>CM070876.1:112009309-112609309 GCA_036365515.1 Torymus aiolomorphi
ATCTCACAGCGAGCCTCTGGTACGATGATACACACGGCTGTATGGAGGGTGCACCGGAAAATCACGGAGTCGGAGCGAACAAAGGCCTCAATCACAGGCAATATGTTACGAAAGACGGAAAAGCATTCGATATGATTGGTCATCTGCACTGCGACTTGTTTAATCAGGATAAAATGCTCATCAATGGTGTCGAAATGAGAGTGCGACTGGTGCGTAGCAAGGATGCATTTTGCCTGATGGATTCCACAAACGACGGGCGCTTCGGAATAAAAATAAAAGAAGCTACTCTCATAGTTCGCCGTATCAAAATAAATCCGGGTATTTTGATCGCACACGCCAATACACTGGCCAAAGCCACAGCCAAATATCCCATTACACTCGTCGAAGTGAAAACATTTACGCTTCACACTGGTATACTCGGTGATAGCATCGATAATGCGATTCTGGACCAACTGCCGAAACGTATAATAATCGGTTTCGTCGATAACAGAGCGTTCAATGGAAATCGTGCGCTCAATCCATTCAACTTTCAACACTTTGACATAAATTATCTCTCGATATATATCGATGGAGTTCAAATACCGAGCAAACCATTACAGCCTCATTTTACAGGCACCGCTCCAGCTTTTATCGAGACATTCCAAACACTCTACACAGGCACCGGAATACATTTTCTCAACGAGGGCCTAGGCATAAACCGTTACAACTATTCAATGGGCCATTTTCTTACGGCATTCGATCTCACGCCCGATTTATCAGCGCACTGCCACTCTCATTGGAATCTCGTACGCTCAGGCAGTGTACGCATTGAAGTGGGCTTTGAGACGGCGCCAACAGTTACAATAAACTGCATTGTTTACGCAGAGTACGATAACGTTCTTGAAATCGACTCCACTCGACAAATTTTAACAGATTTCAGCGCCTAAGTGATCTATCACTTAGGCGCTGAAATCTGTTAAAATTTGTCGAGTGGAGTCGATTTCTAGCTCTAGCAGCAGCAGCAGAAGGCTCCCGCTTATCGCCAGCGACAGGTCGCTACATGACGCTGCGTGTTGGTGGCACTACTGTATGCGTAAAAAAGTGGGTGGGGGTACGTGCACTCTGACGCAGACTTGCACAGCTCTCACACATCAGTTCGCTTTTTCTCTTACACACGCACACACACGCACATACGCTTCCTGCAATGGACTACGTAATAGATATTCAAGGCTTCCGCGATTCGGAAAAAAAGCTTCTACCCAAGGAAGTAGCTATCGTGTGCCTACAAAAAAAAATTTGTGATCATTGGATAGTGCAAGCACCGCATAGTTTTGACGATTTGCCTGACGACATCAAAGAGACAAACACATTTCTCAGTGTCGAAGTTCACGGACTTCATTGGTTTGACGGCGAAGTAACTCTGCGCCAGCTACATCGGCATCTATACAACATTGCCAGAGTATCGCGTACAATTTACGTACGTGGCGAAGAGAAGGCCCGTTACATTGAGACGCTTTTCGGTCGTCGTGTCATCAATTTGGAAAAATTTAAATCGCCATCGTTTAAAAAACTCTGCACAGCGTTCCCGGACAGCGCACTTTGCGCCACACATTCAGCTAAAATCTTTCCGTCAGAAAAAAAACAGTTTTGTGCTCTTTACAAAGTTAATCAGTTAAAAAAGTGGCTGCGTTCGATACTTCCACCAGAATGAAAAGCTCTCCCTAAAGAAAGAGTGACAAGTGACATGTTCCTTACGTCTGTTTACGAGTACTCGCGGCGAGATACAAATAGCGACGACTCTGATAGTAATGACATATACTACTCAGTCGTCAACGGATTCACATCTTCAGACTGAAAAAAATGAACACGTATGAAATAACACGAGCCATCAGAGAGCTCTCTGCTAATTCGATCGGCGTTTACGCGGCCGATCACATCCCAAGTCGCTTGAGCCAGCCAGCGGCAATCGTTGCAAATCTCGACACATCAGACAAGTCCGGCTCTCACTGGGTGGCTTTTTACATAGACGACCATGCAAGAGGTACCTTTTTCGATAGCTATGGAGTACCACCATCTTCGCGACATCACCTCGCCCGTCTCAGAATAAATTGCAAGTGGTTCAAGTGGAACAAGAAGAAGTTGCAAAGTTTCGATTTTAAAGTGTGCGGCGAATATTGTGTTAAGTTTTTGCATTATATGTGTAGTGGTTTTACTTTACGAAAATTTTGCAGCATCTTTACGTCTGATACTCGCTCCAACGATAAAATAGCTGGTAAATTTTATAACATTATAAAGGACAAAAAGTTTAAGAAAGTAGGGCGTGTGTACAATTTCCCGCGTGCTACTTCGCGAGGGCACGGCTCGTGCTCTCAGGCATGTAGGCCTATGACTAATTATTAAGCTCTAACTTTAAGATACATTTTGCATTGCTGTTTAAATTACTTTGGGCCTAGATTTGTAAGCTAATATATATTGCGTGTGTATGTGTGTATATTTTAACTTAATACTGAAAAAGAGCTGTTTGCTCTGTCATGAATCAGCTGCGATTCCTGTGCACTATTATGCATCCGTAATTAATTTTAAGCGTCGCTCGGCTAAACCATATGTATTCGAAGATTATAAGTTTTTGTTTCTTTCCACATTTATGTATTCATAGTTTGTAAGTTTGATTGAATAAAAAAATTTTACCCAAATCACTTTTTTCATTTACAGACCTTTTTCATTTTTCCCACTCCTGAAAAACAGTTAAATTCATTTTCCGCCCGCGAGAGAGTATTCAAAATGCTTATACGTGAAAAATTTATCATCATATACACATTTACGCGTAACTTAAACTGCACTCCTCTTAAAAACCGTTGAACAAAGAACGCATTCACGTGAAAAATTTATCAATGTATACACTTTGACTCGTAAAATCTCCACAGGCGTCATCGAGAGCACCCCCCTCTTGAAACTGCCTGTTAAAACTCGCTGAACAATGGACGCGTTCATAGCGGTGGTGTGGAGTGTTTAGGTTACCGCTGTTATCGGTTACATATCGCGGCACGCATTTCCTTCTCACGAAAGCCATAAAAATCTTTCATGAGAGTACATGATTGACGCATTCATAGTGTGACGACAAGTAATTAGAAACGATTTCCACTGTTATCGGATACAATCATAACCATAAATCTATATTTTTCTCGAAACGTTTTACGTCACATAGTCCCCCTGCCACACGACACGCTACGTCATACACGTAACAGTGCTCTCGTTGGTCGTGCTCGCGCGCCATCGCCGCCGCCGCCCCCACCACTCACATATCGGCATAGTGGGGGGTACACAGCCAAACGAATAGCGCTAGCGGTGACGTTGCGCCAGTCTAGTAGAACACACCGCACCAGCAGCAGCAGCAGTCAGCATCACAGTATTTCTTTACACAAAGTGCACTCGCCCACATACAACACCACTGCTTCATTTTGTTAGAGCTCACTGCAGCATCAGCAGCTCCGAGAACACGACATCTTTACCAGTGCATTAGTATTTCTTTAAAAAAAAAAAAGTTTGTGACGACTGCTTCAAAATGAACCAAGACGAGATACCGCAAAACTTGCTTTTTAACACAAGTTACGCACTCAATAAGTCCCACACGAAATTTGCATACATTGGTCTGCAATATTACGGTGACCATTTTCGTACAGTGATTCAATTGGGCGGCGATACTTCACCACATAGATACATAACAATGGAAGCGCCGAATGGGAGGAATTCACAACACATTTTCCAGCAATAATGTACCATCTATACGCCCACAAGCGGGACTTTAGAAAAATCGGCCTAGCTCAACACGAGATTGATTTGACCACTGCTTATAGCTCGAGAGCTGTGGCAATCACTCAGAAAAGCAAAACAAAGGAACCTGTGTCATTACGTGTTCAACGGCATCTGCACGAGGCGCAAGATTGGGACACCACTGATGGCTTACGTATGGATACAGAGTCAATCACCAGACCCATCGATACAGCTGACGACTGCGACAACAGCGACGATGGAGAACCACCGAAAAAGAAGAAAAAAGTCGTGAGTTTACCAAGTGTAGTGATGTCGAGTTTCGGCTTCGTGAATTAGAGAATATGTCTACGTACATTAATATCATTTATGATGTAATAGTTGAAAGCTTGAAAACCCATGTGAACAGCGGCGACGAGAAAATTCGTGAAATTGACGGGAACACATTTGTTAAACTTTTTGACGAGCAAAAAGACGAATTAAAAACTGATGTAAAAAACCGTATGATTCATTCAGACTTTGGTAGTACGAACATTGATAGACTATTTATAGAAATACGTAGTATTTATTTACCGATCCTAGAAAAAGATGTATACGAATACGAGACTGTTAATAATCAATAAATACAAATTTTAATTTAATTGCCTTCTTCATTACTTCATATCTCTACTCCGCCACCACTCCTGCTCCCGCCCACCACCACCAGTCACTTGCGCTTAGATATAAGCTAATAGTAGAGGGATGTGATAAAACAGAAGGCCTGCAACCTTCACCGAGCACACATCATGGGTCCACCATTCAGCAAGCAGAAGTCTGACAAGGAGGAAAAACAACCTCTCATCGATAAAAAAACGAAAGATTATTCGGCGTCGACTGATAAAGATTCCTCACGGTATAAATCTTTTTACACCAATACCAATTCCTTTCCCAGTAAACAAGGTTATTCACGATATAATTAAAACTTAACACAAAAAAGAAAACGGCCCTTTTCAGGGCCACTAACTCTATCACGTATACAAACGATTCACTATACTTTAGACGCTGGAGACCCCTGTGGAGAAGGTCGCCGCAGCACACAAAGGATCTCTCTCTCTCTCTCTCTCTCTGCTTGCGTTTTATACTACTGTGTAAACGGGTGTAAAAGGCCCCTGCTTTGCCGGCTTGTCTGACCTAGTTAAGGTCTTGATCACTACTTTCATAGATCATAAGCAGCAGGCTATTTTTAACACTTTTTAATGCTGTTTTCTTGTTTTTCTTGTTTTTTTTCTTGTTTTTATTCATAACTGTGTGTCTGTTAAACTGCAGCGGCCTTTTATACCAGTGATTATTAAAAAATTTATTTTTTTTTTATTTTTAATTAATTAATTTATTTATTTATTTATTTATTTATTTATTTATTTATTTATTTATTTATTTATTTATTTATTTATTTATTTATTTATTTTATTTATTTATTTATTTATTTATTTTTTTGTAATTTTTGCACTTATATTCATCATTGTATCTTGCATCTCGCCTTCATAAACTGACACTACGTCGTGCATTTCATTTTTTATTTTCCATTTTTCACGTTTCAGCTCATTTGTCATTTTTAACTTTCGTGTTGTAGATTCTAGTTTTTTATCTCTCATTACTCATAACATACATCTTTCGTGCGCTCGATACACAAAACAAAATGGACATTATTTGTCGTGGCTGCAGCAAAAGTATAAAAACGAAATGTAGTACATGTGAACACTGCAATAGCAACTTCCATCCTAATTGCACGACTTTCAAGCAGGTTCACAACAAAGCAAACAAGCTTATTAGTGCCTGTCGAGCTTGCATTTCTGCGGCAAATACTAATACTAATAAGCAGAGAGATGAGACACTCAATGGGAGCAATAGTGCACCGTCAATTGACCCTTTACAACAGATCCTTCAAAAACTTACCAGGCTAGAAAACCTTGAAGGCAGTATGAACACGTTGAGCTCAACCATTGATGCCAGACTAGGGGAATTTTCAACGGCGATCACAAACATCGAGGAGAGGCTATCATCTCTGGATCTGTTACCAAGTCTTGTAACGCGTTTATCGGCTGCGGAAGAGGCCATTTCACATGTGCAGACTGAGCAGCTGAGCCTTCGTCAGCAGGTTGCTGCTCTTAGCACAGCTAAACAAGCTCCACCTGTTCTTGATGTTTCTGCTGCTAACCGTTTGAAGAAACTGGAGAATGATGTACAAAATCTTTGTACCCTACAACGCAGTGTTGCCAACGAGCTCGTAATTACAGGACTTCCAACAACAACAGAAACGTCGACCATGAAAGGCCTTGTATTTCCAGCGCTTAAAGTTCTCGATCCTGGTTTCCTGGAACGTGATATTATGCATGTACGCCGAATGCATAGCAAAACAATAACTGAGCATGTACCATCCACTTCCTCCCCGGATGCTACTGCTGACACTCAGCTGTCTGACAGTCACACTCCTGCTAAAACTATCTCTGTACCGCTCATTGTACGCCTGTCATCGCCTGATCTGATGCTGAATCTCATTAATGCAAAAATAAAAATGGGAAAACTGCACTCGTCGCAGCTCAATGTCGAACTGCTTGAATTAGCCAAAATAACGACTCCCTTACCGTCCTCACTCATCAACATAAACGAGTTGCTTCCTGCAGACCTACATAGACTGCGTTTGCAGGCACGAACTGAGGCGAAAAAGAAAGGTTTCATTACTTATGTACGTAGTGGTCGTCTCTACATCAAGAAAAGAAAAGAAGATCACGCAACTATCATTTCATCTACTGAAGAGCTCAATCATTTTTTAGCTTAGACTCATCTCATCATCACTATTCTTTCAATCATGTTAATCTCATCCCTACTCACCCTCCATCTTCATCCACATCAAGTTTTTCCGGGTCTCGGAACCACGGCCTCAGAGTATGCCACTTTAATGCAAACTCTATTCTAATGATCAATCACTATCTGTCTACTCACAACTTCTTCCATGTAATAGCTGTTACTGAGACCTGGCTTGATCCTGTAGCAGATTATAGCAATATTGTCTTCTTACATGACTACATTCTTTTTCGGCGCGATCGTAATAGGAACGGTGGTGGTGTTGCGCTCTTCATCCACAACTCTATTTCTGCCACTGTTCTCTGCTCATCAGATGGTGTCTGGACTGGTAAACCAGGCAAGCCAGAATATCTCTTCTGTGAAGTAACAGGCAATGGTCATCCGCCATTTTTCGTCGCTGTAGTCTATCGACCACCACACGCGCATTTTCTTAGAGATACTGATTTTATAGACAAAATCACTACCTACATGCATGACTACAGCACTAAGATTATTCTTGGCGATTTTAATGCCGACCAGCTCTCCTTATCTGATGATGCGGTTTTCATTCGCAAGTTTATTGCAGAAAATGGACTCCACAATGTTCCGTACGGTGCGACTCACCACAAACTTACCTCCAACACCTGGCTTGATCTCTGCTTAATAGATGAACAAGACCGCATATTAGACTTCTCGAAGACTGAGTCACCATTCATCAACGGTCATGATCTTATCGCTGCTACACTTGCGCTTCAAACCCCCTAACCCTCATTAACATCATTCACCTATCGTGACTATAATGCCATTAGCGCTGAGTCTCTTATTGACTTTCTGAGAGGTTTGGATTGGTCTGTCGCTGAGTCGGCTCCCCTTCATGAATGTGTCTCTGTCCTGCAATCCCACGTGGCTACAGCTATCAATAATCTCGCCCCGGTCAAAACTGTTACTCCTGGAAAAAACAGGCATCCATGGTTTATGCCAGAACATCGTGTCTTAATCAAAGAGAGAGATCGCTTGTATAAGCGTTTTCGTAGGTCTCGTACAGAACATGATCTGTATTTATACCGAGAAGCTCGAGATTCAGCACATTCTTCAATTGAGGAAGCCAGAAATAACTATTACCATCATCGATTATCAACGCTGACTAATCCGAAGGATATCTGGCGTGAGCTTCAGCATTTAGGCATCACAGGACCGAAAAAATCAACTTCATCGTTGTTCTCCATCGACCAGCTCAATGCACATTTTAGAAGCGTTTCTTATGATCCGGCTACTCCTTCTGTTTCTGACTATCTCAGTACCCTGACCCTATCAAACAGCGCTGAGTGTTTCTCATTTAGGGAGTTCCAAATCTCTGATATATGTGATGCAGTAAATCACTTTAGTACACAAGCTAGAGGACCTGATGGTATTCCGCAGCGTATAATATTACTTGCACTACCTTTTCTTGCGCCTATCATCTGTAAAGTTTTTAACCAAACTCTACGCGAAGCATGCTTTCCGCAACTATGGAAGAAATCTTCCGTAATTGCCCTGAACAAGGTGAATACCCCGAATAGCTTGAGTGATTTTCGCCCAATATCTCTCCTTTGTTTTCTCTCTAAAGCACTTGAGTGGTTGGTATACCAGCAAATGTCTTGTTACTTAGAATCTAGGCTTCTTCTCAATCCTCTTCAAACTGGTTTTCGATCTGGACACAGCACTCAAACAGCCCTACTGAAGCTCACTGACGATATTAGGCTTGGAATAAATAGGAAACGAGTCACTCTGCTTCTTCTATTTGACTTTAGTAAGGCTTTTGACTCTGTCTGTCACGTCAAGCTCCTACAGAAATTGCTCGAGCATGGTTTCTCTAAATCAGTAATCAATTGGATAGCGTCGTATTTGGTTGGTCGTCAGCAAGCGGTCGTTGACAACAAAGGCAACTTTTCATCGTTTCTGGAGCTGAATACCGGAGTACCTCAGGGCTCTGTGTTGGGGTCATTGCTCTTTGCCATTTATGTTAACGATCTGACCCTATGTCTTGATCATGATGTTTCCCACATCATGTATGCTGATGACCTTCAGCTCTATATCAGCTGTCCTCTTGAGGAGCTCGACAATTTTTCTGCTAAGATGAGCTCAAATGCAGACCGCATCATGAGCTGGGCCACTCGCAATGCACTTCGGCTCAATGTCGGTAAGACGAAAGCCATGGTAATAGGTTCTCCTCGCTATATCAATTCTCTCCCCTCTGTAACCAGAAACTTCATCGATATTGGTTGCACCCCTGTCCTCTATGAATCTTCATTGCGCAATTTGGGTGTGGTGCTTGACTCTAAGCTCAACTGGAATGAGCATATTGTGCATATTTGCCGCCGAGTTCGTGCTCTTATGTACCGTCTCTATTATTTTAGAAAAAGCACCAACCTACGTCTACGTAAGCACCTTATCCAAATGCTTCTTTTTCCGGTGATTGACTACTGCTGCGTTGTATACAACAATCTCTCGAAGGATGTCAACGACAGACTTCAGACACTTGTCAACTCAGGTATCCGTTACATCTATGGTTTGAAACGGAGGGAGCATATAACTCGCTACAGGCGTGAGCTTGGCTGGTTGACTACGACTGCACGTGCGAAGTATTTTGCTGCGAATTTACTACGCAAAATCTTCAATACAGCTACGTCGTCCTATCTACTGGCCTTTTTTGATTTTGCAGTTGCTACTCGACCAGTCAGGGGTGAAATGAAGCCCTTAGATATTCGTAGCTTTAGTACCGTGACACTGAAAAACTCATTTCATATCAGTTCTGCATATCTCTGGAATTCATTACCATCAAACATCCGCAATATCATTTCTGTTCCCCATTTCAAATCATGTCTTCATCAACATCTCTTCAATTCCGATGCGTAAAACGCACAAAAACTATGCCCCATCTATGTCATGATCATTCCATCCATCGTCATGCTTTTGCTTTTTATTTTGCGCTCTATTTTTATTTTTTGCGCTCTATTTTTTTAGTCTTATTTTTTTTATTTTTAATTTTTTGCAGTTTCAGTATACTTTGCGTAACCACACACTATTCGTAATATTCGTAATATTTCGCTATTTGTAGGAACTCTTTGTAACAACACTCTTTGTAATAACGCTAATTGTAAATCTTGTCTCTATTGTTCAACACAATGAACAGCAATTATCTAATCTCTCGTAGTAGTGGGGCAGGTATAGCGACCGTGTGACACAGCGGTGTCATTAACTCAAGTGCTATGTATACAGTAACTGCACAGTAGCTAATGACCCTTGTAAGTATGTGTTAATGGACCCATTGTTTACAAATACAGTAGCAAAACAGTAGCTGTTTTCAAAACAATGGGGTCATTAACACATACTTACATAGGTCATTAGTGCTATGTATACAGTAGCTGCACAGTAGCTAATGACCCTTGTAAGTATGTGTTAATGGACCCATTGTTTACAAATACAGTAGCAAAACAGTAGCTGTTTTCAAAACAATGGGATCATTAACACATACTTACATGGGTCATTAGCTACTGTGCAGCTACTGTTTACATAACACTTGAGTTAATGACCTCTTGAGTTAAGTGCCACTTGACACTTGACACATACCGCCCGATGAGTCACACGTCTCGCAATACCTGTGACTCATCGGGCGGTATGTGTCAAGTGTCAAGTGGCACTTAACTCAAGAGGTCATTAACTCAAGTGTTATGTAAACAGTAGCTGCACAGTAGCTAATGACCCATGTAAGTATGTGTTAATGACCCCATTGTTTTGAAAACAGCTACTGTTTTGCTACTGTATTTGTAAACAATGGGTCCATTAACACATACTTACAACGGTCATTAGCTACTGTGCAGCTACTGTATACATAGCACTAATGACCTATGTAAGTATGTGTTAATGACCCCATTGTTTTGAAAACAGCTACTGTTTTGCTACTGTATTTGTAAACAATGGGTCCATTAACACATACTTACAAGGGTCATTAGCTACTGTGCAGTTACTGTATACATAGCACTTGAGTTAATGACACCGCTGTGTCACACGGTCGCTATACCTGCCCCACTACTACGAGAGAGAGAGATCCTTTGTGTGCTGCGGCGACCTTCTCCACAGGGGTCCCCAGCGTCTAAAGTATAGTGAATCGTTTGTATACGTGATAGAGTTAGTGGCCCTGAAACGGGCCGTTTTCTTTTTTGTGTTAAGTTTTAATTATATCGTGAATAACCTTGTTTACTGGGAAAGGAATTGGTATTGGTGGAAAAAGATTTATACCGTGAGGAATCTTTATCAGTCGACGCCGAATAATCTTTCGTTTTTTTATCGATGAGAGGTTGTTCTTCCTCCTTGTCAGACTTCTGCTTGCTGAATGGTGGACCCATGATGTGTGCTCGGTGAAGGTTGCAGGCCTTCTGTTTTATCACATCCCTCTACTATTAGCTTATATCTAAGCGCAAGTGACTGGTGGTGGTGGGCGGGAGCAGGAGTGGTGGCGGAGTAGAGATATGAAGTAATGAAGAAGGCAATTAAATTAAAATTTGTATTTATTGATTATTGACAGTCTCGTATTCGTATACATCTTTCTCTAGGATCGGTAAATAAATACTACGTATTTCTATAAATAGTCTATCAATGTTCGTACTACCAAAGTCTGAATGAATCATACGGTTTTTTACATCAGTTTTTAATTCGTCTTTTTGCTCGTCAAAAAGTTTAACAAATGTGTTCCCGTCAATTTCACGAATTTTCTCGTCGCCGCTGTTCACATGGGTTTTCAAGCTTTCAACTATTACATCATAAATGATATTAATGTACGTAGACATATTCTCTAATTCACGAAGCCGAAACTCGATACACTCGCGCATGCTTTTTAATATTACAAATGTACGACGCAACATCACTACACTTGGTAAACTCACGACTTTTTTCTTCTTTTTCGGTGGTTCTCCATCGTCGCTGTTGTCGCAGTCGTCAGCTGTATCGATGGGTCTGGTGATTGACTCTGTATCCATACGTAAGCCATCAGTGGTGTCCCAATCTTGCGCCTCGTGCAGATGCCGTTGACCACGTAATGACACAGGTTCCTTTGTTTTGCTTTTCTGAGTGATTGCCACAGCTCTCGAGCTATAAGCAGTGGTCAAATCAATCTCGTGTTGAGCTAGGTCGATTTTTCTAAAGTCCCGCTTGTGGGCGTATAGATGGTACATTATTGCTGGAAAATGTGTTGTGAATTCCTCCCATTCGGCGCTATCCATTGTTATGTATCTATGTGGTGAAGTATCGCCGCCCAATTGAATCACTGTACGAAAATGGTCACCGTAATATTGCAGACCAATGTATGCAAATTTCGTGTGGGACTTATTGAGTGCGTAACTTGTGTTAAAAAGCAAGTTTTGCGCTATCTCGTCTTGGTTCATTTTGAAGCAGTCGTCACAAACTTTTTTTTTTTTAAAGAAATACTAATGCACTGGTAAAGATGTCGTGTTCTCGGAGCTGCTGATGCTGCAGTGAGCTCTAACAGAATGAAGCAGTGGTGTTGTATGTGGGCGAGTGCACTTTGTGTAAAGAAATACTGTGATGCTGACTGCTGCTGCTGCTGCTGGTGCGGTGTGTTCTACTAGACTGGCGCAACGTCACCGCTAGCGCTATTCGTTTGGCTGTGTACCCCCCACTATGCCGATATGTGGGTGGTGGGGGGCGGCGGCGGCGATGGCGCGCGAGCACGACCAACGAGAGCACTGTTACGTGTATGACGTAGCGTGTCGTGTGGCAGGGGGACTATGTGACGTAAAACGTTTCGAGAAAAATATAGATTTATGGTTATGATTGTATCCGATAACAGTGGAAATCATTTCTAATTACTTGTCGTCACACTATGAATGCGTCAATCATGTACTCTCGTGAAAGATTTTTATGGCTTTCGTGAGAAGGAAATGCGTGCCGCGACATGTAACCGATAACAGCGGTAACCTAAACACTCCACACCACCGCTATGAACGCGTCCATTGTTCAGCGAGTTTTAACAGGCAGTTTCAAGAGGGGGTGCTCTCGATGACGCCTGTGGAGATTTTACGAGTCAAAGTGTATACATTGATAAATTTTTCACGTGAATGCGTTCTTTGTTCAACGGTTTTTAAGAGGAGTGCAGTTTAAGTTACGCGTAAATGTGTATATGATGATAAATTTTTCACGTATAAGCATTTTGAATACTCTCTCGCGGGCGGAAAATGAATTTAACTGTTTTTCAGGAGTGGGAAAAATGAAAAAGGTCTGTAAATGAAAAAAGTGATTTGGGTAAAATTTTTTTATTCAATCAAACTTACAAACTATGAATACATAAATGTGGAAAGAAACAAAAACTTACAATCTTCGAATACATATGGTTTAGCCGAGCGACGCTTAAAATTAATTACGGATGCATAATAGTGCACAGGAATCGCAGCTGATTCATGACAGAGCAAACAGCTCTTTTTCAGTATTAAGTTAAAATATACACACATACACACGCAATATATATTAGCTTACAAATCTAGGCCCAAAGTAATTTAAACAGCAATGCAAAATGTATCTTAAAGTTAGAGCTTAATAATTAGTCATAGGCCTACATGCCTGAGAGCACGAGCCGTGCCCTCGCGAAGTAGCAGGCGGGAAATTGTACGCATGCCCTATTTTCTTAAACTTTTTGTCCTTTATAATGTTATAAAATTTACCAGCTATTTTATCGTTGGAGCGAGTATAAGACGTTAAGATGCTGCAAAATTTTCGTAAAGTAAAACCACTACACATATAATGCAAAAACATAACACAATATTCGCCGCACACTTTAGAATCGAAACTTTGCAACTTCTTCTTGTTCCACTTGAACCACTTGCAATTTCTTCTGAGACGGGCGAGGTGATGTCGCGAAGATGGTGGTACTACATAGCTATCGAAAAAGGTACCTCTTGCATGGTCGTCTATGTAAAAAGCCACCCAGTGAGAGCCGGACTTGTCTGATGTGTCGAGATTTGCAACGATTGCCGCTGGCTGGCTCAAGCGACTTGGGATGTGATCGGCCGCGTAAGCGCCGATCGAATTAGTAGAGAGCTCTCTGATGGCTCGTGTTATTTCATACGTGTTCATTTTTTTCAGTCTGAAGATGTGAATCCGTTGACGACTGAGTAGTATATGTCATTACTATCAGAGTCGTCGCTATTTGTATCTCGCCGCGGGTACTCGTAAACAGACGTAAGGAACATGTCACTTGTCACTCTTTCTTTAGGGAGAGCTTTCCATTCTGGTGGAAGTATCGAACGCAGCCACTTTTTTAACTGATTAACTTTGTAAAGAGCACAAAACTGTTTTTTTTCTGACGGAAAGATTTTAGCTGAATGTGTGGCGCAAAGTGCGCTGTCCGGGAACGCTGCGCAGAGTTTTTTAAACGATGGCGATTTAAATTTTTCCAAATTGATGACACGACGACCGAAAAGCGTCTCAATGTAACGGGCCTTCTCTTCGCCACGTACGTAAATTGTACGCGATACTCTGGCAATGTTGTATAGATGCCGATGTAGCTGGCGCTGAGTTACTTCGCCGTCAAACCAATGAAGTCCGTGAACTTCGCACTGAGAAATGTGTTTGTCTCTTTGATGTCGTCTGGGAAATCGTCAAAACTATGCGGTGCTTGCACTATCCAATGATCACAAATTTTTTTTTGTAGGCACACGATAGCTGCTTCCTTGGGTAGAAGCTTTTTTCCCGAATCGCGGAAGCCTTGAATATCTATTACGTAGTCCATTGCAGGAAGCGCGTGTGCGTGTGTGTGCGTGTGTAAGAGAAAAAGAGAACTGATGTGTGAGAGCTGTGCAAGTCTGCGTCAGAGTGCACGTACCCCCACCCACTTTTTTACGCATACAGTAGTGCCACCAACACGCAGCGTCATGTAGCGACCTGTCGCTGGCGATAAGCGGGAGCCTTCTGCTGCGGCTGCTCTATCACTTACGCGCTGAAATCCGTTAAAATTTGTCGAGTGGAGTCGATTTCAAGAACGTTATCGTACTCTGCGTAAACAATGCAGTTTATTGTAACTGTTGGCGCCGTCTCGAAGCCCACTTCAATGCGTACCCTGCCTGAGCGTACGAGATTCCAATGAGAGTGGCAGTGCGCTGATAAATCGGGCGTGAGATCGAATGCCGTAAGAAAATGGCCCATTGAATAGTTGTAACGGTTTATGCCTAGGCCCTCGTTGAGAAAATGTATTCCGGTGCCTGTGTAGAGTGTTTGGAATGTCTCGATAAAAGCTGGAGCGGTGCCTGTAAAATGAGGCTGTAATGGTTTGCTCGGTATTTGAACCCCGTCGATATATATCGAGAGATAATTTATGTCAAAGTGTTGAAAGTTGAATGGATTGAGCGCACGATTTCCATTGAACGCTCTGTTATCGACGAAACCGATTATTATACGTTTCGGCAGTTGGCCCAGAATCGCATTATCGATGCTATCACCTAGTATACCAGTGTGAAGCGTAAATGTTTTCACTTCGACGCGTGTAATGGGATATTTGGCTGTGGCTTTGGCCAGTGTATTGGCGTGTGCGATCAAAATACCCGGATTTATTTTGACACGGCGAACTATGAGAGTAGCTTCTTTTATTTTTATTCCGAAGCGCCCGTCGTTTGTGGAATCCATCAGGCAAAATCCATCCTTGCTACGCACCAGTCGCACTCTCATTTCGACACGATTGATGAGCATTTTATCCTGATTAAACAAGTCGCAGTGCAGATGACCAATCATATCGAATGCTTTTCCGTCTTTCGTAAAATATTGCCTGTGATTGAGGCCTTTGTTCGCTCCGACTCCGTGATTTTCCGGTGCACCCTCCATACAGCCGTGTGTATCATCGTACCAGAGGCTCGCTGTGAGATGAGATTCTTTGGCCGCGGGGGAATAGCTCAGCAATGACTCTATGTAAGCTCTGTACGGGTACGCATTGTTGGGCGGTGACGCAAGCTTTTGATTGAGAAAAATATCAATTTGATTGAACATTGCATGTAAAACGTTGTTTACGGGGCCAACTTTTAGATTTGTGTCGCGCTCCTCGGCGGGCAATATTTGTGCCTTGTCGAAGAGCATAGTGTGCGCGAGGTCGATGTAATGCTCGCTGGCGCTGGGTACGACGAATTCGATGGGTGCATCACTCTCATCGGTGATCGAAGAGACGGGCTTATAGTTCAAAAAACTGCTCCCTTCGATGGAGGTTTGAGTAGCGGGGAGGGTGAAAAGGTCGAGTTTGCTCGACATACACTCTGACGAGTGAGAGTGCAAGAAAGCCGTTTTTAAGATTTACTTTGGTCCAAAAATATCGTTAATGGGGCGAAAAGTCGGGGTTTTGCGCTTTCTCTTGCTTACTTTACGAGTTCTACGCGACGCGGTGGGCAATTTTTTTTTTTTTACGTTTGGATCGCGAGGTACGAGTGGTCGCGCGTGCCTTTGTCGACTGACGCGGCCGTTTGATGCGGCTTGTAGTTTTATAGCCCGAACCCTTCATGATTTCTGTAATTTTCTCGGCAGCTTTTCTCTTGAGATGCCTCCTCGATTCTCCGACTCTCGATTTTATGGCCTCCTTGAAATTGACACCATTGTTTGCGACATCGTCTATGATTTTCATACCTGCGCGCAAGGTCTCTTAAAAAGTTTTAGACTTACCTAAACGCTCTTGACGGGCGTTCGCTACGCCGCGAAACACATGCAATCCACTTAGTTGACGGACGAAGACGTCGTCTTCGATGACTCGCTGTACTTCACGCGAATGCGCGAATGAATTGTGTAGGCGCACTATCGCGCGATACCCACTCGATCTGAGTATCAGTCGTAATTGCTCCTCCAAGTTTTCACGCGACATACGTCGCAAACGACGCATCCAGTCAGGGTTCCTGCCGTATCGTGCTCTTGCCGCGAGTCGTAACACGGCACACCGAAGCGTTCTCTTAGCGTAATTATCCATCTCTCACGAAACTTCTGAATGAACTGTGCACAACAGCGAGTCGCACAGGATTCTTATACACATACGTTATCTTGAAACGTACCCCGTGAAACCTATGTTAAAAAAATTAGTCATCTCGTCATCTCGCCAGAGTTTGCACCCACCAGCGCCACTTGTTCCGCATCTACGCTCCATTGTTTTACAAGCGCATTTTCTTCGAACCAATACTGAGATTCAATAGTGTCCTAACGGCTGCTTGATAAAAAAAAAAATCGTTATGTCTCGCGAAGTGGCACGTGCATTTTCCCAAGGTCCTCGGAGGTCCGAGCTGAACAATGGCCCTTCTATATTCGTCGCTGAAAAAAGGATAAGGTTTCACAGCTCTCGAAACCAAAACATTCGTGACACATCTACGGAAAAGCATGCATGCGAGATAAAAATTTACGATGCATAGCTAGCAGACGTGAAAGAATGTTCTACAAAAAACATAGTTTATTACTTTCGACGACACGTGTCAAACACCATTAACGCGAATGCCTCACTTTCAAAATGGAAAGAGTAGTGGAGAGGCTGTGCTGTAAATCCCTCCGAAAAATGACCTGACAAACAGCCTCTAAACGGTATATGAAAAAAATTCTCTCGGCTAAAGTAAACAGCACACGAGTGAAAATATTCCTCAGGGACGTACACAGGTCACTTTCTTCGTCTGCTTAATCCATTGATGAGAGCTCGCTATTAATATTGCCCGAAACGGTAGAGTCGTAAAAACCAGATGGCGACGACGGCGGCAGAATATAGAAGTGCTCCTCGACGCCTGGCGTGAAGGTCAGCATGCACGAGTGCGTGCTGTTTGGAAGCGAGGGCTTCGCTATTATAGCAGCCGACACCAGCTGTATTTTATTAGGAAGCGGTTCAGGGCCCTACATTTATTCGGTGATAAAAACATGTGCATGCAGACGGTCACCAACAAGCAATGGTGGGGGAAAGGCCCTCCCCCACTTCGCAAAGGATGCTGCTCCCCACCACCACCACCACTGCTGAAACAAGGAGCGGCGGACGAAAGGGCCTACCCACTAGAGGTACCAGCATCATACGCGCCAGTTGGCTACAGATGATGGACCAGGTCAGTCGTGAAATATCGACTTTGCGTGAGGAGCTCGAGAGGACTCGACGGAGAGCGTGCAACAGCCACAGTTTTATCGAGCATCTAAAGCACTCGCTGATACGTCTCAGCCGTCGCATCCACCAAGGCTTGGACACCACAGAAGTGGCTGGCTTACGGGCACAAATTGCGCGGGCATCTCAGCAGCTCCAGCACCACAGAGAGACAGTGAACCGTACAGCGCATCACGCTGATGACTTGGCAGCACGAGTGGCCGCGCTAGAAAAACTCCTGTGGTAGAGAAGAAAATCAACGCCACCGCCATCGACAAGAGAGAGGTCAAAGCATACGGCCTGCAGACAGCAGCTGCAGCAGCGCAATGGAGATTGCGCATTTATATCAGCGCCTTGCGAGATATAAAAGAAAGCGGGATCATGCCATTCGCATGATTAACCGCCTAAACTCAGAAATTAATCAGGCGCACCAATAAGAGCGCCGGCATGCGCCTGCTACAAGGCCGCCGAAAAATTGCGCTGGTGCCAAAAGCCTTGTATGTGGCATTCTTTTTAGGATTTTGAGGAGCGATCCGAAGGGCCGCTCCTGGGAACAGTGTTGGCACTGCACGTGCTTTCGGTGTGGTGCGTGCCGCGAGACGCCGTGTGAGTGCCTACAACAAATGGACACTCCACGATCACCATCACCGGAGCCTGCTGCTGCAGCAGCAGCAGCAGCATCATCGTCATCATCAACAGCAGCAGCAGCAGAAGAAATTTCTGCGTCTACAGCAGCAGCAGACGACACCAGTGCAGCCGTATAGTGCAATATGTGCGTGCGACCGCAGAACTGTGCGTGTGTGTGCGAGTGTGTGTGTGTGTGTGTGTGTGTGTTGTGTGTGTGTGTGTGTGTGTGTGTGTGTGTGCACTGCGTGCCCAGCCGTGTCTGCGAACACTTGACATGCATGTGCTTACACGTATCACCGGATACCTGTGCGACTGTACGTGTTTGTACATGCGTGCGTGTGTGTGTGCATTGCGTGTCCGTACGTGTCTGCGAACACGTGACACGCATATGCATATACGTATCAAATATGCGCTTGGACGTGTGTGTGTGTGTGCGTTATAATTAATAAAAATATTAATTATTAATACAAATTGTTATTTTTACTCACTACCGAAAAACAATCCCACGCTACCCCCCCCCCCTCTCTCTCTCTCTCTCTCTCTCTCTCTCTCTCTCTCTCTCTCTCTCGTATATGGTCGGGTATACCGAGGCATATCATAGTACAAGTGGGGTGGGGGGTCGCGCCTCTGTATGCGTCATTAAGTCAAGTGCTATGTAAAAACAGTAGCTAATTAACGATGTCAATGGGTGTTTTGTTTACACAACAGTTGCGGAAGAAAACTGGCTCCGGTGGCTCTCAAGCTTGTGCCTAAGGTCTGCATGATTTTCGATGCATTTCTATGAGCCTGGAGCAAGTTTCCTGTTGAAGTCGCCAACATAACCTCAAACTGAAGACGTGATATCTCGCCAACATCTTCTCAACCATCGGATGGTCTGCACGACTTTCTTTCTCTGCACTATTCTTCAACTCGTTTGGTACCAGTGGCTGCAGTGCACGTGCAGCTAATGCTACAGTGCATCTCATACCGGCTTTTACAGACGTCTGCTTTTTGAATTTTTCTGTTGCCAACGTAATCAACAACGTCTGCCAAGTCTAGTGCTGACAGTCCCCTATACCGTCACCTAAAAGCCTGCCGTACACCGAATCTGACTGTCACCATTACCGTCATTAACTGCCTGCCGCATACGGGAACATACCATCTCATCAGCAGTTGAGCCGCAGTAGCTGCACTAAGCACATCAAGCGAAGTATGTTTACGCTTCCATCTTATGGTAATAGACGCGGTGTATTACGTACGTAAAATTCAACTGAATGAGTCAGGGTCTGTCACTTTGCATACAATTAGCTTAGTTGCTATATTATTTATTTGATTATTTATATCGCTCCGCATTAACTTAATATTACTAATCCACCCTAATTTCAGTATTTAATTATTCTAAACAATAAATATTTTGGCATACAAGTAGTCTAAATTGCAACCAGTATTATTTATCTTATTATTTATATAATTATTATCAGAATCTAAATTTATATTTATTTATTTATTTTCACCTAGTCAACCTTGATTTATATCTAGTCTGAATGAGTCAGAGACTTTCACTTTGCATGCAATTAGTTTAGTTGCTATATTATTTATTTATTTATTTATATCTTCATAAATTTTTTAGTAGCTTTTTAATCGCTCCGCATTCACTCAATATTATTAATTCAGCCTAATTTCAGTATTTAATTATTCTAAACTATAAACTTTTTGGCATACAAGTAGCTTAAGTTGCAACCAGTATTACTCATCTAATTAACCTAATTTATTATCAGAATTTATATTCATTTATTTTCACCTAGTCAACCTCGATTTATATCTAGTCTGATTAGTTTGTTGCGTTGTGAATTTTGTAAATTGCGTTTTATATTTTGTATGGCTGACCGTTTTCTCTTCGAACTACTTGTAAACGGGTGTAAAAGGTCTCTACTTGCCGACCTGTCTGACTTAGTTAACATGCGCACTACTTATTCTCAGTATTATAGATAATAAGGCTTTTAACTCATTTTAACACATTTTAGAGCCGTTCTTCTCTTCATTTTCATCTCATTTACGCCTTTTCACCTCATTTTCATCTCATTTACGCTTTTAGGGTTCCTACTAGCTTCTTAATCAAGATGGATATCACATGTTATAGTTGCAGTAAATCAATTAATACCAAATATGTCACATGTGATCATTGTAAAAGTAATTATCATCCATCCTGTACTTTGCTTAAACAAGTCCGTAATAAGAGCAACAAACTCATCAACTGCTGTCGAAGTTGTATCACTGCAGCAAATACAACCAGACGGAGGAGTGGTTCACTTGATGAAAGCAATGCTAATAGTAGTCCTGCTGCAATTTCAATATCACGATCTCTTTCCACTTCTTCTTTGAACCTACCGCCACAATCAAATGACCCTCTACAGCAGATACTTAATAAATTAGCCACACTAGACACTCTTCACACAAGATTGAGCACTCTAAGCTCTTCTCTTGACGTACGTTTTGAGGAAGTGCAAACTACTCTGAACACGCGGCTGGAGGAAGTTTCCACACGAATGACCAACATGGAAGAAAAACTATCACTTCTAGATGATCTGCCCCACCTTGCGACTCGTCTTTCTGCTGCTGAAGAGGCCATATCTCAAGTGCAGACTGAACAAGGGAATCTCCGTCGCCTGTTCGATGACCTCTGCACATCAAATACTGCCAGTGCTCCAAATGAGCCTACTGTCAGACGACTGGAAAAACTCGAGCATGACCTTCAACATCTCAGTAATACGCAACGAAGCCTCTCCAGCGAGCTGGTGATCACTGGACTCTCTATCCCCGATACAACATCCTTGAAAGGCGCTGTTTACGCTGCTCTGAAGTTCCTTGACGGTGAGCTTCATGACCATGATATACTTCATGTGCGGAAAATGCGCCTGAAACCATCCTCGGAGTCACTGAAACAGTCCTCACTCGCTACTCATGCAGAAGAACCACCAACTACTTCATCTCAGTCAACCAATGGTGATGCTGGATCAAGGGTCACACCACTCATTGTTACTTTTTCGTCACGTGCACTAGCTC
Source organism: Torymus aiolomorphi (assembly GCA_036365515.1). Lineage (NCBI taxonomy): Eukaryota > Metazoa > Arthropoda > Insecta > Hymenoptera > Torymidae > Torymus > Torymus aiolomorphi. Next base: position 112,030,665 of record CM070876.1, read on the forward strand.
AGTCGCTCTTAAGCACAAAAATTAAAATTGGAAAAATGCATACGTCTCAACTCAGCACCGATTTGTTGGTACATGCTAATGCCAATCCTCCGCTGCCTCACTCTCTGATTAATATAAACGAGCTGCTTCCTACTGAACTCTACCGCCTTCGTATATCTGCTCGCGCAGAAGCTAAAAAGAGAGGTTTCGTCAGCTACGTGCGCAATGGTAAAATTTACTTAAAGAAGAAGAAAGAAGACCACGCGACAATCATTTCTACTGCTGAGGAACTGAAATCTTTTTTAGCATAGGCTCATCATATCCTCATCGCTCTCTCAACGCAATTCATCTCATTCCTACATGTCCACCCCGCTCACATACATCTTGCATCTCAGTGTCTCAGAACCATGGCCTCAGAGTCTGTTACTTTAACGCTAACTCACTCAAGAAACGTATAGAAATGCTGAAATTTTTTCTCTCAACTCGTTCCTTTTTTCACATCATAGCGGTCACAGAGACTAAGCTTGACCCTAACCTAGATGCTAGTTCAATAGTGCACCTTGATAACTATGAACTCCTACGTCGTGACCGTAACAAAAATGGTGGTGGGGTTGCTTTATTCATTCACAACTCTATCTCTGCCACTATCCTCTGCTCATCTGATGGCATCTGGACTGGTAAGGCCGGCAAACCAGAGTATCTGCTCTGTGAGATAAATATTGTAGGCCACCCTCCATGTTTTGCTGCGGTAGTATATCGTCCACCGCACGCTCCCTTCATTCAAGGAACAGACTTCATTGATAAAATCACCACGCTAATGCAAGACTACGGCACTAAAATAATTGTTGGCGACTTCAATGCAGACCAGCTCTGTTCATCCGCTGATGCAACTTTTGTGCGTCGCTTTATTGAGGATAATGGGCTGCAGAGCATTCCTTATGGAGCTACGTATCATAGGGATACCTCCGATAGCTGGCTCGATCTTTGCCTTGTGGACAAGCAGGACAATGTCGTTGATTTTTGGAAATCTCAGTCACCTTTTGCCGATGGTCACGACTTGCTCACTGCCACTCTCAATCTGCATATGCCCAAGCATACTCAAACCACATTCTCTTATCGTAATTACAAAGCTATCTGTGCAACTACTCTCACAGAATATCTCAAAGGGCTAGATTGGTCTGTGGCACAGCCGGCCTCGCTTGAAGATTGTGTCGGTGTCCTTCAAAAACACGTTTACAGTGCAATAGAGAAACTCGCCCCTCTAAAAACCATCTCTCCAGCAAAAATTCGCCATCCATGGTTCAACATGGACCATCGCATGTTGATCCAAGAGCGCGATCGTCTGTACAGACGTTTTCGCAGAACAAGGATAGCAGAAGACCTTCTCGCGTATAGACAGGCCCGTGATCTAGCTCATCGAGAAATTGAGGAGGCGAGACAAAACCATCACTACACTCGTCTCTCCCTGCTAACAGATCCTAAGGATATTTGGCGCGAGCTAGAACATCTTGGTATCTCTCCGAAAAAGAAATCGCCTGCACTACCCTTCTCAGTCAATGAACTCAATGCTCATTTTAGGAGTGTCTCATACGATCAAGACACTCCACCAGTTACAGACTTCTTGGATTCCCTGGCCTCCTCTAACGGTCGTATCACGAGCTGGGCAATGCAAAATCACCTTAGATTAAATGTAGATAAAACTAAAGCCATAGTCATAGGTACTCCCTATTACATAAATAAATTGCCCTCAGTAGTCAGAAGCTTTGTTGAGATCGGTGGCACCAGGGTGGTCTATGAATCTTCGCTGAGAATCCTGGGAGTAGTCCTTGACTCGAAACTTTCTTGGAAACAACATGCTTTACACGTGAGTAGTCGTATACGCTCTCTCATGTATCGCTTATACCATTTCAGGAAAAGCACTAATCTGAGACTGCGCAAACATCTAGTTCAAATGCTGCTTTTCCCCATAATCGACTACTGCTGTCTTGTCTACTGCCATATATCAGATGTACTTGATGTTAAACTCCAAAGGTTAGTCAACTGTGGTATTCGCTATATCTTTGGTGTGACAAGGTGTGATCACATTAGCCCTTACAGGCGTGAGTTGGGCTGGTTAACCACTGCTGCGAGAAGAAAATACTTTGCAGCAAATTTGCTACGTCGTGTGTTTAACACTGCTACACCACCATACCTACTAGCCTTATTTAATTTTCGTGTTGCTACTCGCCCTGTCAGGGGTGACATGGCACCCCTAGACATACCAAGTTTTAGTTCTGATACCTTAAAAAATTCATTTCACGTTAGCTCAGCCTACCTATGGAACTCACTACCATCTCAACTGCGCAAAATCACACATATTCCGCTTTTCAAAACACATATTCATCGTCATCTCTTTCTATCCGACTGATTCTGTTCACCAGCGATAATAATATTATAATATTTTATCAATCGTTATTATATATACTAAAAATTCTATTATTCTGTTAATTCATAATTATATTAAACATATTTCTGTAAATTTATTGTAACTATTGTAAATTTTGTACAACACAATGTACAGTAATAAAAACTATTTAATCTCTCTCTCTCTCTCTCTCTCTCTCTCTCTCTCTCTCTCTCTCTCTCTCTCTCTCTCTCTCTCTCTCTCTCTCTCTCTCTCTCTCTCTCTCTGTCTCTCTCTCTCCCTGTCTCTCTCTCTCTCTCTCCCTGTCTCTCTCTCTCTCTCTCTCCCTCTCTCCCTGTCTCTCTCTCTCTCTCTCCCTGTCTCTCTCTCTCTCTCTCCCTGTCTCTCTCTCTCGTATATGGTCGGGTATACCGAGGCATATCATATTACAAGTGGGGTGGGGGGTCGCGCCTCTGTATGGGTCATTAAGTCAAGTGCTATGTAAAAACAGTAGCTAATTAACCATGTCAATGGGTGTTTTGTTTACACAACAGTTGCGGTTGAGAACAATAGGCCCATTGACATGGGGCAGCTACTGTGCAGCTACTGTTTACATAACACTTGACTTAATGACCCTTCCCGGGGCGCGAGCCCCCCTCCCCCACTTGTAATATGATATGTCTCGCTATACCTGACCATATACTACTCACAAGATCATGTTGCGCAGATTAATCAATCGAAAGTCATCAAGTTGGAAAACTAAAAAACGCGCGATAGTGCAGAACGGAGGAGGATCTTTTTTACCAGCTCTTCTAGCACCCATCGTAGGCGTACTCATATCTAAACTGTTTGGAGGAAAGCAGTAAACAAAAAAAAATAAAAGAAGCAGCATGGAACGTGCTCGTAAAATGATAATCGTGCCCGAAGACGCAATCGAACGCGTGCAACCTACACCCGCTGAAGCAACAAAAACATTTGCCCCGAGCGAAGTCTCGGACAGCGAAAAATCTATGCAAACCCCCGGTGACAATTTATCCAGATTAGACGCCGAAATGTTCGATATTCTTCACTCGAAAAAAGGGGTGAAGGACGTTCACGAAAAATGTCAAAATTACTTACAAGTTTTGCGACGTTACCTTTTCTTCCATGAGAGCGAGCGCGACAACAGCAGCGGCGATCCACACCGAGAAATCGACGAAATTGAAGAGACGCTAGCACCGCTCACCGAAGAAGCCATTATCGATAGTGTGCCCAAGACGTATCAGCGCAAGGCGCGTCTCTTGTTGCGTCATTGGGAAACAGTAGCACCCGAACGTCTCAAGTGGAGCAATGCCGGTACAGTGAGTATAGATGATCGCATGATAGAACGTTCAAATATAATAGAATTACTGAACGATGTGGTAAGAAGGGGAAAAAATAACGACAACGAAGAAGCTCCAGTTGGACGCATGGAGTTTTCTAAATTTGTTAAGACTTCCGATACTCCGACGAATTTAATAGGCAACAGCAAAGTTTTAAAAATTGGCAGAGTACTCACTGCGCCTTTGAATACGGCCAAACGACGACTGAATAAGGAAGACGCGAATGCAGAGTCCTCTCCCGTGCTTACGAGGAGAAGAAAGGCCGAACAAACCAAAAAAAAGTGGTTACGATTCCAAATATAAAACCTGCACACTCACACTCACACTCACACTCACACGCATGCGCGCGCACGCAGAGACATGCAGGCATACGAGAAACAGTATTACGATCTCTCGCACGAGGCAGGATACGCGGGTGCAAGAAATCTCGTACGCGTAAATAAAAAGAGAGGTAAATTCAATGAGAAGGCTAAAATATACGCATGGCTTAGTAACCAAGATGCTTACACGCTTCATCATCCTATAAAAAGAAAATTTCCGAGACTGCGCTGCAATGTCACGTACGTGGACGACGTATGGGAATGTGATTTACTACAGTTAACTTCGATAAAAGACTACAACGATGGCTTCTGTTATATTCTCGTCGTTGTGGATGTTCTCAGTAAGAATGCGTGGATCGAATCATTACGCGATAAAACAGCACGAAATGTTGCCGGCGCGTTCGAGAAAATTCTAGACAGAGCGAGCCCACGAGTACCAGTGTATTTGCAATCAGACCATGGCAAAGAATTCGTCGGTTCAGCTTTTCAAAACATTCTTAAAAAAAATAACATACAATTTAGAGTAGCAAGAAATCCTGACATCAAAGCAGCCATCGTGGAAAGACTCAATAGAACTCTACGCGAACGAATATGGCGTTATTTTACGCATCAAAATACCAAGCGTTACGTTGACGTTGTGCAAAAAATTATTTATGCTTAGAATCATACGCTACACAGTGGAACGAAGATGAAACCATCGGAAGTAAATTTGTACAATGCAGTAAAAGCACGAGAAAATTTGCAAAGACGCAGTCAAACGAACGGACGGAAGATGGCGCTTGGTGCAACAGCTAAATTCAAGGTGGGAGACTTTGTGAGAATCAGTCGAACGAAAAACACCTTTGACCGAGGTTATGAGAAAAATTTTAGCGAAGAGGTCTCCAAGGTACAGCGTTTATCGCGACGTCAAAATCTTTATACTTACATTCTCGAAGACTTGAATGGTGAAATTATCGACGGTTTTTTTTACACAGAAGAATTGGTTTTAGTTGGGCGAGAGCGCATAGCGGACAATCAAAAATTCAAAGTCGAGCAAGTCGTACGTACGCGAGGTCGAGGAGCGAACAAACAAGTACTCGTCAAGTGGCTAGGATTCTCGGATAAATTCAACTCGTGGATAAAAGCGAGCGAGCTCGAACGTATCTGAAAAATGGACAATCAAGATGAATTTTTCATGGTGCTACCAAGTAACAGTAGTATGGGGTATTTTACCGATAATACGACAACTTGTTTCACCACGTACTTACAGCGAGAGATGAAGCTTCATGGTGAATGGCTTGTTGGACTCGCGGAAATTTATGTACCCTGTACAGTAACGCACGTTCAAGAGTTGGAGGCGTTCTACTTTTTCTCTTCCTACGACAGCGGTAAGGTATTGAAAAGAGACACTCATCACTTTGCCGATGGTATCTATGAAAATGTCGAACAGCTCGCTAACGAGATAAATAAACCAAACGAAACATACCGTCATCTAATGATAGTGCCAATGAATACCCGCAAGGGTTACTATACTATAAAGCGACGATGCGATTGTAAAGAGGATCATGTATTTGAATTTAATGAAAAAATTTGTCGTATTTTGGGCTTTGAAGATCCGCTTCGCAAAGGAGTATTCGTTAGTGCTAACGATGGCCCAAGAGATTTCATGGGTGAGAGACCTGCTAGCTTGTCTCGCGCCATCCCCGATCAAATGCACGTCTACACGGATATCTGCGAGCCATATACTGTCGGCGATACTCAGGCATCTCTCTTACGTATAGTGTCACTTGTAGATTCTAATTACCGATTCGGCGCCAACTCTGTGCATCGATTTGCTCCAATCCACTATTTACCCTTGCTCTATCACACTTTTCACAAAATTATTATCGATATAAGAGATCAGCACGGGCATAGTATACCATTCGAGTATGGAACGTTGACGGTTACGTTACATTTTAAACGTAATCGATAAAAAATTCAGCTAACGATATGAGTTCGTACATTCAGTACTACGACGATCAAGTCGGAAGTGGAGTGAGAAAAGTATTTGCTGGTTCGACCTACATTTCCAGCGGAGTAAAAACCATTGGTAAAGAAACACTACGAGCAGGTATCAATGTTTTGGACGATGTGGCGAATAACGGCACAAATTTCAAAGAAGCCGTAAAATTTCGAGCGAGAGAATCAGGGAAAAATTTAAAAAGAAAAGCAGTCGATAAAATTGCCAAGCTGATGAAAGGTTCTGAATATAAAGCAGTTGCTCAAAAACGCAGGCTCCAGTCGAAAAAGACGAGTGGAGTGGTACGCATCATCGTCAAGAAAAAGAAAGGCGGTAGAGGGCGCAAAAACAAAAAGAAGAGAGGAAATAGTAAAAGGAAGAAAAAGAAACCAACTTACAGAGATATCAACGACATTTTTGGTCCAAAATAAGAACACCAAAAGTTATTAGCCGTCAAACAAGAAGTATGGGGCCACCGCAAAGCAAGGTTTCTACGAAAAACGCATCCGTCAAAGATAAAGATAAACAGCCGCTTATAGAGCCGTCTTCAAAATCATCGTCATCTTCATACAGTACCAATACATTCTCGTTTTCCAAAAAGCAGGAGCTCAAAAGATTCAACTAATTTGTTTTAATTTAAAAAAAAAACATACTATACATTTTATCGGTAAGCAGGCGAAATGATGATGAAAGGCTCAGGATATAAAGCACTCACTCGGAAGCGCATGCAACAGTCGAGAAAGATCAGTGGTTCGATACGTGTCACCGCCAAGAAAACGAAACGTGCTAGAGGGCGCGCAACAGCAAGCAAAAAGAAGAGAGGAAATAGTAAAAGGAAGAAGAAGAAGAGGAAGCCAACTTACAGAGATATCAACGACATTTTTAGGCCAAAATAGGAAACATGGCGTTTTTACACTCGCACTCGTCGGAGTGTATGTCTAGCGAATTAGATATTTTCTCACTACCACCAACTCAAACATCCATTGAAAGTAGCAGTTTCTTACATTACAAGCCCGTATCATCTCTCAGCGACGAAGGAGATGCTCCTATAGAGTTTGTGGTGCCAAGCGGTAGTGAACATTACATAGACCTTGCGCACACGATGCTTTACATTCAAGCAAAGGTTGAACCAATAGAAGCCGAAGCAGAAAACGTCAAAGTTGCACCAGTTAACAATTTTCTTCATTCGCTATTCAACCAAGTTGATGTTTTTTTTAATCAAAAACTCGTTTCGCCTCCCAACAACGCTTACCCGTATAGAGCTTATATTGAATCGTTGTTGAATTATTCTCCGGCGGCTAAAGACTCGCATTTAACTACAACGCTCTGGTACGATGATACGTTTGACAACTTTGAAGCTGCTCCGAATATTCCGAAAGAAAATGCGGCCGCAAACAACGGAGCCTTACGTCGCCAATATTACATACTTGGAGGGAAAGCAGTCGACATGATCGGTCATTTACATTGCGACGTATTTAATCAAGATAAAATGCTTATCAACGGAGTGGAGATGAGAGTACGCCTCGTACGAAGCAAAGATGCCTTTTGCTTGATGGATGTGTCGGATGATGGTAAATTTCGTGTCAAAATCAAAGAAGCCAGTCTCATCGTACGCAGAGTAAAGATAAGCCCCTGTGTTTTACTTGGGCACGCCAATGCCTTAGCTAAAGCTACAGCCAAGTATCCGATTACACGCGTCGAAGTTAAGTCTTTCACGCTTCACACTGGAATTCTCGGGGACACTCTCGACAACGTCATCCTCGAGCAGCTGCCTAAAAGAATAATTATAGGTTTCGTCGACAACAACGCGTTTAATGGAAATCGCAAATTCAACCCGTTCAATTTTCAACACTTTTCGATAAATTATCTTTCTTTGTACGTCGACGGAGTGCAAATTCCAAGCAAACCGTTACAACCTCGCTTTACCGGCAACAACGGTCTCTACATAGATGCTTACCATACGCTGTTTTCGGGTACAGGAATACATTGTCTCAACGAAGGCAACGGCATCAATCGTCACAATTATGCGAGAGGAAATTTCCTGACGGCTTTCGACCTAACACCAGATTTATCAGCTCATTGTGCTACGCACTGGAACCTCGTACGATCGGGTAGCATACGCGTGGAAGTGCGATTCGAGGGCGCCCTCACTAGTACCATAAATTGCATCATTTACGCAGAATACGATAACGTGCTGGAAGTAGATTCGAGCAGGCAAATCCTATCGGATTTTAGCGCGTAAATGTAAGAAGAAGGAGAAACAAGAGTAGTGGGGGTAAGTGTATATCAGAAATGAAATGCCTACACGCGAGGATCAGTTGTCATTTGCTCTTTTACTCGGCGATTCATTCTCGCGCTCACTCCTTAAATCATGGATTTCGTTGTCGATATACAAGGTTTTCGCGACGTTAACAGAAATTTTTTGCCAAAGGAAGTGGCTGTGATTGCATTGCAAGAGCTCATAGTTGGCCATTGGATAGTAGGCCCACCTTGTAATTTTTTGCATTTGCCACCAGACATGAAAACGACAAACACCTATTGCACAGTTTACTTACACGGAATACGTTGGTTCGAAGGTGACGTATCATTGCGACGCTTGCGCCATCATCTTTACAAAGTTGTCAAGAAGGCGAGAAATATATACGTGCGCGGGGATGACAAACGAAGATATCTCGAGAATGTGCTTGGACGTTGCGTTATAAACCTCGAAGAATGGAGGTCGCCAACTTTTAATAAATTAGAAGCAGTGTTTCCGAATTCCTTAGTATGTGCAAGTCATATCGAAAAACACATAGAAAATAAGAAAGACTTTTGTGCGCTTTTCAAAGCAAATATACTAAGAAAATGGATGTACAATATACTTCCAGAAGAGTGGCGCGAAGCAAATGAAACCATACAAAGCGAAAGATTTTACGCAGCTCTTTGCAATTATCGTAACGAACGCAGAAAGGCTTTTCGCTTTGGTCAACCAGGAGGTGTAGATGAAGTCGACGGAGACGACGAAAACGACGAAGACACCAGCAGTAGCACGCAGACTGAAAAAGCAAACAACGAGGAGGAGGAGGACGACGACGGCAGCAAAATCGTATTCAGTGAGAAGGTACCCAGTGAAGAGTTTTCAAATCAATTACAGGATGGACACGAGAACAATAATGCATGTGATACGTGCACTAAGAGCGAATACAATAGGTGTGTATGCTGCTGACCACATTCCAAAAATTTTAAGTCCACCTATGGCCATCATAACCAATCTCGATACAGCAAATAAACCAGGATCGCATTGGATTGCCATTTACATAGATAAAAATGGATACGGAGTATATTTCGACAGTTACGGGCTCGCCCCCACCTCATCACACCATCTCGATCGCCTACGAAGGAACTGCGTGCGTTTCCAGTGGAACAAGAAACTATTACAAAGTTTTGATTCAAAAGTGTGCGGTGAATATTGCATTATGTTTTTGCATCATATGTGTAGTGGTAGTTCTTTACGCGCGTTTTGTCGCATCTTTTCATATAATACACGCAGAAACGATGACATAGCTGCTAAATTTTACAAAGTTATTTCACAAAAGCAATCAAGAAAGAGAAATCCTTACCGGAATCGTTTTCTTCCGAGAGAGACTTCATTGGGAAATGGGCAGAGTGATCAAACATGTAACGCAAAATTATAAATTTTTTTTGTAATCTTAGATGTAAGAGTGAAATATGTATACTTTTGTAAGATACTCGTAAAATAAAAAATGTATTAGTAAAAATTTACATTTAGTGTTAGACTTTTATTCACATCCTTACCTACCTAATTCCCCATGCATACTTACAAGAAATTATCGATCATTCTTATTTTTATCTCTAAGCCTACGTGATTCCAACGTAATTTCTTTATCGCGAATACGACGCGAAAGGTTATGCAAAAAGTAAGGTTAGGATATATATAATAATTTCTCGGTAACCGTTATTTTTATCTCGTTTGCATTGCTCTCTAAGCCTACGTGATTCCAACGAACTTTCTTTATCGCGATAGGTTATGTTACATCGTATCGGTCACTGTTCAAAGCATGCGTCATTTCAATGTACTTTTTTATCGCGAATACGAAACGGTGAATAAGGTTATGTTACATTCATCGCCTTGCTTGAATTCTTTATATTACTACGTCATCGCCCTGTTCGCTGATTGGTTGAGACGTAACGAACTCGTCGTCCATTAGGGGGAAAAACAGAGTAGGGTGGTGGGGATAACCGTGTAAATGCTGGAGCCCGACATGTCATCCTTCAGTCACGAGTAGCCATTCCATTTGAGAGTACGCTCCCACGTGGATATTCCAGTCTCCGTACAATCTCTAAGTAATATTGCTTTAAAAAATGGACAATAACGAAGCATCAGCAGTACCTCCTGCATCAACATCAGCAGCAGCTCCAGCAGCAGAAGCAGCGCCGGTAACTCCGCCACCAATACCTCCACCATCAACAGCGCCACCGCTACCTCCGCCAGCAGTAAGACCGCGAGTTAATAAAAACATGGATCTACCAAATCTCTTTCTATCTACAACCTATGCTATCAATAAATCACATTCCAAAAGAGTCGCTGTCGGATTGGAACACCACGCTGGATTTTATAGAGCTGTAGTGAAACTCTGTAGTACGGGGGCTCCTGCAAAGTACGTAACTCTCGAAAAAAATAGTTGGGAGCTGATCGTCGATCAAATGGATGCGATGATGGGATATCTGCTAGATTCCTTCACATTTTACAAAGACTTTGGTAAACCTACAAAAATATATCTTCCAACCCACGACATCAATTTTACAACGGCATACGGTGTGAGGTCCATCCTTATCGACGAGAGACCCTGTGTACTGACACAGAAACTCGTCAGAGACTTCCCCGAAGGCCAACCAATAGACGAGGAGACGCAGTTTCCAGACAGTTCTTCACAGTACGAGATACCGCAGAAGAAAAGAAAATATGAGAGTCCACCCGGAATTGTCATGCAACAGGCTACTTTGAGCGGTCTACGTGAAGTGCGCGAATGTGTCGATGCGAGGTTAAAACGTTTAGAAGATAGTGCCGGATTTATAAATCGAGGTATGGATAACATATTCGACTTTTTAAAAAATGAGTTAAAGAAAGAAAGCACCGAAAAAGCGAAAAATATTTTGAAAGACATTGCTGCGTTTAAACAGTATTATGTATTGCGTAAAAATGAAATTAATAATAGAGCAAAGTTGCACATGGAATTCGGTAATATGAGTGAAGAATTGTACGACATTTTTCTCATGGAATTTCATGCATTTGGCTTATTCAACTTGGCTAATGATTTGTACGATTATATGTTCGCAAATAAATTTGTATAATTTTTTGTAAAATATTATTTGTATGCTTTCACAAATATATGTTCAAAACTTTTAATTAAACACCGACTATCTTTTTTATTTTACCACCTATCCTCCAATCCTCTCTTATAAAAATTCGTAAATTTGCCTTTTTATTTGCTCTTTTTTATTTTTATACATCGTGCAATTGATAATAATAAAATTATAGTAGTGGTAATTTGCAAATTCATCCTAAAAAAGAATGCTCAATGAATAAGTTGTAAACTCTGTAGCACGCGTTAAGTATATCGAAAAAATAAGCGACTTTTGATTATCTTGCGAGAACATCTTACGAGTCTAATGATGTTGTAAATTTTTATTAATAATTCCAAAAAACTTTTAATTTTGTGAGGCGAAAGAGCATGTATAAGGAACACACAATTGAAATACTCTCGAGTTCTCAGAATTAATAGCGATAAGGCTTCTATACGAATATCGAAACAAAGAAGAGATGCGATAGTTCAGTGCAGGCCCGAGTGTACAATCAGCTAACGTGTAGACTATAGCTTCGTGCTACAGTTAACACTTAATCCCGGAGCCGAAATTTAGAGTAGGCTCCGCGACACCGTGGAGTAGGAACACACACACACACACGCAGACACACACACACGCACGCACACACACACACACAACCAAACTCTTCGTAAGATAAGGTTTTTCATCTGTTGGGTTACGGCTGCTGCGACAGGGCCGAGTTCGCACAGCTGACGTACGCTATAGCATACCCCGGACTCTTCGAAAAGAACGCGCTATAATGGTATGGAGTAGTTGTGAGTCACCGATTCCCGTACGGGCCTCGCACACACACACACACACACACACACACACACACACACACACACACACATACACACACACACACACACACACACAACCAAACTCTTCGTAAGATAAGGTTTTGCAGCCGTTGGGTTACGGCTGCTGCGACAGGGCCGAGTTACACAGATGACGTACGCTATAGCATACCCCGGTCTCTTCGAAAAGAACGCGTTATAATGGTATGGAGTAGTTGTGAGTCACCGATTCCCGTACGGGCCGGTGTTATCTGTGTATACATTAACATTGTAATTAATTACACCTTAATTGTTTGTTTTGATTGTTTATTTACATAAACATGTCGTTAAAAAAATAAATAAACATACGTTAATTACAATGTTTATGAAAACACCGATAACATGTGTTATTAATGTTTGTTTAATTGCTTCTTTATTGTTTATTTTGATTGTTTGGTTATGTTTGTTTACATAAACAAACCATTAAAAAGCAATTAAACATGCGTTAATGCCGTGTTTATCAAAACAAACATAACGCGCCACGGGTCGGGGTGGTGAGTCACCGTCGTCTCTCCATACCATTATATATACTACTTAGAAGGATTAAAATGACTAGACAAATTATGTTGTTATAGAATGTACTTAAAAAATAGCTTTTAAAAAACGTGTTGATTGTTTTAAAAAAATATTTAAGCTCTCATTAAAGTTTTTGGTACTCGGTTTCACGGAAGTTGAGCGAGAGGGAGAGAGAGGGGAGAGGATGAGAGAGAGAGAGAGAGAGAGAGAACGGGAGAGAGGGAGGGAGAGACTAATACTTGTCTTAGTTTTTATTATTTTTATTTTATTATTTACTTTTGTAAAATGTTTTTTAGATATATTTCACAACTTTTTAAGAGAAAATAATAATGACACAGTGTGATAACATTATGAGAGTTTATTATAGTATAGTATATTTTTAATATCATTAGTAAATGATAGTATTGTCATTCACAAAATTTTAAATTTGAATGTTTCTTTTAGGAGCTCGAAAAATGAATACATTAGTAAAATTTTTTTAAATAATATAACCAAACACGTATATTCTTATATGATGATATTTTAACAATACTATTAATTATTGTAAAGTCATATGAAAATATCATTCTTTTTATGTTTTCAGTTTGCAGAAAAAACTTATATAGATACCTTATTTTATACTTTCAAAGATTATTATTAAGAAGACAAATTACATAAATAGTAAAGGGATCGATATTTTTTTGAACAAATTAGATCTTAAAACGAAGCTTTTAGTTCATATTTTTATAATTTTTTCTCAGAGCATATTATAAGTATTTTCATTTTTGGTGCTAGAAATTGATTATTAAAGCCTTAAATTAGTTCTACTATAAGACTGCTATATGATAACATTAATAATTTTTGTAGCTTCGCAATTAATTATTGGCACCATGAGCCAATAATTAATTATATTATTCTCAACACTTGGATTTGGTGAAATTATCACTAGAACCAGGCCAAAAATACCCAGCTAGGAAACCCAGTTGGATCTATGTCACATGGGAAATCCAGCTGCATCTGGGTGGATTTACACAGATTTCAGTAGATTAGATTAGACCACTTGTATTAATAACCCATCATTGCTACACGGCTTGTAAAATGTGAGAAAAAAAGCTTTCTCGATATTCTTTTATAGTATAAATATAAGTTCTTGAAATTATTGTTGAAACTACTTAAATTAATAACCCATCATTGCCACACATAATCATGTAAAATTAAAAATGCAACCAGCTTACAAATCACTGAGAATAAAAGCTTTCTTGACATTCTTGTATAGATAAAACTTTTTGAAATTATTATATGAATCTTGTCTAGAAATATATTTACTAAGAACTCTGAAACATTTTGATGTCTCCCATGGCGAGAAATCATATATTAGATTAACTGAGCACTTTTATTCGTTGAAATTTTCCCAATAACATATCATTTTTACTTTTTTCAGTATTCTCATGTCCGTTAAGTATAATCTTTTTATTGGCACTTGAATAAATATGTACAACAGCACACCACTGATATCGGCTAAATTTTTTGAAGATGACAGATGCTTTTTAAACCAAGGCTCAGACCAATATTTCAAATCGGCATCATAAATTAAATTGTATATTTATAACCTCACATGACACTCAGCAATATTTTCTTCTATGCAAAAACTTATTATGAAAATTATGAGCCTCATAACACATAATTATTCAATGAACACTTGTTCTATTCTCAAAACATTTGAAACTGATTTTTAATAGAAGTTTTAAAATTTGATTATAAATACTTCATGTAATACGTCATACTATATTTTATTTATTATTACACAAAACGCTGAAAATTAGATTGTATATTTATAACCTCGTGTATACATATAATACAAAAGCGTATTATGAAGTTTATGAACCTCATAACACTTAATTACTTATTAATACATACTTGAGCTATTTTCAAAACATTTCAAACTGATTTTAAGTAGAAGTTTTAGAATTTGATATAACACTTCATGCAACACATTTTACCGGTATTTTATTTTTTTTATATTATGCAAAACACTGATTAGATGCCATTTTTTAATCACTATGTTATTTGTTATCTATAACATTTGATTATATGTGCACTTCATGCACCACATCATATCGGTATTTTATTTTATTTAACACAAAACACTGATTACGTGCCATTTTTTAATCACTATGTTATTTGTTATCAATAAAATTTGATTATATATGCACTTCATGCAACACATCATATTGGTATTTTATTTTATTTATTACACAAAACACTGATTAGATGTCATTTTCTAATAATCACAACATTTTTATTATTAATATAATTTTCAACTAGATAGACGATCTATGAAAATCACAATTTTCTTTTCTTATTTTGAAAAACTTACTTCAAAACATAATACTTCTTTCATACTTTGAGTCCAATACTGTCTAAATAAACATCTTAGTTGTTATTTGTTTTATGTGTGATTCATTGAAAGCAATGAAACTGTCATTTTCTTCATTGACATCCACGTACTCTATTGGCCCTGTCAAATATGAAGACAAATTTTTAACATTCTTCTAAAATGATATCTCATATGAAAAATTTTCATGTTGAGTATATACAGCGTGTCCAAAAAGTCTGGAAACACCCAAATAATTTCTCAGCTGAATTACTATTGGAAAATGTTAAGGTCGCCTTTGTAGTAATTTTTTACGAGGAATCCAATGGTGACCTTGGATTCGACCTTGGACCTCATTTTTGAGGTTATTTCAAGGTCAACCTCATTTTTTTAAATGGTAACCCCTATTTTTTATAGCGGAATCTGAAAGAGCGGAAAATTTTACGTCCGGATATGTATTAAGGTATGAGGTTGAGGTTGCCCCCAGAGGTCAAATTGAGGTCAAAGTATGATTTCTTAAAAATTTCGCGAGTTCAGTGGTAAAACAAAACAAACAAAGGTAAGGTTTGGTAAGTTCGAACGAAGACTTGAAGGTGACCTCTGATTCGACCTTGAACCTCATTTTGAGCCTCATTTTTGAGGTTATTTCGAGGTCAACCTCATTTTTTAAAATGGTAACCCCTATTTTTTTAGCGGAATCGGAAAGAGTGTGAAACTTTACGTCCAAACATGTACTCAGAACATAGTTCAAGAAGGACCTTGACGTTCATTTGAAGGTCATTTAAACTTAATGACGGTCTGATCTTGTGTAAACTTTTTAATTTTTTTAAACAGTCTAACATCTTATTTCAAGTGCTCGAATTATTTTCCATCCACTTTTTGATAGTAACCTAATCGATGATCGAAAACACCAACAGTATTTTTGATCATTTCAGTAGGAATGAGAGCTGATTCATTGTAAAATTTTTTGAAGCGTTTAAATATTGAACATTGTTACTTGTTATTTTTCGTATGGTTAGAGTGACAATAAACTATTATTCATTCCATAACCACCACAGAAAAGGGTTGGTCATCTTTCAAACATATTTTTTGAAAATTAAAAGTTCTTTTTATTTTCAACTCAAAAAGTATTTTTGGATAAGGTCTACTACGAAGAGTAATAAAAATGAACAAACTCACTGATAGAGAAAGAATAACGATTCTCATGATGAGAGGTTGGGGACACTTGCAGCGATCTTATAGGGCCGTAAGAGATATTTTTAATGCTTCATTTAGGGTTGGTGGAACTCCACTATCATTTTCAACAGTTCAAAAAACTGTTAGAAGGTTTGAAAATACCGGCACTATCAGCGATTTACCTCGATCAGGCAGACCAATGTCAGCAGGTAACGAAGAGAAATCTTTAGATGTTGTGTTAACATTCACCGAAGATCCGCATACTTCCGTTCGTAGAGCTGCTCAAGTGCACGAAATAAGTAAATCATCTATTCATAACATACTAAAGAGAGAGAAGTTCCATCCATTTAAAGTAACGCTAATACACAAGTTAAATGAAAATGATTTCGATCGTCGGGTTGAATTCTGTGATGATATGATGGCACGCATCGTACAAAATCCAAATTTTCCATCAAATATAGTCTTCTCAGATGAAGCTAAATTTCAACTTGACTCAAGCGTAAATAGGCATAACTGTAGATATTGGGCAGTTGAAAACTCTCATTGGGCAAGAGAAGCCAAGTCACAATATCCACAAAAATTAAATGTCTGGGCTGGAATATTAAATAATAGGATTATAGGACCATTTTTTATTGATGGCAATTTAAATGCAGAAAAATATGAAACTATGTTGCGGAATCAAATTGTTCCTGCTATAAGAGAAATAGCTGGAGAGGACTTTAATAACACATGGTATCAACAGGACGGTGCAGCAGCTCATTATGCACGAAACGTTCGCACATACTTAGATACAGTATTCATTAATCGATGGATAGGACGAAGAGATGCAATTGAATGGCCAGCTAGGTCCCCCAATTTAACGCCTCTAGATTATTTCTATTGGGGTTATCTGAAGGATCGTGTATTCAAAACAAAACCCTTAAACTTAGATGAATTACGTGAAAGGATCATTGATGAATCAGCTCTCATTCCTACTGAAATGATTGAAAATGCTGTTGGTGCTTTCTATCATCGATTAGGTTACTGTCAAGAAATGAATGGAGAACAGTTCGAGCACTTGAAATAAGATGTTATACTGTTTAAAAAAATCAAATGTGAGAGGCAAGGGGACTCACGTAAATCAAGCGCCCTATCGTGAGAGGCAAGGGGACTCACGTAAATCAAGCACCCCATCGTGAGAGGCAAGGGGACTCACGTAAATCAAGCGCCCCATCATGAGAGGCAAGGGGACTCACGTAAATCAAGCACCCCATCGTGAGAGGCAAGGGGACTCACGTAAATCAAGCACCCCAAAGGGAACAGATTTTACTACGTCCACGTCGTTGTTCCTGGGTAACGCTAAATGTAAAAAAATTGAACTTGACATGACTTTTAAGGACAATGTCAAGGTCACCATTAGATTTCTCGTTGAAAACTACTAAAGAATTAACCTCGCTCAGTGTGATAAAAAGTTTACACAAGATCAGACCGTCATTAAGTTTAAATGACCTTCAAATGAACGTCAAGGTCCTTCTTGAACTATGTTCTGAGTACATGTTTGGACGTAAAGTTTCACACTCTTTCCGATTCCGCTAAAAAATAGGGGTTACCATTTAAAAAATGAGGTTGACCTCGAAATAACCTCAAAAATGAGGCTCAAAATGAGGTTCAAGGTCGAATCAGAGGTCACCTTCAAGTCTTCGTTCGAACTTACCAAACCTTACCTTTGTTTGTTTTGTTTTACCACTGAACTCGCGAAATTTTTAAGAAATCATACTTTGACCTCAATTTGACCTCTGGGGGTAACCTCAACCTCATACCTTAATACATATCCGGACGTAAAATTTTCCGCTCTTTCAGATTCCGCTATAAAAAATAGGGGTTACCATTTAAAAAAATTAGGTTGACCTTGAAATAACCTCAAAAATGAGGTCCAAGGTCGAATCCAAGGTCACCATTCGATTCCTCGTAAAAAATTACTACAAAGGCGACCTTAACATTTTCCAATAGTAATTCAGCTGAGAAATTATTTGGGTGTTTCCAGACTTTTTGGACACGCTGTATATATGGAGCATTCTCTGTCAACGCGACACCCCCTCTGTCCAGAACAATTCTGATCCAAATGGGGTCTACCTCGGCTCAAATGAAAGCTCTTGACTTCTACTTTCGAACGCCGTCTGGCGATTCCGAAAATTCAAAATGGCGGATCCAATATGGCGGCTGAAAGTCTCGGAATGATGGAAAAACAAGTTTTTCTTCACTCTAATAGCGAATCTGATACGAAAATTGTTATTTCTTGCCACTAATATGAAGTTTGCGACATATTTTCTTCTACTACCGTTCAAAGGGAGCGGTTAAAATTATATTTCAAGGTCATTTTGAAGGTCAAAAGTTATTTTCTGGATCATCGGACTAGTATTCCACGAAACTAGTAGAAAACTTGATTAAGATCATAACTAGACTTGACCTTGGATCATTTTTCAAGGTCATTTTCATGGTGAGTTCTAATTTTAATAAACCGATTCTTTCGCAGTTATACTTCTTCAATTCATGCTATCAATCGGTTCTAATTCGGAACAGTAACAGAAAAACTGTGGTTATATCCACACTTTGAAACATTTCAGAATCACTGAAAAAAGTTTGGTGGAGAAGAAACACGCTAGCGTAGAGTATCAGTACCAAATGCAAGAATTGTTTCGTAACTAAATATTAAGTCCTTTACTCTCCCATTTTAGAGCAAATGTTGCACTAAAATTGTTCCGCATTTAATCTATTTCATCGTTCTTCAGGAGTACAAAAGTTTAGGGCAGAAGAAGCACTCAAAAGTGTGGCAATGGTACAACACATTTGTGCTGCTACTGCTTTTTTGATTTGGTGCTCCTTCTGCACAAAAATCGTGCAGTATACGCACTGAGAGAAAAAACCGACGTGACGCCGTGGATGCCATAGTTGGTGTAAGACCGTGTGACTATACACGTATACAATGCGATCAAAAAGCAAAATTTTTAATTTTGCAATTTTTGAATTGACTTTGAAGATCAACGACGAGGTCAGATTCAAGGTCATCAGACCAGCCAAATCCTCGTTGAAAATTACTTACGGTATGACCTTAGCTTTTTCAAAAAATATCGTTTCTGGGAAAATACGGGGGTCCCATACTTTTCGATAACCCTGTAATTAAACTTTACAATAGAATATTTCTAAAATCTCTCTAACTTTTTTTATTCCTCTTTCGAAACTCTTTAAGTACCGATGCTTCTCTAAAAGTTTAGTGCGGCTGTTACTCTAACTCTTTGGTGTATCTGTGGTTCTATATTTCGTGCATTATCTTTCCTAAACGTTTCGTACATATAGTACCCATCGATTTTCGAGAGGATTCAAATTAATTCGAAGACATTTTTCACAGCACCTGTTCTAACAGTCCTACGTTATTATATTCGAGTATTATCACTTACTTAGATGGATTGAACATGTCGACTGTAGCACGGTCCGATCGTTGTATCAACCCTCTCAATGGTAAGGGTCACATAGGTAATGATTTACGCTTGTTGTCGAACAACTTAAAACGAAGATTTCCAGATTTGCCAGATAAGTCAAAAATTTGTAGTAAGTGTAGAAAGTTATGTGGATCTCCCATTTCATCTATTGGTACAAGAGATAACGAAGGCAACAACGAATATGAAAACGTGGATATAGAGACGACATCAGAAAACACTGGTACTGATAAATCTGTTCAAGAAGCTACACGATCAGCTAGAGAAATCGAATTGGAAGACACGTTTTCAGAATTAAAAGAAAAGTTATCTAGATTAGCAGTTAATGACCCTTTGAAACTAACTATACTTACAATCGCCCCATCAACTTGGAATATTAGTCGAATTTCCCGTGAATTCAATACATCAAGACATTTAGTAAGAAGGTCGAAAAAACTCAAAGCCGATGGAGGTATTTTAGCTACAACAACGGCTAAACATGGTTAAACTTTGTCAAAGGCAGTGATAGAAGTCATTGTTGAATGTTATAATAACGATCTGCACAGTCGGATGATGCCGGGTCGAAAAGATACTGTCTCTGTTATTATTGATGGAAAGCGGACTCAGGTGCAGAAAAGTCTTTTATATTTCGATTTACGAGAACTTTACGAATTATTCAAGATAGCAGAACCAACAGTGCAATTAGGATTCAGTACTTTCGCGAAATTACGACCAAAACATTGTGTTCTTGCTGGTGCTAGAGGAACGCATAGCGACTGCGTTTGCACCATTCATCAAAATTGTAAATTGATGTTGGATGCAATCAATATTCAGAAGCTCACGAAAAATCAAGAGGAACCCATTTGTAGTTATAAAGATTGTTTACAGCAAATTATGTGTAAGAATCCTACACCTGACTGTCACTTGGATGAATGTTCGAAGTGCCCTGGTTCTGAAAATCTTACGTCTCGTTAACCTGAAATATTGGATGGGGCAAATATCTCACAAATTGAGTACTGTGCGTGGTCAGGAACGGATAGATCAACTTTGCAGAATTTAACTCTACCAGTTGAAGAATTTGTTGATGAATTATATGCCAAATTGGCGATACTCAAACTCCACTCATATATTGCCAAAGAACAAGGTAATTTCATTGCTCAAACAAACAGTAATCTAGGTAATGGAGAAGTTCTGGTAATGTTCGACTATTCTGAGAATTACTCTTTTGCAGTTCAAGATGCATCTCAAGCCTTCCATTTTAATAATGACCAGTGCACTGTTTTTCCAGCTATTTACTATTATAAAGAAGATTCAGAGCTGAAGCATGAAAGTTGTGTATTCTTGTCGAATAGTTTGAAGCATGACACTTCTTCTGTCTATACTATTCAGAATTTATTGATTCCAGAAATCAAGAGAAAAGTAAAAAGACTTAAAAAGATTATTTACGTGACAGATGGAGCAAAACAGCATTTCAAGAACCGCTTTCAGATAGCAAATCTTCTTCATCATGAGAAGGATTTCGGTATTCAGGCAGAGTGGCATTTTTGCGCCACTGCTCATGGTAAAAGCTGTTATAATGGTCTTGGTGCAATATTTAAAAGAGAAGCTTATAGAGCTAGCTTGAAGGCGAAACCGAAAAATGCTATTCTGACGCACACATCTCTTGTGAAGTGGGCTAAAAATCATTTTGAAAATATAAAGATTTTTTATTTTACGCAGACTGAACATGATAAATTCAAAAGGAAACTCAATCGTAGGTTTCAAGATGCATTACCTGTCCCACAGATTCTTAAACATCATTCTTTTCAGTTATCAAGTGACGGGAAAGTTATCATGAAAAGGTACTCGAATGCTGCTAAGTCCGTATCTGTTCTACTTTAATTTTCAATGGGAAAATATACTGAATTTTTTTTATAATATTCAAGTTTTTCTATTTTTTATCCTCCTTTTTTTAATTTTTTTTATGTTCTGAGAGAAGTAGTACCTCCACGTGGTTCAGAATGGGTTATGCTAAAACTACTTGATAGTTCTATTGTGGAACTTTATCTTCTCTAAGGATTTTATACATGAAATTTTTAGATCGCCGGTCCCACGATATGCACAAAGGAACAAATGTCTCATAGGAGATTACGATCAACAAAATATTAATTATGCAGAGACAGAAATCATGACCTTGAAAAATGATCCAAGGTCAAGTCTAGTTATGATTGTAATCAAGTTTCCTACTAGTTTCGTGGAATACTAGTCCGAAAAGTAAGAAAATAACTTTTGACCTTCAAAATGACCTTGAAATATAATTTTAACCGCTCGGTTTGAACGGTAGTAGTAAAAAAATATGTCGCTAACTTCATATTAGTGGCAAGAAATAACAATTTTCGTATCAGATTCGCTATTAGACTGAAGAAAAACTTGTTTTTCCATCATTCCGAGACTTTCAGCCGCCATATTGGATCCGCCATTTTGAATTTTCGGAATCGCAAAACGGCGTTCGAAAGTAGAAGTCAAGAGCTTTCATTTGAGCCTAGGTAGACCTCATTTGGATCAAAATTGTTCTGGGCAGAGGGGGTGTCGCGTTGACAGAGAATGCTCCATATATATATATATATATGACCCATTCTAAATGGATTCAACAAGCAAAAAAAATTAAAGTCTTTGATGTTTTTGAAACTCTGAGGTCATATTCTACAATAAATTTCATTAGACCGTGTTTTTTCTTTTTGTCGAAAAATAATTTTGGACTCCTGTAGCGCGATATCAAAAATCACATTGTGAAAGCGTTATTTTGAAAATGAAAATTCGCATTTTTTTCAAATGGCCGTAGTTTTGGCCCAAGTTATCGTATCGGGGCGTTTTTTCTGGAAATTGTGTGGAATTTTACCAGCTTTCATGTGATTTTTTCAGATTTTAAATAACTTGAATAGTTTTTCAGATAAATTGAAAAAACTGAAAAAAGTGCTTTTTTTTCAAAATTGAATTTCTCAAAAACACCACCTTTTTTTCGTGAAATTTGGATATGTTTTTCATGGTCAAATAAGCTAGCTTTCTACCAAACGGCAGCGTGACATCTTTTTTCGTTCGGAAGATACACCCTCACAAAGATAATTGCGATTTCTACACGTTTAAGCCTCATATGCGTTATGTATAAGCTCATAATGTAATGTTTTAGATAAATTTAAACATAGATAATACTATATTATGCACCAAGGGAATAAGGTGAGATCTGTGCTCCCTGTGTGAGAGTTGTTTCCCGAGCGAAGTAAGGGCGACAAACGCGCAGTTTCGCACAGCCTACTATATTCACGAGTCAATATACCTTTTTTTTTAACACAACTATCGTAATATTCATTCTCATTTTTCGCCGAAGAGGGGAAAAAGGCTGTACATTTATACCCTAATCTCACTCTCATTTCCAGCGCAACGCACATTTTGTAGCCGAAGGCGAGCATACATGTGCGTAGCGCTGGGAACTAGAGTGGGGGTAGGGAATTAACATAGCACTTTTTTTCCACCTCGGCGAGAATGAAGGACTAACTTTACGATGTGGTGTGTTAAAAATTATTTTTAAAGTAGTGTCACATAAGCAGAAATAAGTAGAAGAGTCGGTATAAATCAACGTCCAATATAAATAGAAGTCAAAAAAGTACATTTATTTATTTGATATATTACACTTTTAAATTCGGTATAATAGTTAGTAATAATATAAGACAGTCTATCATACATATTGATCAACATTGAACAGTGAGCCATTCGTGGGTGTTTGTTTTTCTCATTCGCCTTTCAACATTCACAATTTCTGCATCATTAGTCTCTTGGATAACTTGCCATATATGACTATCGCGAATGCCATTAATCGATCGAACTTTTTCCCATTCCTCGGTCTTTTGAGTGCGAAAATTTTGCAATTCTTCGGTTTTCAAAAGTATAATTCTTATTTTGCTGGTATACTCACTGACATATTTTACAAAATGATCAGCCTTTTTAATACGTTCGCTGGGTGGTGCAGACAAGTTATCAGTTGAAGCAAAATGTTTTAATAAGCCATCGATGCCATCGCACGCACCTTTTCCATGCCCAGTTGCAGAAAAAATCCATTTCGCTTTATGGAATTCTTTTCCCAATTCATAAAATTGAAATCTGTTCTTGAAATGACTGGCAGCACCGTCAGATATGGTAATATCATTTTTCCCATCTGCAATTAGTTTCATACACTCATCTATTATCAATTTCATAGCTGCTAAAGCGAACGCTGAATCGTGTGTCCTATCGTCACTCACTATGCCAAAACTCGTAGTAATCTTTCCGACATAACACACCGATGTAAAAATAGAAATTTGTGTATTACTCCAGTGACACCCCTGAATGTCATCTTGCTGAATGATGGCCCAATTTTCTGCAAAATCTCCGTGTTGAATTAAACGATTTTTACTCGAAAGTCCATCTTCTTTTCCTGATTTGATTTCACGTTGCAGGAGCTCTTTCATTCGTCTATGTTTGCTCATTGTATTTGCGCAACTGTTCAGCTCTTTGAGATAAACATCTAATGTGCAA
Source organism: Torymus aiolomorphi (assembly GCA_036365515.1). Taxonomy (NCBI): domain Eukaryota; kingdom Metazoa; phylum Arthropoda; class Insecta; order Hymenoptera; family Torymidae; genus Torymus; species Torymus aiolomorphi. The sequence continues at coordinate 112,054,934 of CM070876.1, forward strand.
GTTTTCTTTACAAGATCATTTTTTTCCCAAATTGCAAAAGTTATTTCATTAAATCGTAAATCTTCTTCCAAATTAAAATTTTCTTCAGTTATCGTTTTATCTTCGCAAATTTTACACTATCGAAGAATATTATTTAAGTGTAAGAAACTCGGATTTACTCTTTTTTAACACAATTTTTAGAGCTGTTACGATAAGGTCGAAATTGGCGCAATAGACACATAAACGGGAATTGTTTAAAGGTTGAATTAATACCCATTTTGGTCGCAATTGATAAATCTTGGATCTTGAAATAGTAACTTCTGGATTTTGTTTCATAATTAGATCGCAAATTTGCTTGATGCTCCGTGTTAGAAAACGTTTGATTTTTTTTTCTATAACTCCATTGATTTTAACATTCATCACATCATTTTTTTAGGACTTTGTCGGGAACAGTCCAAATCGTCGTCTACATAATATCTTTCAACTAACTCAATAACTTCAATCTTCACAGGATTTCCAGAATATGGATCAGGCTTTTCGTATAAACCTTTACTTTTTACGAGCTTTTGTGAAGCTCTGATCATATAATCTGTGGTTCCTCTTATGTGCAATAAAATATAATTACTTGAGAGACTTGAAGGTACTACAGTCATCAATCGTACTTTTTCTATGAAGGTTAGATTTTCATTTTCTGACACCAAACTTAAGTTTTCATTCCATTCGTCTCATATCTTGCATTTATTAAACTCTAATTTCTGCCTCGAGACGTTATATAATTTCCTAATTTTGCAATCAGTTTCTTCATAAAAAGTATCTAATAATTGCTTGCGCTTGCGATTAACGTAATTTGGTAATGCTGTCGCGTCAGCATTTGACGGAAGCTTGAATGGCGATAGAGACAATTATTCTTAGTGAGTATTTCATTCACTTCTTCATACAACTCAACACTGCAAATTGAGGTTTGAGATTCTGCCGGCATCGTAATTTGAGATTGGGGCGTTTGATTAGATGATGTAGATTCTGTTGGCGTTGACTCTCCTGCTTCTTTAAAAATTTCTTCAGATATTTTCTTGAGTTTTTCATAGCAAATTCCACACACTTTCGTATATTCTGTTATATCCTTGTTTTTATACTCGTTAGACATCAATAATCCATTTGCTACATCGCCAAGTAATTGAAATGACCGCTTACTATCTTCATAAACGTACTTTTTATGAATACTGCCGATATCCGGACACTTCTGAGTTCTCTTGGAACTAAACTTAGCCTTTTGCATGTTTGTTGATATGTATCAGTATATGATTGAACGTATACGAAAAGTTATATAGTCAGGGTTTGTCAGCGAGAAAAAAGAAATTGGAGTGACTCTTAATTATAGAGTCTTTGCACCAACCCACTCGCAAGTAAAGTTGATGCAAAATATGTTGTAAACGTAAAGTACGTTCGAGCAAATAAATAAAACAATAACCAAGGTATAGGCAATAAGTAAGTAGTGCAAAAATAACGATTGGCGATTAGGCAAATAGGCAAAATAATATTAGGCAAAATAGTGTGGTAATAATGGGTAGATCGAGCGAGTGCCACAGGCCCCTACTTATACACTCGGGGTGATGTTTTTCATTGAATGTGGCGCGTTTGTTCCCGCCATCTAGCGGGCACTTCGGGTACTACAATCGTGTATATACTGCAATCGTCCGTGTATTCTGTACCCTTAATTTTTCACACACAGATGCCAGATTTAACTTTAGAACTTGCAGCCAGTCCCTGTGTAAAATGTATCGCTGCACATAACGCATATGAGGCTTAAACGTGTAGAAATCGCTATTATCTTTGTGAGGTTGTATCTTCCGAACGAAGAAAGATGGCACGCTGCCGTTTGGTAGGAAGCTAGCTTATTTGGCCATGAAAAACATATCCAAATTTCACGAATAAGAAAGGTGGTGTTTTTGAGAAATTCAATTTTGAAAAAAAGCACTTTTTTCTGTTTTTTCAATTTATGTGAAAAACTATTCAAGTTATTTAAAATCTGAACAAATCACATGAAAGCTGGTAAAATTCCGCACAATTTAAAAAAAAAAAAACGTCCGCGATAACTTGGGCCAAAACTACGGCCATTTGAAGAAAATGCGAATTTTCATTTTCAAAATAACGCTTTCACAATCTAATTTTTGATATCGCGCTACAGGGCTCCAAAATTATTTTTCGACAAAAAGAGAATATACGGGTCTAATGAAATTTAATGTAGAATATGACCTCAGAGTTTCAAAAAAATCAAAGACTTTAATATTTTTTGCTCGTTGAATCCATTTAGAATGGGCCATATAGTATATATAAATAATACTTATCTATGCAAAAAAGTATGTATATGCCATGCCATTAGCTGATTGAAATGAATAATATCTGTTTTTTTTTTACATAATTACGTATCCTTTTCAGATGAAGAACATTCAATCGCAGGGTACTCCACAATTATAGGCTCCACTTTATTTCCAACTTTAAGTGATGATTATCCCAGTCCGTGTGAAACTTTAAACTGCACAGAACACACGAATCCAATATCTCTTGCTCCCAACATAAAGTTGTTATTGCCAAAGGATTATAAACACAAAAAATAAAATTATTAGGCTTTAAAAAATAGCTGCTACTGATATTATATCAAGACAAAATTACTATTTTTATATTATAACTTACGTGCATGAATACAATGATGTTGATCAGCTCCCGGTTTGTCTAAGTCCATGTAGTGGTTAATAACTCCATAACCTAACCTACATTCGCGTATGTATAAAATATAAACATATACCATAATAATACCCTGTATCTCTTTCGTTCTCTCTCTCTCATGTTATATATATATATATATATATATATATTGTAACGAAGTTCGAAATCCGCGGGCGAACTACCACGCGCGCGAGCCATCGAGGAGCGAAGCGGGGATGCGCAGGCGCGAGTAGGGCGGATCGGCAACGGTGCGCGCGAGAACGATTCATTCGAGTTTCTGCCGATTCGGTGCGCGCACGTGTGGAGGAAGTCTCCGTCGTCCAGGTGCGAGAGAGTGCGAGCGAAAGAGAGAGAGAGAGAGAGAGAGAGAAGAGGAGCGAGAGATCGAGAGGGTCAACCACGACCTCGTGCCCCAGCCCGCTGGGACGCCTACCAACCTCGTCCACACCCAAAGGAGACAAGCGAGAGGAGGAAAGCCGCCCGAGTTTCGCCTCCGGAGCTTAGGTTAGTGCCTGCAGGCTCCGCGTGCGAGCGTACCTCTGCCTCGACGCGCGAGGCAGAGAGCGACGGAGACGAGTGTGCACCTCGTCTCCGAAAGTGTGTGTGAACGCGACACCCGCGACGCGTGCGACTCGCGAGGTATTTTGACCTCGCGAGGGATAAATATTGCGGTGCGCAGAACTTCCGACTTCACGCGTCAATTTCCTTTGCGATTTATGCTAATAAATGTGCCGTATAGTTTTTATTTAAGAGTTCGCGAATTATTATTTCGCCCCCTTCCCTTCCGCCGTTATTCCTACGAGATCCTCGGATACCGCCGCCTCCGCGGGATCGCCGACTTCCTCGGCAATCATCTGAGCTCCAGGTACTCGCGCGTTTTTCCCCTTTTACAGGAGCGCGAAGAGTCACACGATATCAAATTCCCGGGTAACTTCTGAGTTACCCGGTTGTATTCAGTCAACGAACGGCACTGCACCGAGCGCGCGCAGAACCGGCAATTCTGCCAGGGCGCCGCTCGAGCCGCAACGTAGTCGAGCATCGTCCTCGACGAGCAGCGCCGAGGAAGGCATCATCGTTGCGGAGCAGTGTGAGCGAGAGAGAGAGAGCATACAGGTAAGCTTTCGGCATTGCCGAAAACTCTCTCGCTCCGAAAACTATTCGCCCTGTTACAACTGGCGCCCGTACGTGTGGATAGGTACAATAGGATAGCGCGTGGCGCGTGTTTGTAAACACGCGCGGGCTCGCAACACAGCCGACACCGCGATCGTTCGACCGTGAGAGTGTATGTATGTGCGCGAGAATGTCGTAGACAATTCTATGTCTACCAAAATACTTTGCGACAACAAGTATTATATCGCGAGCAGAAACGAAAATAATTCGGACCTCGCGATATATAGGCCCATTTACACAAAGGTTCGTAGCTTTGCTTTTCCCTCATACTAATTCGGTTTATAATCAATTAGTAAGTCGTTTAGCGATATAGCTAAACAACTAGGAGACATATTCGTTCGTTCTAAAACCTTATTTGTTTGTTCGGATAAATAGCAAAAGACGGAAAGAGAGATTATTGTTGGTAATAATCCAACAATAATTAATCAATTAAGGAAAATTATTAACAATAAAAATTAAAAATTATTAGAATTACAAACTAAAAATTATTAACTTAAAGGGATAAAAATTATTAATGATAATAACAAATAAAAATTATAAATAGCAATAACTAATAAAAATTATAAATAATAATAATTAATAAAATTTTTTTTTTGGGTTTTTAGTACTTGTGAAAATAAATTTAAAATTTTTTTTTTGTGTTTTTAGTACTTGTCAAAATAAATTAAAAATTTTTTTTTGTGATTTTGGAAGGAAATTAAAAATTTTTATTTTGGTTTTTCCTTTCTTCTTTCTTCAACCATTTAATCTCTCTCCGCCTTATTGTTTTTTGGAAATCAGCAAGTTTTCTATCTTTCGTGTGGCCCTTTATTATAGCCTCACGTGTGCGAGAAAATTTTGATTTTTTTTTACCAACAATTAAATAAAGCGTCGCCGTATTTTGACGAGCGACGCAAATACCAAACGTGTTCTCTTTCCACAGTTTATTGTATTATTTTGGAAGTGGAAAGAGAAAACGAACTTCTCGCAAGCTAAAGTTTTGCGAGAAGGTTTTGGCTTTGGCAATATTCGCTGCTACATAACGAAACAAAATTAGGGGAAAAGCAGGCACGATTTCCTTCTGTGCGTGCACATTTTGCAGAATAAGCTGCACGTCAAGAATTCAAAATTTTTTGTGAGTGATTCTCGTTTTCTATTATTAAAAACTGCTACGCGGAGCGTCGCCGAATTTTATCGTGCGACGCAGTTGGCGAACGCATCCTCTTTCCACAATCTATTTTATTATTTTGTGGTGGAAAGAGAAAGCGAACTTCTCGCAGACTAAAGCTTTGCGAGAAGATTTCGGCCGGATTAATAAAAATTATTCTTGTTCATCACAGTTAATTTTAAAATCAATACGACGCGAAGCAAATATTCAAGCGTAACATTTTTTTTGTGGCGTGCTGTCGTTTTTGCTCGCGAATTTACTCAGTGCGACCGATTGAGAAACAGTTTAGTTTTTTTTCTCTCCTGTAACACGCGATTGTAAGCGCCCAGGGATTAGGGAAATACGCGCACTCAATCGACGCACTGAGTAACAACACGCTGTAAATTGCGGAGCGAACGAGCCGAAAAATCTACTTGTGGTCAGATTTTTTTTTTTTCTCTCTCCTGTTTTATATTTTTTTTTTTCTCTTTTTTTCTTTCGCATAAATATTCCAGTGAGAAACCAATATGGCGGCACAACTAGCACTCGAGAATTGGTGTATGTGCCTCTCACTGGAACAGATAGATAGATATCTCAAGGCGATGGATTTGAAAACATCTGGCGCGCGATTTCAACAGTTAGATCGCGCGAGCAGATGGCTGCTCGGGGATTACTCGGCAGACAAATTCATCGCCACCAACGCAGACCCCGATGAATACACAACGTGGGTAACGAGAGCAAATCTCCGACAAACGTTCATCGATAGGGTCTGCAACGGCGAAATCGAGACACCATGGGCACGCGGCTCAGACGAAAATGAAACGCACCCACTTGAGTATATTCGCGACGATAACGCCGTAAAACTCAAGCTCGAGCAAACACGTCTCGATATCGAGACGCGCGCAGCAGAGAGAAGTTCGTTACAACACGAAACCACGGAGACAACTGAGAACGAGAAAAACCAAGAAGACGGATCTAGGGAGAGGGAGGCGAGTACAACCCTCCACTCACAACAGCACACCCTAGCAATGGCGGAAACACCGGATCTGCTAATCCCTGCGGAATTGAGTGCGTTTTTAACGCAACTCACGCAGAAGGTCACGCAACTCTCGGACAATCAGTCCAAATTGCAATTAGCAATAGAGAGCTTCACGCAGCAAGCGACAAAAGGAGCTGCGTGCAGCACGCGATTAGACCAGGCACAGAGCGGGCAACGTCAGGTGGGTTTCCAGGATACCCTGACATTCAGATATCCGGAAGAGCAGGACACCTATCTGCATAAACCACCGACGTCTTGCCAATCGTTCATTCCCCCCCAAGGGACGCCGCACAATCGTCTACTAGGCGGAGCCTGGGAGGGGGGGGGGGTCTCCCGAATCGGATGAATTCGAGAGATTTGTGTAGCGACCCAAACGCGCTTGATGCCAGCACTCCGCGACATACGGTGCAAAACCGAAATAATCAGCGAGACGTCTGCAACATCGCACGAAAATGGGGGCTGAAGTATACCGGCGAGAAAGGGCAGAGCATCGACGTGATTTTAAACCGTGTCGATGAATGCCGAAGCCTCGCGAAGATGTCAGAGGAAGAGATGTTAAGTTCTCTCTCCGAACTCTTCGCGGGAGTCGCCGCCACATGGTACCAGAATAATAAGACGAGCTGGTCCACGTGGAACGAATTCTGCGCTTCAGCACGTAAATGGTACGGCGCGAACCGCAGATTCCAACAACGGGTGCTGTAAGAGGCAACAGCGCGCACACAGGGGAGAGAAGAACCGGTGCGCGACTTCATCACCTGCCTACTCTCGATCATGAAAAAGATCGAGCCACCTCTCCCACTTTCTCACCAGTTGGACACCTTACATCGCAATTTGCGGCCAGATCTCCAACGCATGGTGAGGAGAGTAGATTTCGAGGACATCGACACGCTATTGGAATTGAGTGTCGAGGCCGAGCTTACTCTCGAGGCGGAAAAATCTTATCGAGAACCACCGCCTCCGGAACAGAGCCTCCTCCCCGAGGCTGCCTATAACCCTCGGGGAAAGAAAGAAAAACATACGCCACTGAAAGTTGCCGCGCTTCCAGGACATATGATCCCGCCGGTAACGGAAGGAACTGGACAGAATTGGATCGCAGCTCTGTCCAAAATGCTCGCGGAAGAGGTGAGGCTGGCGCTACAGCTAGCGCTGCACCCGAAGCAGACTCCACCGCCCTCTCGAAAACCTTCTCCCGCCAAGGGGAAAAAGAAGGGAGGGAGAGGAGAAAAGAGAGAGTCAGCAGGCGGCTCGCCGAAGCGCGACCCGCGGCCTCGGCAAGCAGAAAGGAAAAAATCGCCCGATAGCAGCGCAGTGAAACCGAAGGGTAACAGTGAGGGTATTCATTGTTACGGCTGCGGTCTGCCTGGCTATCGGACGTACAATTGTCCCACGTGTGCGGGAAACGGGAAATCGGGTGCGTAGAAGGAGTCTATACGACGCCCGCACTCAAGAAGACTTCCTCCGAAATCGCCGTCGCGGCCTCCACCGTTCAGGAGGAGCCGCGCGACGAATCAGCAGCATCAGCTATAGCGATCAGCGTAGAGAACGCACCGATCGCTAACCCCGACGAGGAGGCCAGATGGTGGCTCCAAGTTAACGTCGGGGGTTTCCGAATACGCGCCTTATATGATACGGGCGCGGCACGAACAGTGATGGGTTCGATCGGATTGCAATTAGCATCCGCGTGCCGTAGCCCGCTATTATCAAGCCACGGAAGGAAAGCAAAGGTCCCCGGCGGTCATACAGTGGCGATCGCGGGGTATGTAATGCTCCCTTTCGAGGTAGCAGGCATAAAAAAGGAGATTCGTGTCGCCGTGCTCGCGGACGAAACCTTAGAGTGCTACCTCGGCGCTGATGTCATTCGGACATTCGGAATGATTCACGATGCAGTGAAAAATCAGCTGACCGTGAGCGCGTCAGGGCAAACGGTAGATTTAGAAGTAGCCAGCGTTTCTCTTGGCGAAACTCTGGAGCTAGCTTCGATCGGTCTCGAGGAGATGTCGGAGGTGCAGAAGAAACAACTCCAAGAACTCCTCGACCAGTTGCTTGTCCAGACGGATGAACCTCTCGGCCGCACGACGTGGGCCGAACACGCGATTTCTGTTGGCTCGGCTCGGCCGGTCAAACAGAAATATTACCCCGTCTCCAAGAAACTCGAGGAGATCATGCACTCTCAGGTACGAGAGATGCTGGAGGCGGGTATAATCGAGCCCTCGACCAGTGCTTGGTCGAGTCCAGTAGTAATGGTGCGGAAAGCGCTCGAGAAATATCGATTCTGCATCGACTTCCGGAAGGTGAATGCCGTGTCCAGAGCTGACGCATATCCGCTCCCATATATGGACGCGATTTTGCGGAAGCTACAAGGCGCAAAATATATTTCGACTCTGGACTTAAGCAGCGCATACCACCAGATTCCGCTGGAGGAAGAATCTCGCCCATTAACGGCGTTCACGGTGCCTGGACTGGGATTATTCCAGTTCACGCGCATGCCGTATGGCCTCTCGCAGGCAGATGCAACATTTCAGAGGTTAATCGATAAGGTTATCGGTCCTGAAATGGAACCCTATGCCTTCTCCTATCTCGATGATATAATCATTGTCACCGAGACCTTTGAAGAACATGTAAAGTGGCTTGGCCACGTTCTCAAGCGAATAAAGGAGGCTAATCTCACTATTAACCGAGAGAAAAGTGTGTTTGGCCAGACGGAAGTTCGCTACCTGGGCGTACTCGTTAATCGGGACGGTTTTCGTCCCGATCCCGAGAAAATCGCGCCGATAATAAGCTATCCTGAACCACGGAACCTAAAACAGCTTCGGCGTTTTCTAGGAATGGCCTCGTGGTACAGGAAGTTCCTAAAAGATTTCGCTGCTATGGCCGAGCCACTAACCCGACTCACCAAAAAAGACCGCCGATACGATTGGACAGAGGAACAACAAGTAGCTTTCGATCAGATTAAGGCTTTTGTTGCGTCTGCTCCAATTCTGTCTCGCCCGCAATTTGAAGAACAATTCGTTCTTCAAACAGACGCGAGTGATACAGGCATCGGCGCAGTACTCTTCCAAATAATCGATGGCGAGGAAAGAGTACTGGAATTTGCGAGTCGCACACTCTCATCCGCGGAGCGTAACTATAGCGTGACGGAGAGAGAATGCCTCGCGGTGATCTGGGCCATTGGAAAATTCAGGCCGTATATCGAGGGCTACCATTTTCGAGTGATCACCGATCATAGTAGTCTTCGTTGGTTACACAGCCTGCATAGTCCAACTGGTCGGCTCACGCGGTGGGCGCTCGAACTGCAAGGGCATAGCTTCGAGGTAGAGCACAGGAAGGGCGCACTTAACCACGTCCCCGATGCTCTATCTCGCATGTTCGAGGGCGACGAGGAAGATGCGTCACTCGCCGCGGTCGATCTGACAAACGAGACGGACGATACATGGTATACCTCTTGGCGAGAGAAATTGCAGCGAGAGCCAGACGCATACCCGCGCTGGAAATTATTAGGTGGACAGTTATTCTACTATCGCCCCGACGAACTCATAGAGGCGGCGGTCGGGGACGAAGAAGCGTGGAAAACTGTCATACCGAAGGAGGGTCGTCAGCAAGTGCTCGCTGAGAGCCACGACGATCCGACCTCGGGACACCTGGGGCGAGACAAAACGTACGATCGCGCTACGAGATTTTACTACTGGCCACACATGTACAAGGCAGTACGTAAATACGTGCGCGAGTGTCCCGTCTGCCAGCAGTGCAAAGTCGAGCAACGCGCTCCTGCCGGTTTAATGGGAAAACGCGACATATCGCGCCCATGGCAGGTGGTGGCGGCCGACATGATGGGTCCTCTACCCAAGAGCAAACGCGGCTTCGAATATATTCTCGTATTCGAAGATTTATTCTCAAGATGGGTAGAGGTTATTCCGTTGCGGAAGGCGAACGCAAAATCTATCTTGAAGGAATTGAAAGAGAGAGTGATTTTACATTTTGGCACGCCGGAAGTATTTCTCAGTGACAATGGAACGGAGTTTAAAAACCGCGCCGTCGATGAGTACTTACGGAACTTGGGGGTACACCACACGGTGACACCGACGTATCACCCCCAAGCCAACCCGGTGGAGCGAGTAAACCGGACGCTCAAAACCCGGTTAATCGCTTTTATGGAGGAAAAACACACCTCGTGGGACGAGAATCTGCCCGAGCTGGTGTTTTCGCTCAATAACGCCGCCCATAGTAGTACCGGACTCTCGCCCGCAATGTTAAATTACGGGCGGCAACCCCTACCCCCAGGAACGGCCAAAAGAGCTCGTGACCGCGTAGCGGAAGAACGAGGGAGCCAGGAGAGAGTCGAGGAGTGGGCCTCGAGGATGAAAGGCCTCAATCGATTGAATAGAGCCGTCGCCGATCACATCGACGGCGAACAAGAGCGGCAAGCGCATTATTATGATGCAAAACACCGCGAGCCCCTCTTCCAAGCAGGAGACTATGTTTGGAAGAGAAACCGGATCCTATCGTCTGCCGCACAAGGAATCTCGGCGAAACTGGCACCGAAATTCGCGGGGCCGTATGCGATAATAGCCAAAATCGGCATTAACACTTATCGCATACGCGCGCTCGACGCAAACGATGAGGAACTAGTTCACGCCGAGCATCTGAAGCCTTACGTGGGTGTAACGCCTTCAGATGAGGAGCAGAAGGAAGAACCTCAACCGCCGAGGGATAGCGCAGCGATTCTGGCGATGTGCGACCCGCCAGTAGCGAGCGACAGCGAGAATAACTCGCAGGTAGATCGCGGAAACGACGGCGCCGCAGCAATCTCCGATCACGTACCGCTTGAGAACCCAGCGAGCGAAGCGGAAAACTTACGTGCCCCTACTCCTCTCCCCAGGCGTAACCCGGGTCGTCCAAGGAAGGCGGTACGGCTTGTAGTAAGGCCGACTGCTCTACGCGTGATAGCGGCGAGCCCATCAAAGAACCTCGCTGCGAAATCGCGCGGACGACCCAAAGGCTCACGCAACGAGGCGAATACTCTCGATCCGACGACTATACTACCCTCGCGGACGCGTACACAGTCTCGAGCGGCGGTATAACATACATTTTTAGTTTTGGGCACCTGATGATTCCGTCTAACCTCCTTTCCCTTTCCTCATTTTCAGAATGGATCCAGAGGACTCGGCAGGTCAAGCGGCGCTGGTGCCCACCTCCGCCGTTAGCGAAGCAGCGGAGTTGCTCCGAGGAGTGTTGGCGGCGCTCCACAACCTCGCCGGTCTACCGCTCGCCGTGCCGGCAACCGAGCAGGCGGCTGAAGGGGCGGGATCACCGCCATCTCTTCCGCTCGGGCCGGCGACGACGCCGGGCTTACGGCGGCCGCACGCACAGCGTCTGCCGAGCCCAACAGGCTCCACGACGAAGGAGAGCGAAGAGGAGGGGGCCATCGGAGGAACGACTGGGGTCTCCGACGCCTCGCCGTCCGTCTCCTCCGCTACCCCCAGCTCCTTCTCGTCCCTGGCTAGCGAGCCGTCACCGCCCCAGGGACGAGGCTTCTCCAGCCGGAGACAGCCTCTCGAGGTGCGCTGGCATGCCCTCGAGAAGGCATTGCGGGAGGCCCGCGACGTCACGCGCCGGGCCAGGGAAATGGAGGCCGCCGCCTTCCGCGAGTGGGACGAGTTCCACTCAAGTTCGCGGTGGGCGGGCGAATTCTCGGCTCCCTGGACCAAAGCCGTGAAGCAGCGGCGCGAGGAGGCCCAGGCCGAAGAGGCGGCGCGCAAGGGCGTGCGCGAGCGCCGCGCCGCGCTAACCGCGGCAGACGAAGCGCGCCGCGAAGTAGAGGCGGCGCAGCAGGTGACGAGGCAGGCCCAGATGCGCCTGGAGGCTGCGCAGACGCGGGCACGACGCGCCGAGGAACGCGCGTTCCTCGTCCCCAGCCGCCCCGTCATCGCGCCACCGCCCGCTCTCCCCGCGAGCTAGGCGCCGCGCCAATCACGGTCAGCACCAGCCCAAGCAGCGCCGGATGCCCGTCGCTGCTATTTCTGCGGGGAGCCTGGGATCAATGTGCACTGGAAGTGCCCCAATTTCCGGAGCCATGATCCCAACGACCCGTGGTATAAGAGGCGCTGAGGAAATCTTCGCCTCACCACACCCTCCCCAAGAGGGGATATAAATCTTGGGACACCGGGGTCCAGCAGCCACCGGCTACACAGAGGACCACTTCGTTGTAGCCCAGTAATAAAGGCCTGGACGGGCCGTATTTTTTTTTGATACTAGTTTCGCCTTATTTTTCTTCCTCCCACCGCCGCTCCTAACCTAGCATGCCCTTACCACCCACGCGTGCGAACTTCGCAGGTTACGTATCCAGAGCGCCGACCAGGGGGTAGTACGTCGCGTCTGGGAGGGGGGTGTAACGAAGTTCGAAATCCGCGGGCGAACTACCACGCGCGCGAGCCATCGAGGAGCGAAGCGGGGATGCGCAGGCGCGAGTAGGGCGGATCGGCAACGGTGCGCGCGAGAACGATTCATTCGAGTTTCTGCCGATTCGGTGCGCGCACGTGTGGAGGAAGTCTCCGTCGTCCAGGTGCGAGAGAGTGCGAGCGAAAGAGAGAGAGAGAGAGAGAGAGAAGAGGAGCGAGAGATCGAGAGGGTCAACCATGACCTCGTGCCCCAGCCCGCTGGGACGCCTACCAACCTCGTCCACACCCAAAGGAGACAAGCGAGAGGAGGAAAGCCGCCCGAGTTTCGCCTCCGGAGCTTAGGTTAGTGCCTGCAGGCTCCGCGTGCGACCGTACCTCTGCCTCGACGCGCAAGGCAGAGAGCGACGGAGACGAGTGTGCACCTCGTCTCCGAAAGTGTGTGTGAACGCGACACCCGCGACGCGTGCGACTCGCGAGGTATTTGACCTCGCGAGGGATAAATATTGCGGTGCGCAGAACTTCCGACTTCACGCGTCAATTTCCTTTGCGATTTATGCTAATAAATGTGCCGTATAGTTTTTATTTAAGAGTTCGCGAATTGTTATTTCGCCCCCTTCCCTTCCGCCGTTATTCCTACGAGCACCTCGGATACCGCCGCCTCCGCGGGAGCCGACTTCCTCGGCGATCATCTGAGCTCCAGGTACTCGCGCGTTTTTCTCCTTTTACAGGAGCGCGAAGAGTCACACGATATCAAATTCCCGGGTAACTTCGTCGAATATTTCAAAATCTCGAGCACCCATTTCAATGTATATGTAGCGCGGTCGACCCTCAGGCTTATTCTATACTTACCTTCGAAGCGCTCCCGTGCTCCTTGATAATTTAGCAAAGAGAAAGCATACATAGAATGTTTCAAAGATATTGTAAGGATAACACAATCATTTTAAAAATCAGTAAATACGGATAATCTATTAATTTTGTAAGTTTCTAAATGCTTTGAAGGAGCTCAGAATAATTTTGGAAAAATAGTGAAGTGAAATTTAGCAAAATAGTGGGTGAAAAATGTAATATTAACCATTATAGAAGATTCCCTTAATTGGTTATGGTGAAAAAATTTTGTATATCAAGTTATTGGTGATACAGTTATTTATACCTAAAATATCACTAAAAGATATATCATTCTGCTTGATTAATGTATGTTCCAGAACCCATTTGACAAAATCTTGAGACACGTGTCTATTTTTTTTATATTTACTATGCTCCAGGGTGGTCAGAATTCAAATTCAGGTTCCGAAGGTTGTGCACTCTTCCTGTAAGTACATAGAGTCATTAGCAAATAAATATCAATTGCAGAATAGTAAATTATAAACCACTCCTATGGAATCGAATCTAAAAATTGAAAAGGCTGAAATATGTGAGTCAGATATTAAATATAGAAATTTGATACGTGCTTTACTACATATAAGTTCATGTACTAGACCTAATATAAATCATAGTGCAAATTATTTGAGTAGATATCAGAATAGTTACAATGAGACACATTAGAAATACGCTTTGTGAATCAAGGAGCGCGGGAACGCTCCGAAGGCAAGTATAGAAGAAGCCTGAAGGAGTGCCCATGCTACATATACATTGAAATGGCATGCAAGAAATTCAATGCGCCTATATTACGTATTGCGTTAGTTTTAACTATAAACATATTACTCTTAATCAAAAGCCATTTCATTGCTCTACTCAAATCAAAAGATTTCATTTAAAAAAATTATCTCGTTCAAAAGATATAGACAACTAAATTATTTTATGTTCCTTCTCCTTTTATAGAATTTTAGTCTTTTTCTTTCGGCATCCGGTTTGCAGTTGCAGCTCTTACGACACGTCCGTATATATATATATATATATATATATTAAGTAAGATAAAATAGGTGATTAGCGAGCCAAATCATTGATCCCTCAGTAGAAAATTTCACTGTGAGCTTTTTTAATTACTCACGTCCACTGTGGTTCGTGGAACTTTCGAGTATATGATGAGGTGTTTCGTCCTGGCTACTGGATTGGACTCATCAGTGATGATCCAGTAGCCGTCATCAGACGCCTGCTGCAAGTTCCTAGTGCGGCAAATTTATAACATAAAGAGTATTAATTCTCAAACGAGAAAAGATACTCCATCTGGCGACCTTACCAGCAATCCATAATTTCACACCTAGGACGAAATAGTTAATAAGAAAATACTAAGCACTCGCAATACTAATTATAAATTAAGTAAGGTAAAGTAGGTGATTAGCGAGCCAAATCATTGATCCCTCAGTAGAAATTTTCACTGGAGGATTTTTTAATTAATCACGTCCACTGTGGTTCGTGGAACTTTCGAATATATGATGGCTTAACTATTGGCTTAACTATTATGGCTTCTTATTAACTATTTCGCCCAAGGTTTGAAATTATGGTTGCTGGCAAGATCGCGAGATGGAGTATCTTTTCTCACTTGAGAATTAATACTATGTATGTTATAAATTATCCGCACTAAGAACTTGCGGCAGGTGTCTGATGATGGCTACTGGATCATCACTGATGAGTCCAATCCAGTAGCCAGGATGAAACACCTCATAATATACTCCAATGTTCCACGAACCACAGTGGACGTAAGTAATTAAAAAATCCCACAATGACATTTTCTACTGAGGTATCAATGATTTGGCTCGCTAGTCACCTACTTTACCTAACTTAATTTATTAGTATTGCGAGTGCTTAAAATTTTCTTATATATATATATATATATATATATATATATATATATATATATATATATATATATATATATCATTTGCATCCTTTGAGGATTCTATTCAGCAACATACCGATACTTTGAGGATTTTTCGGCACTTTGAGGATTTATTCTCAAAGTGCCAAGGTATGAAACGGTACTTTTGAGGATCTATATTAGTACCTTCTACCCAGAGAGGGGATTATTTCTTTAGTCAAGCGCGCAAGACTCTGGCGAAAGAAACTCTAGATCCTCAAAGTTACGGGTATGAATTATATATATATATATATATATATATATATATATATATATATAAAAGTACATTAGAACCTTTGTTTATGGCGGACAGCTATACTATCATCAAAGATCGATTGCACTCACTATCATACAATTGACATTTTATTTTCTCAAGTTAAAACAGTTGTGCACTGCAACGAATTTGAGTCGTGTAAAATGTAGTTGCTATAGACATTTTTATGAAGCATTTGGCCATAGCAATACTGGTTTGGTAACATGCATTGTGGAGTTTGGATTGCTTAACATATTCTACATTTATCTTTGTATATACACGGAGAAAAATTGTGTAGGAAAAATTACTATTTCCTATAGTAACCGTGTGGTACTCAAATTTTCGTAAATATTACTACAATTTATAGTAAAAATTGCTATGATTTTGTAACTTCCTAATTAACATTTTATTTTCTGAAGTCGAAACAGTTATGCACTGCGAGGAATTTATGAGTCGTGTGAAGTGTTGCTGTTATAAACATTTTTATGAAGCATTTGGCCACAGCGATACTGGTTTGGTAACATGCATTCTGGAGTTTGGATTGCTTAACATATTCTACATTTATCTCTGTATGTTTGAGAATTCCATAATTTATAATGAGGACATGCCGTCGGTGTTAACAAAATAAATTGAGAGCCAAACACTTCAGTCAATTAAATTTCAATATATTCACAATAACTATAAAATATAAATTACTAGTACATATGTCGATAAAAGGTATTATAAAAATTGAACAAAAATGTGTGTGTAACTGTTACAATAAATAGTTGAGTGTATGTCTGTTACAATTTGTATGAGTATTGGTGAGTTTGCTGTTTGAGTGTATGAGTTTTCTGTGTGACGTTGCGAATCACTGATGAGAGTGCTAACCATACAATAAGCAACACAATCAATTATTATTGAGTTGATTGTGGTTGAGTTTTCAATGAGAAGACACGATTAGGTATTACTGACCTAATCGTGCCTGAGTATTTCCTAATTATACCGCGTGGCTATGCGTTCCGTATAGCAGCGCACCTTTGTATAAAATGGCCGCATGTAATTGAGTTGTTACCTTCTCGTACGTAGAGGTTGTATTAATCCTTACGCTGATGAGCTGGTCGAGTGATGGTGATTCCGCAACAAAGATGAGCAGTTGAGAAGAGCTGTATGTTGAGCATGATGATTAAAATGAGACAGCCGCTGAGATGAGTGAGAGGATGCGAAGCAGCCGATGAAAGAGGTCATATAGCAATCCTGTTGAGTTTGGCGTAGCAGTTTCTGAAATGTGTCGCCTCGTTACTAGCTAGATGCAGCAAGCCGTCCTGGGTTGCGCATTGCGACACAACCCTGCTGTAAGGAGTTACCATATGAGAATGTCCGGGTGAGAAGCTACCTCGCGGTGTGCTCAAAGCATCGAGCGCCGGTGAGAAGAATGCCGCTTGAGTATCACCGCCATGTGAGAAGTTTTCGTGTGAGAACACCAGTGAAGCCTCCTCCTTGAGAGCAGCCTCCAAAGTGCAGCAGATGCCGTTTGAGTTTCACCGCCATGTGAGAATCACTGCCGCACTAGAAGATGCCGCACGAGCAGTCCAAGCACTTCGTAGCAAGCACGCAATGAACTATACCGTGTGAGAACTGCTGCTGTATGATCGTAGCCGCGTGAGCCGATGCCGCATGATATCCATGTGGAGAGAGTGAGCAAGATCACACTTGAGTCCATCCGATGAGAATTGCCGAGGATGTCCGCATTGAATCTCCACGTGACCTACCGTTACATGAGTAGAGTTTGAGAAGAGTAAGAATGCCACACTTGAGTCCATCCGGTGTGAGAGCTGCCTAAATTGTACACTGAAACTCTCCACGAGGCCGCCCGTTTCAGAGAGAGCCTAACTGAATGAGAACGCCGTGTGTGCCGGCCATGCGGCCTCTTGGCGAGCACGTCGACCAGACGAAGAGATGAGTTGAGTAGACCGAATGAGAGAGAGTCGGCCGTGCGGCCTCGTGGCGAGCACGCCGTCCAGAATTTTTACAGCGACAGAATGAATGAGCACTTCCGTCTTCGTCTTCGTCTCTTTGTTCCCGAGGAGTGAGTCAAATCACCGTCTCTCTCATTTACATGTGTAAGCATGAGAGAGACAGTATGATTTTTGCTGTACTCGGCTAATCAGTGTAGCGATTCAGCTGTTCCGCAGAGAGCAGCTGCCGAGTGCTGCCGTGGCCGCCTGCTGAGTTATTTCTCAGTCGCGCAACCGCGGGAAATTCAAAACTTGATATTTCCCAAACACTGTATATACACGGAGAAAAATTGTGTATGGAAAATTACAATTTTCTATAAGAACCGTGGAACAGATACAAATTTACATGAAAATGACTAAAATTTATCGTTCGATCGCGCGAGGGTGTGTATGTATGCGAGAGCGAAAGCGTCGCAGACAATTGTATGTCTACGAAAATACTTTGCGACGAGAAATATTATATATCGCGAGTAGAAATGAAAATAATTCGGACCTGGCGATATATAGGAAAAGTTCCACAAAAGTTTAAGGCTTCGCTTTTCCCCATACTAAGTCGATTTATAATCGATTAGCGAGTCGTTTAACAATATAGTTAAAAAACTAGAATATTTAATATTTTTATATTTTTATTTATTTATATTCGAATAAATAGTAGAAAAGCGAAAGAGAGATTAACAACACTTATAAGTCAGCAATAATTAATTGTACAATCGCATGATTAATTAATTAATTAATCAATTAATTAATTAATAAACATTATGGTTTTATATGGTTTTGAGGATATTCAAATTTTTTTTTTTGTTTTTTGTAACTTTTGAAAAGAATCTAAATTTAATTGTAGCCTTGAAAATAATTAAAATTTTTTTTATTAATTTTTCAAAAATAATTGAAACAATAATTTGGAGTTCTCTCGTGACCAAGAGAATATTGACATTTTTTAATAATAAACCGGGAAAGTGATTTTCCCAGGAACTCTTGGATCACAAGAGAACAAATTTTTTTTTTCTTTTTTCTTTATTTTGTATTTTCCTTCGTTTTATTGTTTTTTGGGGATTGATAAATTTTCTCTCTTTCGTGTTCTTCTTTATTATAGCCCATAGAGTTCCGTGAATTTAATTCGTTTTTTTACTAACGGTTAAATAAAGCGTCGCCGTATTTTGACGAGCGCGTCAAAATACCAAACGCGTCCTCATACCACAATTTATTTTAGTGTTTTGTGGTGGAGGGAGAAAGCGAAATTCTCGCAAACTAAAGTTTTGCGAGAAGATTTCGGCTTTAATAAAACTGCTTGTATATAAAAGAAATAAAATTAGGGGAAAAGCAGGCGCTATTTCTTTTTGTGTGTGCACATTTTGTAGAATACCTTGCTCTTTAAGGCACTCAGAATTTTTTTTTAAGTGACCCTCGTTTCTTCTAGTAACGACTGCTAAGCGGAGCGTCGCCGAGTTTTATCGTGCGACTCAACTGCCGAACGAATTCTCTTTCCACAATCTATTTTATTAGTTTGTGGTGGAAAGAGAAAGCGAACTTCTCGCAGACTAAAGTTTTGCGAGAAGATTTCGGCCGTGTTGATAAAAATTACATTCTCTTTTTTTCTTCACTGGTAATTTTAAAATCAATACGATGCGAAGCAAATATTCAAGCACAACATTCCTTTTTGCCGTGCGCTATCATTTCTGCTCGCGAATTTACTCAGTGCGACAGATTGAGAAACAGTTTAGTCTTTTTTTCTGTAACACGCGATTGTAAGCGCCCGGAGTTTAGGGAAATACGCGCGCTCAATCGACACACTGAGTAGTAGAACGCTGTAAATTACGGAGTGAACGAGCCGAAAATCTACTAGCGGTCCGATTTTCCTTCTATTGTATTGATCGCGGGGATATTTCAATGAGAGAGCAAAATGGCAGCACAAATTGCACTCGAAAATTGGTGCATGTGTCTCTCACTAGATGAGATAAATAAAGATCTCACGGCGATGAATTTGAAAACATCTGGCGCGCGATTTCAACAATTAGATCGCGCAAACAGATGGCTGCTCGGGGATTACTCGGCAGACGAATTCATCGCCACAAATGCAAATGTTGATAAACACAGAGCATGGGTAGAGAGAGCAAATCTACGCCAAACGTTCATCGATAGAGTCTGCAATTGCGAAATAGAGACGTCATGGGTGCAGGGCTCTTATGAGAAAGAACCACACCTACTCGAGTACGTTCGCGACGATAGCGCCGTGAGATACAAACTCGAGCAAACGCGCAGCAGAAAAAAGCTCAACAGGGCAAGTAACATCAGATACAGTTGAGAACAAGACGAATGCCGGGGACGGATCAGCAGTGAAAGTTGCAGGTACGACCCCCGAAGGGCAATAACAGATCTCAGCGACAGCGGAAACGAAGGATCTGCCAATCCCTGCGGAGTTGAGCGCGTTTTTAACGACCCCCGAAGGGCAATAACAGATCTCAGCGACAGCGGAAACGATGGATCTGCCAATCCCTGCGGAGTTGAGCGCGTTTTTAACGCAACTCACGCAGAGGATTATGCAACTATCGGACAATCAGTCCAAGTTGCAAACGACGCTGGAGAGCTTCACGCAGCAAGCAACACAAGGAGCTGCGTGCAGCACGCGGATGGAACCAACGCAGGGCGGGTAGTGACAGGTGGACTTCTAAGATACTCTAACATTCAGATATCCGGAAGAGCAGCAGACTTACCTGCAAACACCACCGACGTTCCGCCAACCACTCATTTCATCCTCTCAAAGGACGCCGCACAATCGTATAGTAGGCGGAACCTGGAAGGGGGGAGGTCTCCCGAATCAGACGAATTCGAGAGTGTTGCACAGCGAACCAAACGCGCTTGGTGCCGGCATTCCACGGCAACTAGGACCGAACAGGAATAACCAGCGAGATATTGGCAACATAGCGCGAAAGTGGGGGCTGAAATTCACCGACGAGAAAGGTCAAAGCATCGGCGTGTTTTTAAATCTCGTCGAGGTATGCCGAAACCTTGCGAAAATGTCGGTAGAAGAGATGTTAAGTTCTCTCTCCGAACTCTTCGCCGGAGTCGCCGCCACGTGGTACCAGAATAATAAGGCGAACTGGTCCACGTGGAGCGAATTCTGCGCGTCGGCATGCAAGTAGTATGGTGCCAACCACAGATTCCAGCAGCGGGTGCTGCAGGAGGCAACAGCTGCCTGCTCTCGATCATGAAGAAGATCGAGCCGCCTCTCCCGCTTTCTCACCAGCTGGACACCTTACACCGCAATTTACGGCCTGATCTCCAATGTATGCTGAGGAGAGTAGACTTCGAGGACATCGACACGCTATTGCAGTTGAGTGTCGAGGCCAAGCTTACTCTCGAGGCGGAAAAATCTTACCGAAAGCCACCGCCTCCGGAACAGAGTCTCCTCCCCGAGGCTGCCTATAAACCTCGAGGAAACAAGGAGAAACACACGCCACTAAAAGTTGCGGTACTTCCAGGACATATGAACTCGCCGATGACGGAGGGAACTGGACAGAATTGGATCGCAACTCTGTCTAAAATGCTCGCGGAAGAGGTGAGGTTGGAGCTACAGCCAGCGCTACATACGAAACAGCCCTCACCGCCTCCTCGAAAATTTTCCTCCCCCAAGGGGAAAAAGAAGGGGGAGAGAGGAGAAAAGAGAAAGTCGGCAGGCGACTTGCCGAAACGCGACTCGCGGTCGCGGCAAACAGAGAGAAAGAAGTCGCCTGATACCAGCGCAGCGAAGCCGAAGGGTAACAATGAGGGTATTCATTGTTACGGCTGCGGTCAGCCTGGCTATCGAACGTACATTTGCCCTACGTGTGCGGGAAACAGAAAATCGGGTGCGTAGTCGGAGTCTATACGTCGCCCGCTCTCAAAAAGACTCCCTACGCAATCGCCGTCGCAGCTTCTACAGTTCAGAAGGAGCTGCACGACGAATCAGCAATATCAGCAACCACGATTAGTGGAGAAAGCACGCCGATTGCTAACCCCGACGAGGAAGCCAGATGGTGGCTCCAAATTAACGTCTGGTGCTTTCGAATACGCGCACTATATGATACGGACGCGACACGAACAGTTATGGGATCAATCGGATTACAATTAGCATCCACGTGCTGTAGCCCGCTATTACCAAGCCACGGAAGAAAAGCAAAAGTCCCCGGTGGTCACACTGTGGCGATCGCGGGGTACGTAATGCTTCTCTTCCAGGTATCAGGTATGAAAAAAGAGATTCGGATCGCAGTTTTTGCGGACGAAACCTTAGAATGCTACCTCGGCGCTGATTTCATCAGAACTTTCGGAATGGTTCACCATGCGGTGAAAAATCAGCTGACCGTGAGCATGTCAGGGCAAACTCTAGAGTTAGAAGTAGCCAGCATTTCGCTTGGCGAAACTCTAGAGTTAGCATCGATCGGTCTCGACGAGATGACGGAGATGCAGAAAAAGCCACTCCAAGAACTCCTCGATCAGTTATTCGTCGAAACGGATGAACCTCTCGGCCGTACTACGTGGGCCGAGCACGAGATTTCTGTTGGCTCGGCGCGCCTGATCAAACAGAAATATTATCCCCTCTCCAAGAAGTTAGAGGAGATTATGCACTCGCAGATACGCGAGATGCTGGAGGCGGGTATAATTGAACCCTCGACCAGTGTTTGGTCGAGCCCGGTAGTCATGGTGCGAAAAGCGCTCGATAAGTATCGCTTCTGCATCGACTTCCGAAAGGTGAACGCTGTGTCCAGAGCCGACGCATATTCGCTTCCATATATGGATGCGATTTTTTGTAAGCTACAGGGTGCGAAATATATTTCGACTCTAGACTTAAGCAGCGCATATCACCAGATTCCGCTGAAGGAAGAAGCTCGCTCATTAACGGCGTTCACGGTGCCTGAACTGGGATTATTCCAGTTCACACGCATGCCGTATGGCCTTTCGCAGGCAGGGGCAACACTTCAGAGGTTAATTGATAAAGTTATCGGTCCTGAAATGGAACCCTATGCTTTCTCCTATCTCGATAACATAATTATTGTCACCAAGACTTTTGAAGAACATGTAAAGTGGCTTGGCCACGTTCTCAAACGAATAAAAGAGGCTAATTTCACGATTAATCGAGAGAAAAGCGTGTTTGGCCAGACAGAAGCTCGCTCTCTCAGCGTACTCGTTAATTGGGACGATTTTCATCCCGATCCCGAGAAAATCGCGCATATAGTAAGATATCCTGAATCACGTAACCTAAAACAGCTTCAGCGTTTTCTAGGAATGGCTTCGTGGTACAGGAAGTTCTTAAAAGATTTCGCGACTATAGCCGAGCCTCTGAGGCGACTCACCAAAAAGGATCGCCGATATGATTGAATGGATGAACAACAGGCATTATTCGATCCGATCAAAGCTTTTGTTGCATCTGCACCAGTTTTGTCTCGCCCGCGTTTTGAAGAACAATTCGTTCTTCAAACAGATGCGAGCGATACCGGTATCGGCGCAGTACTCTTTCAAATAATCGATGGCGAAGAAAAAGTACTGGAGTTCGCGAGCCGCACACTCTCATCCTCGGAACGCAATTATAGCGTAACTGAGAGGGAGTGCCACGCGGTAATTTGGGTTATTGGAAAATTCAGACCGTATATCGAGGGTTACCATTTTTGGGTGATCACCGATCATAGTAGTCTTCATTGATTACACAGCCTGCACAGCCCAACTGGCCGGCTTGCGCGATGGGCTCTCGAACTATAATGGCATAGCTTCGAGGTAGAACATCGGAAGGGTGCGCATAACCAAGTCCCTGGCGCTCTATCTCGCATGTTCGAGCGCGACCAGGAAGATGCGACATTTGCCGCGGTCGATATGACGAATGAGACAGACGACCCGTGGCATATCTCTTGGACGCATAACCGCGCCGGAAATTAATGGGCGGATAGTTATACTAATATCACTCCGACGAACTCATAGAGGCAGCAGTCGGGGACGAAGATGCGTGGAAAGTGTAATACCGAAGGAGGGTCGTCAGCAAGTGCTCGCTGAGAGCCACGGCAATCCAACGTCGGGGCACATGGGGCGAGACAACACATATGATCGCGCTACGCGGTTTTACTACTGGCCGCATATGTACAAGGCAATACGCAAATATTTGCGCGAGTGTCACGTCTGCCAAGAGTGCAAAGTCGAGGAACGCGCTCCCGCCGGTTTAATGGGAAAACGCGACATATCGCGCCCATGGCAGATGGTCGCGGCCGACATGATGTACTCTCTACCCAAGAGTAAACACGCCTTCGAATATATGTTCGCATTCGAAGATTTATTCTCGAAATGGGTAGAGGTTATTCCGTTGCGAAAGGCAAACGCAAAATCCATCTTAAAAGAATGAAAAGAGAGAGTGATTTTACGTTTTGGCACGCTCGAAGTATTTCTCAGTGACAATGGAACGGAGTTTAAAAACTGCGCTGTCACTGAGTACTTGCAAGCCTTGAGGATACACCACACGATAACTGTATCATCCCCAAGCCAACCCAGTAGATCGGATTAACCGAACGCTCAAGACTCGGTTAATCGCGTCTATAGAGGAAAAACACGGCTCTTGGGACGAGTATTTACTCCAGCTGGTGTTTTCGCTCAACAACGCCGCCCATAGTAGTACCGGACTCTCACCCGCGATGTTAAACGACGGACGGCAACCTCTGCCCTCAGGAACTGACACGAGAGTTGACGCGCGACGGAAGAGCGAGCAACCCAGGAGAGAGCCGGAGAATGGGCCGCGAGGATGAAGGGTCTCGGTCAGTTAAACAGGGCCGTCGCCTACAACATCACCGGTAAACAGGAGCGGCAGGCGCGTTATTATGACGCAAAACACCGCGAGCCTCTCTTCCAAGTAGGAGACTACGTTTGGAAGAGAAATCGGATCTTATCGTCCGCCGCACAAGGAGTTTCGGCAAAATTAGCACCGAAATTCGCGGGGCCGTATGCAGTTGTAGAAAAAACCGGCGTTAACACATATCGCATACGCGCGCTCGATGCAAACGATGAAGAATTAGTTCACGCCGAGCATCTGAAGCCATACGATGGTGCAACGCCTTCAGATGAGGAGCAGGAGGGAGAACCTCAACCGCCAAGGGTAGCGCAGCGATTTCGGCGATGTACGAACCGCCAGTAACGAGCAACTGCGAGAATGGCCTGCATGTAGATCGCGGAAACGATGGCGCCGCAACAAGTTCCGATCGCGTGCCGCTTGTGAACTCAACGAGCGAGACGGAAAACTTACGTGCCCCTACTCCTCCCCCCAGGCGTAAACCTGGTCGTCCAAGAAAGGCGGTGCGGCTAGTAGTAAGGCCGGCTGTCATACGCGTGATAGCGGCGAGTCCATCAAATCATCTCGCGACTAAACCACACAGACGACCTAAAGGTTCGCGCAACGCGGCAAATCGAATCGATCCGACGACAATACTACCCTCGCGGACGCGTGCTCAATCTCGCGCGGCGCATTAAAATACATTTTGATTTTGGGCACCTGAGGATTCTGTCTAACCACCATTTTCCCTTTTCTGTTTTCCTAACCTAGCATGCCCTTATCATCCCCCTATGTACGAACTTCGCGTTTAGCGTTGGCAGTGCGTCGACTAAATGGTAGTATGTCGCGTCTGGGAGGGGGTGTAACGAAATTCGAACTTCGCGGGCAAAATCCCTCGCGCGCACGCACGTATATAAGGTACAGCACTTGTGGGTCTGCTTGCGAGGAGAGGATCGGCAACGACGCGCGCGCGAATTCATTCTGGTTTCCGCGAAACTCGTGGGCGCATGTAGGAAAGCCGCCTTTTTGTAAGGGCAACTAGAGAAAAGTCTTTTTTGCGGGTGTAATCATTTTTGTTCCTGCTGCTCGCCGCGTGAATTTTGCTTGGTGGGTAGCGTCTAACTTCCTACCCACCCACGCGACGAACACGCTAGATGCTCCCTGCAGCTCTGAGCTACGCGTGAGTTTCACGGCAGCAACCTAGCGAGCCCACGAGACGAGGAGAGTGCGTGAGAGAGAAGGAGACGTCGCGACCTTCGTCGACTGCGCGCCACCTCTCCAGCACCGAGGACCGCTGACCTCACCGGCGACTCCGGGGATCATTTGGCCACCCCAGACTCGCACGAAATCTTATAAAGATTAGTACCTGCAGGCGTGCGAGGTAGAGAGCGACGGAGACGTGCTCTGCACCATGTCTCCGAGTGTGTATGTGCGTGACTTCCGTAACGTGTGCGACTCGCGAGGAGAATTGACTTCGCGAGTATAAACACCGCGGCGCAATTTATCATTTCTTTAGTTTTTGTTAACCTTGTCCTCTTACGTTCAATAAACGTGTCGTTTTATATATTTCGGTGTTCGCGAATGATTATTTCGCTTCCTCCCTTTCCGTCCGTTGTTCCTATACGTACCTCGGATACCGCCACCTACGCGGGATTGCCGACTTTCTCGGCGATCATCTGACCTACAGGCAAATACGCGCTCCCCCATATCAATATACGCGACTCTTAGACACCATATAAATTCCCGGGTAACTTCTGAGTTATCCGGTTGTAACAGCAAGTGAACGGCATTGCACCGAGCGTGCGCAGAGCCGACAGTTCTGGCAGGGCGCTGTCCGAGCCGCATCGTGGGTTTTCGTCGTCCTCGGCGAGTTGCGTTGCGGGGAGGAGAAAACCCAAAGCCGAGCAGCGTGAGCAAGAGAACACAAAGGTAGGTGTTCGGCATTGCCGAAAACTCTCTCGCTCCAGAAAATATTCGCCCTGTTACAGAAAACCAATATTTTTTTAATAATTATTTTGAAGATCTACAGAATCTATGGATAATGTTTCTTCTAAAAAGAAAGCCTTAACATCTTTTGCTCGAAAATATATTTGATTTGTCATTTATCTAAAACTAATTTAAAGTAGAAGTCAGAAAACTTTCTACCAAACTATATAATAAGGCAAGTATAAGATTTTCCTAGAATATATATGAATTAAAATAATCATTTTCATATGACTTTACAACTTTTCACTCTCTCCCCTCCCTTTCCCTCCCTCTCCCTCAACATGTGTCAAGCTCTGTTCCAAGAACTTTAATGAAAACCTAAATATTTTTTTAAAACAATCAGTAAAACAAATAGTATTGTTAATAAAACTTTCTACGAAAGTATAAAATAAGTCAATTATGAGTTTTTTCTGTAGAATTTAGAAAATAACAATGTTTATGGTTTTGTTAAAAAATCAAATAAATACTAGCGAAAAAGTATTTTACTTCTTCAAGCCAATATATACTCAACAAATTGTATTTAACCTTCTGATAGCCGGCATTTTTCCTACTAAAAAACTGTAACTTTCTCGAAATTTTCCATATAAATGTTTCTTAAGTAATAGTATATGTTGGCCGATTATGGAATGACGCCATATGGCGTCATGCCGGCTGTCAGAAGGTTAAGTGCATTCATATAGTTCACAGCTGCAAATTAAACAATCGAAAGTTGTGATATCAATTATCGATAGTCAAGTAATGCAAACAACTCTGCAAAATAACTGTATGATGACTGTGCTCAGAAATGTATTCAAACTTGTCCATTCTTCTATACAAATTAAACACAAGAACGTACTGAAATGAATTTATTGTAGTCAAGTATTCGTAAGTTAACTTGACTCACATAAGAGAACTTTTCGTACGTCGGGTGTAAAATTACATTTTACGTCCACGTTGTGATAATGAGCTCGAGCGCTATAGCAAAATTGGCTTCAGGGATTACTTATCACATAAGAGTGTAAAATCGTACACCCGTCGTACGAACATGATTTTTCGTCGTCGTGCGAGCACAATGTATCTCCATAAAACTTTTTTCTTGTAAATATATTGAAGATCCTTTACGAAACGATGGTACATAGTTACCATCCCTATTTTCCCTTATTCTCTCTCAATTTTGAACTTTCTATAGTATAATATTACGCATCTTGGGAGGATAAGAGAAGTCTAGAGCTGCTCTATAGTAGGGGTGGTCCTCCCATACAAACTTGGCGGGCCCGACGGTTTGCAGTTTACAGGTAGACTATTTCCATAAACGTAAAATTCTAAATTTTTGCATAAATTTATTAACAATGTTTATATGATTGGAGATGTTTGCAGCTAATGGCCTTGATACTACCAACAAGGTGAATAAATTTGTTACAGGATGGAAATAACAACCACCATTTAATTAATTATGGACGTTTTGAGCATTTATTGGTATGCCCCTCTTCAGAAATACAAAGTAATGTTACATAGTCAACTTATGTTACGCGGAATACTGTCCGCTCGTCAATATTGACGAAAGGACAGTATTCCGCGTAACATAAGTTGACTATGTAACATTACTTTGTATTTCTGAAGAGGGGCATACCAATAAATGGTCGAAACGTCGATAATTAATTAAATGGTTAATTAAAAAGCAGAAATGGAGGAAACAGAGAAAATTATAAACAATGAAATAATAGTTGATGCAGTAAGTAAACTAAACAAACTTCTGAATATTGAAAAAGAACTCATTATATGCATAAATATAAGAAGTATGAACCACAACTATAATAAATTACTAATATTCTTAAAGAGCCTTACAGTAAAACCATGTATTATAATTTGCACTGAAACTTGGATCATCATGAATACTTCAATATAAATGGATACAAAATATTTTACAATAATAGCAGAATAAATCAAAATGATGGGGTCGGTATGTACATAGACAACAAATTAATTGAAACGACTCAGGTAACTGAAATAAACAAACTTAAAATAATAAATTCAATAATAATAATGGACTATAACAAACAAATACAAATATCAGCATTATACAGATGACATAGCGTAAAGAAAACGGAATTTATAATATATTTTAAAGAACTGTTGATAATGAACAATAAATTTAAAAATAACCTAACAATCGGTGACTTTAACATAGACATAAACAGTAACGAAATAATAGACCAAGAGTTTTTACAGATCCTATGAGAAATGGTTATAACCCAGAAATGAACCAGAATTCAATCAAATAACTAGACCAGCAAACAGTGACATTGGTAAAGGTACTTGCATAGACAATATTTACTTAAAACTTGATAAAATTGCGCACAAAAGTTATACGATAAGAATACCTTTTAATGATCATTACGCGATATTAATGTCTACAAAGAAGATAAAAAAATGATAACAAAACCAATTACAAAACAATAAATTATAACAAATTAAAAACTATAAGTAATAACATAAACTGTGGAGATATCTCCATAACCACAGATCCAAACAATGCACTAGATCAGCAGGTATTCAAAATTAAAAAATGCATATATGAATCTGAGTCAACTAATAACAATAAAAAAATAAAATCTACACCCAGAAAATGCTGGATAACCAAAGCCATAATTACATCATGTAAAACGAAAGAAAAATTATACAACATATGGAAGAAAGACCCACATAATACATCAAAAAAAGATGCTTACAAGAATTATGTAAAAATACTAAACCAAACTATAAAAGAAGAAAAAAATGGCTATGATAAAAAACAAATAGAAAATAACCAAAATAACCAAAAGAATCTTTGGAAGATAATTAATAAAAAACTTGGAAAAGAAACCAATACTAATAACAACATAAACTATCTAAAAAATAACAATATAAAAATCACTGACTCAACTCAAATAGCTGAAAAGATGAATGAATACTTTTGTAATATAGGAAGAAAAATGAGTGAGAGGATAGTAACTACTCAAAATGAAAATTTAAAAATGCCACCCATGAATCCCAAAACCATGTATCTATTCCCAACTAACCAAATAGAAATGAATGACATTATCACAAGTTTAAAGAACAAAAAAGGAAGTATAGATGAAATAGA
The DNA here is from genome assembly GCA_036365515.1 of Torymus aiolomorphi. Taxonomy (NCBI): domain Eukaryota; kingdom Metazoa; phylum Arthropoda; class Insecta; order Hymenoptera; family Torymidae; genus Torymus; species Torymus aiolomorphi. The sequence continues at coordinate 112,084,278 of CM070876.1, forward strand.
TGCACAAGTTATAAAAACACTAAAACAACACATCAACAAACCACTTGTAGACATCTACAACACATGCATAGAACATGGTGTCTGGCCACATGCACTAAAAATAGCAGAAGTCATTCCAATGTATAAAGGAAAAGAAAAACATTTACCAAACAACTATAGACCAATATCTCTTATCTCCAATATCGCAAAAATATTTGAAAAACTATTACACAAACGGTTACTAAGCTTTCTAGATAAAAACAAAATTATATCACAGAAACAATTTGGCTTCAGAAAAAATAAAAGTACTAGATATGCACTAAATGCTCTAACAAGCTTAATATACAATCAAATAGATCAAAGTGAACCTATAGCAGTCACCTTTCTTGATCTTGCCAAGGCATTTGACACCGTGGATCATAAGATACTTCTCAATAAACTATACAATTATGGAATAAGAGTTAAAGTTTACAAACTACTAAAAAGCTACTTAGATAACGGAAAACAAAGAGTAAAATTAAACAATTCAAATAGCAAATTCGATACAATACAAATGGGAGTCCCCCAAGGAACAATATTAGGACCATTATTATTTATTATCTACATAAATGACATTTTTCAAACTATACCGGAACTTTCAATATTCGCTTTTGCAGATGACACTGCAATAATTATAAAAGGAAAATCATGGCTAGAAATAGAAATAAAAATGAACCTGTACCTAAATAAAGTATCAAATTGGCTGGCTCTAAACAAACTATCCTTAATCATTGATAAAACAGTTTACATGGAATTTGGAAGTACACGAAACAGCACTCCGGGAAATTTAAATATCTGTATACAAGGAAAACAAATAACAAGAGTTGACAGTACCAAATACCTAAAAATAACCATTGATAGTAACATGAGATGGGAAAACCACATCACAAATATTTATAATAAATCAAAATATTTAATCTTTATTTTTTATAAACTCACTAAAATACTATCGCAACAAAATCTCAGGATGTTTTATTACGTTCTTTTTCATAGTATCATGTCTTATGGCATAATTGCATGGGGAGGAGCATACATAAACATAACTAGAACTCTTCAAACTCTACAGTACAGAATTAACAAAATAATAAACAAAAATAACTTTTTAAATGAAAAACAGCCACTAAATTTAGATCAACAATTCACTTACTCTATTATATCATTACAAAGATTTAAAAGATAACTTTATAAATTCAAATAGCATCACGAGAAAGAAATGCATCATAGTTCCCAAACAAAACAAAAGAATAAGTAACAAGATCAGTTATTTAAGGGTCATTACTTGTTATAACAGTCTGCCTAACAATCTCAAAACACTAACAAACAAAAACAACAGAAAAATTAAACTAAGGGAATGGATAAAAATAAATTAAGATCAACAAGTTATGAACACACAGCAAGAGAAGAAATTAGAATAGACTGCAATAAAATCAGAACAATCTTACATGAAGTCAAATACACTAGAAAGGGCTATGCCCTAATATTACAATATAAAGGAAGGAAAACAACCGTCAAGTATGACTGTCTAACATCGGAAGTCCATGTGGATAATACTGTGCTTGACGCATTATTATTAGATACTAGAACATACATCTGCTCGATAACCAAATTTATACGACGCCAATTTCACTCACACCAACGAATGACAAATTATAACTACACCAAATTAAAAAAAATTCAATAATGATAGATACTTGCAAACTATAAACATAATCGCAGACAGCATAATCCAGTTATTTATTACAGAAACGGAAGAAAAAATTGAACAACCAAAAGAAGTATATTCTTTTATAAAGAAATTTACTAACAAGGAAGGTACCCCAAGTGTAAGTCGCCGATTTGGACAATATTGCAATATGTTGTAGTACATTAAAAAATAAGAGACACGTATTTTTTTTTACGTGCTGATAGGCACTTTAAGGGGGTGAAATCTACCCCTAAAGTTCACCCCCAAAAATAGTTTTTTTCAAATATTTCAAAAACGATTAAAGCTAGCTTAATGAAACCGACGCCAAAAGTTGTAGAATAAAAAAGCCTTCAAAATAGCATTACTTTCAATTTTAAGGGTAGCAACCCCTATTTTTTTTTTTCAAGAAAACTAAGCTTTTATCATCAATTTTCAGCTATAATAATTACAATAAATTATATATCGCCTCAAAACTGATTCCATTTAAAAGAAAATTAAAAAGTAAAGTTGACCTGTCTCGTGGTTTTGGCCAAAATTATTTTTTAGGGGTAACTACCCCTTATTTATTTTTTGTTCATTATTTCAGAAATAAATAAAGATACCTTAATAAAACCAAAGCTAAAAATTTTAAATAAGAAAGGCTTCAAAACAGCATTATTTTCAATTTTAAGGGTAGCAACCCCTATTTTTTTTTCAAGAAAACTAAGCTTTTTTCATCAATTTTCAGCTATAAAAATTATAATAAATTATATATCGCCTTAAAACTGATTCCATTTAAAAGAAAATTAAAAAAATAAAGTTGACCTGTCCCGTGGTTTTAACCAAAATTATTTTTAGGGGGTAACTGCCTTAATAAAACTAACGCTAAAAATCTTAAAATTAAAAAGGCCACAAATCTGTATCACTTTCAATTTTAAGGGTAGGAACCCCTATTTTACTCTTTTTAAGGAAATTAAGAGACTTTATTGACTTCAATGGTGAAACTTATCGATTTTTATCGACTTCTACTAACTTTTTCTAGCAGGGAGGGTAAATGTGTTTATTATTTTTTTCTGAAAAAATTGCGAAATAATCAAAATTTAGTGAGATTCATTTTTTTTTCAAAAAAATAATAAAAATTAAAGTTACGTGTTGCAGAAAAATACAAAATGAAATGATAACTAATATAAATATGGTTTTTGTTTTAACAACACAAGTTTTATTATTTTTTTTTTTTTTTTTTTTGTTTTTCCGAGGTACTAGGTGAATCTTCCGAGGCCCCCGTCCTTGCTTACCGCATGGAGGGGGGCCCACTAAGATAATCACGAAGCGTCGGGCTCCGCGGTGTGAGGGATTTCTACCCCTTAAACACCCAAAACCTTTCCCGCGGCGTTCACCGGAATCCGGCCCGGAACTGTTATACACATTACTTCGGACCGGTCGGCGTTTCTCTGCCCTACGGCAATCTTATATATCTTGTCTGGTCTGTCTATTTTTCGTCTTCTGTATCAGTTTTCAAGGCAACCGTCAGTCTTTTTGCCTTGTAGTACATGAGTCACGTAGCGTGCTATATCGTCCCAGTTTTGTTTGCTTGACAGCATCAGTGTCACGACGTTATCCGGTATGATGTCACCTGTCTTCGTCTGTAGTCTGTGTTTCGCGACTATCCAGCGGGGGCACACGAAAAATGTGTGCTCCGCGTCGTCTCTATTATGTCCGCAGTACCTGCAGGACGGGGTCGTTACCTTCTTCATCCGATGCAGATACTGGCGGAAGTATCCGTGTCCGGATAGGAACTGGGTCAGGTAAAAATTCACCTTCTCAGCTCCTCTCTTATGCCAGAGTCGCACGTCTGTTATGAGGCGTCTCGTCCACTTGGCTTTGTCGCTGTCTGTCCATCGCGTTTGCCAGGATGTCAGCGTCGTCGTCCGTGCGTCTATGGAGGCTCTCGCTTTTCCACTTTCTTTGCTGTACTCGTAGATCCTCTTCCGCTCGAGAGTGAGAAGGTCTACTGGGACAACCCCTGCGATCACTAGTACCGCCACCTCTGAGACAGTGCGGTACGCGCACGCGATTCGCAGCGCTCCCAGTCTTTGTACCGCCGCGATCTTTTTGCGGTACTTCTCTATTCGCGTCGCGTCCGCCCATATCTCGGCCCCATAAAGGAGCATCGAGTTGGTCACTGTCATAAGCAGTCGTCGTACGCTCGGTCTCGGTTCCTTCGTATTTGCCATGAGGCGGGCGAGGGCGGCGGTCTTTAACGCCGCTCTCTCAGCGATGCCACGTATGTGCGGCCAGAAGGTCATCCTCGTATCTAGGGTCAGCCCCAGATATTTGGCGGACCGTCCAGGATGCACAACGGACGTCCCCACCGTCATGGGTATCGTCGTGTCTATCCGTTTCCTAGTTAGGTATAGTAACTCCGTCTTTTGCATGGCCAGCTGTAGTCCCCGACTTTGCATCCATTCGTCCACCCGTCTCGTGGCTTGGGTCAGCCTCATCTGAGCCAGTCATGCATCCTTGGTCGTGATGACGATGACCTGATCGTCTGCGTAGCCGACCAGATACACCCCCGGCGGCATCGGAAGATCCAACACCTCATCGTAACCTACGTTCCAAATATCGGGGCCAAGGATCGAGCCCTGCGCTACTCCCGCCGTCATTTTTCTTTTCTTAACCCCAGTCTGGGGAAGGTATGGGGGCAGCGGGAAAGCGTCGGAGAATGCCCACACGATGTACGTCCACCTCACGGAGTTGAAAGCGTTTCGTACGTCGAGTGTTGCCATGAGCACTATTGGCCTGTTCTTGTGGGGTCTAGTCTGTGCTCTGTCAAAGGAGTCGATCACTTTTTGGATCGCCCCTATCGTCGACCGTCCTTGTCTGACCCCGTACGGTCTGTCATTCAGGCCACCAGCGTCCCGAACCGCCTGTTGGATTCGCGGTCTCAGGAGCATTTCGAAGAGCTTACCAAGTGTATTCAGCAAGCTCAGCGGTCTGTAGGATGACGGCGAGTCCGGGTCCCCACCCTTTCCTTTATCAATGAGGATCAGCCGCGCCGTCTTCCAATCTTTGCTGAACACGCCCTCCACCAGGCATGTATTATATAGGTTCAGGAGTATCTCCGGGCGTCGTTTTGCAACAATCCCGAGGATTTCCGCTGGGATACCGTCCGGACCTGGTGCCTTCCCCGCCGAGAGCTGCGCAACAGCCAAGCTGAGCTCACCCCGGGTGAACTCCTGCACCTCGTCGTCGCCAGTATCGTCGCCCCCCCACCCTTGTTCCAAGTGTGTAGGGAAGAGTCCGTCAATGATTCTGTCCATCGTTTCTTCGTCCCTGACTACCGGTGGATTGTTGCCTTCCAGGTTGCGGGTGACGATGTTGTAACCCGCTCCCCAAGGGTCTGAGCCCACCTCGTTAATCAGTTTGGTCCAACTTTCCTTTTTACTGTCATTGATAGCGCGCCTCAGTTCTTTTTCACGCTACCCGGTACTCCTCCGAGTGGGCTATCGCGTCCGCTCTGTCGCGGACGCGTTGGGCCCTCCGTCGGAGCCGTAGGCATTCGCGTCGGAGGCGCGCGATATCTTCGGTCCACCAGTACACCGGTTCTTTGTCACGTCTCGTCCATTTTCTTGGCATAGAGGCGTCACAGAGCCGTCTCAAGAGCCCCGACGTTTCCTCTGTTAGCTTTTCAGCCTTTTCCCTACAACCGATGCCGCGAGGGATCGCCGTTGTCGGGTCCGGTTCCCTGTCCAGCTGTGCCGTCAGTTTGTCAACGTCTAGTTTTTTCATGTTCCATCCCGCGGGAGTTGGGGCGGTCCCTGTTCTGCTCTGTGCTTTGTCGGTCACTCCGAAGAAGTTGTACTGGTGGTCGCTGGCCGTGTAGCCCTCGAACACCCGCCACCCCTCGACACTTCGGAGAAGTCCAGTCGTCACAAAGGTCACGTCTGGGATGGATGCGCCATAGCCGGGTCTCCTGTACGTCGTCGCCTGTCCCACGTTTGCTACTGTTAGGTCTAGCCTCGTGGCCATTTCCAACAGCAGCCGTCCATGTTTGTTCGTCGTCGTCATGCCCCACTCAATGGCCCTGGCGTTAACGTCCCCCGCGAAGATAACGGGGCCGGGGATGCCCCTAAGCGCGTCCTCGAGGGCCACCACCTTTCGTTCGAACTCCGCGGCACTACAGTTCGAAGTGAGATACACGCTGACATACGTCACATCAGACACCCGAGCCCAGACGTAGTCCTCGCCCCTCCCTTGGCTTGTGATACGCGACCTGGCCCGCCCCCGGAACCACAGCACCGCAGAACGGGAGGTATTAACGAACCAAGTCGGGCTATCTCTGTCTCTGTACGGCTCGCTAATCATTATAACGTCCGCGTTCATCTCCTCGGCAAGCTGGGACAGTAGGGCATGAGCCAGGCTACTGCCGTTCAAGTTGCCTTGGAGCACTGTCGTCGTCTAGTTAAGTGCGAACGGTCCTCTGTCTCGCTCTTGCCTCCGTCAGCGCTGTTTTGAATGCGGTGCAGAGCGCCGTGCCCGAAACGTGCGCTGCCCCTCCACCTTCCTGTGATGGGCACAGGAAATAGAGGGGAGCACCCGTGCAGGCCCCAGCCCTGTGTCCATTTTTTCCACACTTCCAACAGCAGTCGCGTCTGTCCGGTCCTTTACAGTTTGTACGGTAATGGCCGTAGCCGAGACACTTGTAGCATTTCGGCACCATCAGTCGGGTCCTCACTCGGCAGCTGACAAACCCTATCTTTATACGTCCCGTCTCGAGTAGCCGTGTCGCGTCTCGGTCTCCGAGCTTGTAGATAGCCATCTTCTGTCCTCGGCTGTTTTGCCCGAGAACCGAGACCGTTCTATCCGCGCCCGGGTTCAGTATTCCGTCTAGTGCTACTCTACAAGTTTTATTATTACTATTACTAGAAAAAAATTAAAGTATTCTCAAAAAAGTAATTGTTTGTTGAATAGCTCGAGGCATTATGGATTGTAAGTTGTACAATAATGATATTCTTCAAAAAAGTGTTTTAAGCATAAAGATTTTTTATACCACGAACATCTAACAATTGCAACATTATTACAACCATTGATCTCACAATGCGTTGCACAGGAATCTCCGAAACTGAAACTTACGGGGTCATCGAAATCTCCTGGTCGATTCACAAGATACCCACTTTTATACCACGAATATTTAAATAGATTTTCATATCGTGGAGATGAAAATTGGTTATGAACCAAAGACTGTAATTTAATTATATTATTTCTCAAATGTAAATTTAAGTCTTCGTCTATGAGCAAAACATGGTCTGAAAAATGTTTAACATAGTTCTTCCATGTGCGGAATCCATATACATCTAACGGTTGTATGTTTCTAGTCGTTCCTGTAGGTATCATTTTGAGATGTAGTGTTTTATCTTGTTGCGTAACTTCCTGTACAATCGTTAGACAATGACCACTCCACGAATCAATTAGCAGCATGCTTCTAGGTCCAACTAGAGGAAAATATACCTTTTTTAACCACGCCTTAAAGAGTTCTACAAATTTTGATTTTATTTAAATGTGTCTTCCGAAATAATTAACGTTTTATTTTTAGAAATTAATAGAACGTGATTTTACCTGAATTAAGTTTTCCAGATGTCGAGGATGTAACATATACGTTTGTAGGCACAAACAAATTTTGTGAGACAATTGGTCCAAATTCTCCGCTTCGTTCCTTTAATACTAAAAATAATGGTAATAGTAACTTTCCTGTGGCTGAAATTGTCAGCTGTACAGTATAGCTATGAGTTGTTGATGTGACCAACTGTACAAGGCACTGTAATTTCTTTTCTCCTTCAAAAGCAAGAGATCGACCAGAATGCATTTCCAACTGAAAACCAGACTGGTCTGAATCATATGTATTGTCAGCGCCTATTTGATTAATCAATTGTTTGACTTCTGTTACGAATTCTACTTCTTTTTTATGCAAATCATTTCTATTTTCTATACTTTTTTTTGTGATAAATTTATTAATTTTTCGAGAAACAATTCTATGGGTGTTTTGAAATTTTGAAAGCCAATGTTTTGAAGCTGTAAATCTTACGTCCTCATTTCCGATTAATTTTCGTGCTTGTAGAGCCCATCTTCTGAAATCGTTGTCATAAAATATTAATCCAGCTTCAGTAGCAGCTTTAAAATTTTCTAGTGTGAAATCGCAAATTCTTGCAATTTTTTCTCGGTAAGTTCCACCTTGATTGATTTGGTGAGCCCAGCGATGTAACTGTGTTCCAGAATTGACTTTCCTGAATCTATTTTGAACTGTTTTAAGCGATAAATTCTTTTTTGTTTTTCCACTTCTCCAATATTCTACAGCCCTTTTTTTGTATTCAAAACTCAATGGTTCTTCATGTCCCGTACATTGAGCCGTAGGTAATTCAGGATAGTAAGGAAGTGTATGTAAATCAACATCTTTCACAATACGTGCATCTGTTTCTTTATATTCTTCTTGAAAATCCAACGATTTTTCCATTATAACATCTATGCTATTAGACGATTCCATTAAATTTAACAGTATCATTTGGAAATGGTCTTTTATTTCTATTTCTTTAATATTATAAGGGCTATCTTCAATATCAAGTGTTTGGAAATAGGCAAGCAGTAAATTAATAACATTCATAGGATTAATTTTCATTTTGAGTGCTAAAATAATCAAACATTTATAAAAATAATTGCATACAGAAATAGTATCTTTACAACACACATATATAGAATGCTGAAAATAAAAACATTTTTTTAATTTGTATGCGTCACCCCTCTAAACGTTACATTACTATGTTGCGAGAACATAGCTATTTCTCAATGAGGAAGCTTTGTACGTTGTACGTTGTACGCTTTTACTGATGTACGCCATCATTACGAAATATTTGTTTAAATATTAATACCATATTTTCACAAGCTAATAATGTTGCAATTAAAAAGGCGACACATGCAAATAAAAAAAATATTTATACTTTGGGCCATCCTGTTAAAAATCTATTAAGAATATCGTATCTGTATATTTCCTTACTAAAGCGCTTGATTAAAATGAAAAGAAGGTAATCTCGAGTTTTTTTTTAAATTTGTAAACAGTAATCGATAAGATGTATTGCACAATGCCTGTTAATTTAGATTTATTAAAATTAAGATTTAGTTATTTAAAATTATTATTTGCATGTAAAATTTATTATTTGTAAAACATCTAATAGTATAGGAATCGTATACAATTTTGGCTAAAAATTGAATCAGGAGTCTATAATTTTGTTAATAACAGAAAGTAAACAATACAGTATACGGCCGAATCCATTTTAAATCAGGTGGACCGCGTATGCCTATGTCACGGATCATTTTGGAATTAAAGTATCCATGTTCTTCTCCAAAAATTATTTGACCCGTATATTTTTATTTTTTTGTTGCATCAAAATTTCATGCGTTCAGCAATGGCAAAAAATTCCGAGAAAAACCTTACTTAGAAAAAAACTGCTTCACCAGTTTTTTAAGTTTTTTAGCGTGTAACACATAATTTCACTAAGGGTTGAGCCCCCTTTCACGTTCTTTATGTTATTTAAAAAAAAAAATAAAAAATTCACGAGTTATGTTCTTTTTACTGAAAAATGCACGTTTTAGAAAAGTGCATTTTTCTCAAAAACGCCATTTTTTTTTGCTCAATTTTTTTTTGTCCTGATAGAGGACCTAAATACCTATCTAGACGTATTTGTAAAATTCCCGACCCGTGCTCAGGAATAGCGATCATTAATGAGATAATACACAAACAAATATTTCACGCTTAACCCTTACATATAATCAATGGTATAACAGTCAATATAAAGATTTTTATCTTTGTGCGTAAGCAATATACAAGTACACATAGTATCTGTATAAAGCATTCAAAAATGATTATCCGGAATTAAAAATTGGTAAATCGAAGTTTTATAGTTTGCGACCAAAATATGTTTTACTTAGCCCCATCAAAGAAGTTTGTCTCTGTATCTATTGCGCAAATTATGATTTATTTCTTACGAGCTTGATTAATTTTAGAGGGAGTAACATTACAGAGTTGGATGAACTTCGGTCAGAAATAATAAACGCAACAAAGTGTTCTGAGCCATCTGATTTATGTTATTTGCAGGAATGTAAAATTTGTCCAGGCAGTAACGGAATTACGTTTCATGTTCTAAAACTGCAAGATGTAGAAAGCACAGAAGAAATTACGTATGCTTTGTGGGAAAATGGTAACTTGATTAAAAAAACAGTGCCAATTTCTGCTTTTAAAGAGGAACTTTCGGTTTGGACCATGAAGATTAGTACTCACATATATGTAAAAAATATACAACGCAAAGCTATAAAAGCAGAAAGAGAAAATGCTAAAAAAGACCCACATCATTTAGTTCTTCAAATAGACTTCGCTGAAAACTTAGCTGTAATAAAGCTGTTCAAGGAAATCATTGGGTTAATGATCAAATTTCTATTTTCACAGCAGTATCTTATCAAGGGGATTCGACATAAAGTTTCGCACTCATAAGTGATGACCGAAAACATGATTCAGCGTATGCTTTGCTAGCAATAGAAAACATTATAATCTACTTGAAAGACAATTGTCGTGATTCAATAAAAAAAATTACCATTGTATCAGATGGCGCCGCTAGCCACTTTAAAAATCGCTTTCAATTATATGAATTAAAACGAGCACCATTTGATATAAAATGATTGTTCTCTGCTACTGGGCACGACAAAGGAGCTGTAGATGGTGTGGGTGGACTTATAAAGCATTATGCTACTTCCCATAATCTTCAAGGTCCCCATGAAAAATCCATTCAAAATGCTAATGATTTTGTAGAGCACGATCAAAAATATGCAGATGCAATTAAAATAATACATTTACAAGACGTTGACGTAGAAGAGTTTAGAAAAGTAAAAAATGTTGATTGGCTTGCTACTCCTAAGTATCCTGGAATTCAAAAAACTCATTTATGGATTAAAGAAACATGCAATGATGTGCACGAATGAACGTGTACGAGTTATTTATATTGTTAGAGTTTGTCAACGAGAAGAAATAAAAGGGAAAATTAAGACTTCGAGAGTCTATGCAATCAACTCTACTCGCAAGTAAAAGTTGATTACCGAAAAAGGTGTGAACGTAAAATGCGTTCAAATAAAATTGGCAAAGTATAAAGTGTCTTATTCGCAAATAAGACAACAAAGTATAGGCAATGTAACTGTAGGCAATAAATGTAGGCAAAGTATCGGCAATAAGGCAAAGTATAGGTAAAATCGATAAGGGCAAAGTAATAAATAAAGTAAAGGCAATAATATGTCTTAGTCGCAACTAAGACAAGTGTAGGCAAATGTACGCAACAAGTATAGGCAAAAGTATAGGGGAAAAGTAACAAGGCATGTGCATAAAGCACCTGAATAGTGGCTGCTGCAGACCTCTATATGTATACTCATTGAAGTATTTTTCATTGAAGGTTGCTCGTCGGTGCTTGCCATCTGGCGGACACTTCGGGTACTTCAATCCCGAACATACTGCCCGCTTTCGTCCATACAATGGGCGAACAGAATTAGTTTAGCAGACATTTAAACCGATCTGAAAACTAAGATTGAAATGCTGCAATTGGAGACTTTGAGGTATTGTTTGGCAATAGGTCCGCTTATAATCCATCCGAAGATTGTGCGTTGGGCCATTGGAGTTCCAGAAGGTCCTTTGACCAGTCCGTTGAGCAAGATCTCTGGGAAGATGTCGGCCCCAAGTAAAATGTCAATTTCAGCAGGTGTTTCCCTGAAATCGTCAGCTAATTGTAATCCTTGCAAATGGGTCCAGGCATTCTTTAGTTCATGGCATCTTTGCGTATATTTAGTAATGAAGGGAAGTACTAGTGCGTTTAATTGCAAATGTGCTTTAGGGTTAAAGGCGGATGTAAGTTGCAAAGGTGTACGGCCCTTAGCAGGGATGTGAGAATAACCTCCAATGCCACTCAACGGCACTGTCGTGGCAGAGTATGGTTGTTCAACCTTCTTTAATAACACCTCGGATACAAAAGAACTTTGGGATCCAGGATCTATCATAGCTCGAGCAGTATGAATTCTGCCATCAGCACCATGTAGTTTCACCAACGCGGTAGCCAGAAGAGTAGGTTCTACGCTGGAGCTTTGAGCTACTAAACTTAGTTGCAGGTCAGTGTTGGCAGAAAAAGAGGGACCAGTGAAAGCGACGTGATTATGTATTGGTTCAGTGGCAGACACATGAGAACTTGTATTTGTATCTTCGTGAAGAAGCGTATGGTGTTGTTTGTTACATATGATACATCTTCTGTCAGATCGGCAATTACTGATTGGGTGAAACCCAAGACAATTGAAATATAACTTCCTTTTTTCCACGAAGACTTTTCGTTCATTTGCGGTTTTGGCTTTGAAGGCATTGCAACGAGTAATGAAATGTGCGTCTGTACAAAAGACACACTTGTCGGTAAACGTAGCATGAGAGCTAATTGATCTATTTTCTGAAGTTTTAGATTTACTTAACTTAGGTACGGAGGTGGTTTCTAAAAAATCAATACGTTCGGTGATGAACAGACTCAGTTGGACAAAAGTAGGAGGATCGGCACTCTTACTGACTTGTTTTTCCCACTCGCATAAGGTTTTGAAATCAAGCTTATGAGCAATGATAGGCACGAGTAGATCATCCCATTGATTGGTTGGCCTTTTGAGTTGATCTAAAGCCGAGATTGCATTTGTCGATGTATTAAGAAGGGATTGTAAATGAGATGGTGACTCGGAGTGTACGGCAGGAAGATCGAGTAGGGTCTTGGTATAAATGGCAACGAGTCGACGTTTGTTTGTATAGTGATGTTCCAACTTTTTCCAGGCAATAGGGAAGTTGAGATCTGTAATTTGAATTGTTTTGAGCATATCAGCTGCTTCCCCTTGAACGTGCGTTTTCAATTGCTGTAGTTTCTCTGAATTAGAGAGTCGTTCATCGTTGGTGATGGTAGCTTTGAATAGATCTTTAAAATCTATCCAGTCAGTAAATTTCCCGGAAAATGTGGGAACTTCGATATTGGGTAACTTTCTTGTAGGAACTGTTTGTTGTACAATAGGCGCAGTGTTCTGTTGAGGAAATCCTCTAAGTAATCTGGTAATATAGGCAGCTGAATTGATGTAACCTTCTTCTGTTGCACCATAGCAGTCGTTGACAAAATATTCACTTTGGCTAGTACTTTCAAATTTCTGAGATAGAATGATAGTGTGGTTTTCTTGAAATTCGTTCCAGTTTTTCTCTAGCGTCCGTAGTCTAGCTTCAAGAAACTCTTGAGTGATATTGTCTTTACCAACTTTCTTGATGTTATCGGGCGTATTATGAATTCGCTTAAATAATTCGTGCTGACGCTCGATAGTTTGCGTAAGTGAAAGTGATGGCATTTTGAAAAACGTTGGATATTAAAGATTCTTGAGTTTTATGAGTTGATGTGATGACTCCGCCCGCCGTGCGAGTGCGGAGGCTGAAGATCAGTCACACGAGATCTCGTTAGGAGGTAGTAAATCTCCAACGAAATCGCCTTACTTGTCAGAGGTCGTAAATCTCTGGCAATTGAGAACAACTAAATAACAGAATTTTATCCGATCGCTTTTCAAGTATTCCTCTCGGTTGACAACTCAATCCGGCTCGAAGGACCAAAAATGTGCACGAATGAACGTGTACGAGTTATTTATATTGTTAGAGTTTGTCAACGAGAAGAAATAAAAGGGAAAATTAAGACTTCGAGAGTCTATGCAATCAACTCTACTCGCAAGTAAAAGTTGATTACCGAAAAAGGTGTGAACGTAAAATGCGTTCAAATAAAATAGGCAAAGTATAAAGTGTCTTATTCGCAAATAAGACAACAAAGTATAGGCAATGTAACTGTAGGCAATAAATGTAGGCAAAGTATCGGCAATAAGGCAAAGTATAGGTAAAATCGATAAGGGCAAAGTAATAAATAAAGTAAAGGCAATAATATGTCTTAGTCGCAACTAAGACAAGTGTAGGCAAATGTACGCAACAAGTATAGGCAAAAGTATAGGGGAAAAGTAACAAGGAATGTGCATAAAGCACCTGAATAGTGGCTGCTGCAGACCTCTATATGTATACTCATTGAAGTATTTTTCATTGAAGGTTGCTCGTCGGTGCTTGCCATCTGGCGGACACTTCGGGTACTTCAATCCCGAACAAATGATAAAGTACATTGTTTAACAGCCAAGACCGCTGATTGTCCCCTTACTGAAGTAAGAACAATGAAACAGAAAAAGAAAGGTAGATATAAAAATAAAAAATCTAAAAGACAAAAATAAAAAATACAACAGATACTATGTGTACTTGTATATTGCTTACGCACAAAGATAAAAATCTTTATATTGACTGTTATACCATTGAATATATGTAAGGGTTAAGCGTGAAAAATTTGTTTGTGTATTATCTCATTAATGATCGCTATTCCTGGGCACGGGTCGAAAATTTCACAAATACGTCTAGATAGGTATTTAGGTCCTCTATCAGGACAAAAAAAAATTGAGCAAAAAAAAATGGCGTTTTTGAGAAAAATGCACTTTTCTAAAAAGTGCATTTTTCAGTAAAAAGTACATAACTCGTGCATTAATTTTTTTTTTTTAATAACATAAAGAACGTGAAAGAGGGCTCAAACCTTAGTGAAATTATGTATTACACGCTAAAAAGCTTAAAAAACTGATGAAGCAGTAGCGGTTTGAAAATTACATTGAAAAATTTTTTTTCTAAGTAAGGGTTTTCTCAGAATTTTTTGCATTGCTGAACGCATGAAATTTTGATGCAACAAAAAGATAAAAATATACGGGTCAAATAATTTTTGGAGAAGAACATGAATACTTTAATTCTAAAATGATCGGTGACATAGGCATACGCAGTCCACCTGATTTGAAATGGATTCGGTCATACACAATAAAGTATATTTTGATACATTTTTTAATTTTCGTAAAAATATTAAAAATACTTTGTGCACTTATAAATCAGGATTTTCTAAATCTTTAAAATTAAAGCAAAATCAATTTAAACTATTTGTGCTCTATAACGTCAAATGTATCTCCAAAAAATGTAACAATGTACGAAATTGCATACTTTCTAATATGTTCATTAAAAATAACGCAAAATATAATTTTGAAAAGCTGTTATAATTTTATTAAAGCCTATAGACAGATACGAAATTCTTACAATTAATGCATTAGATCTGATATATAAATAGACATTTACCTGTAGTTTTGTAGTGCTGCTGACATTAAAAAAAATGAATTGATGCAATATTACAGCCACAATATTGCAGAAATAACCACTTTCACAAAACAACACTGCACGACTGGAACTCTACCGATTTATAAATACAATGTTTGCCAGCAATATATGAAACTACGGGTTAAAACACCAATCTATAAATATCCGCCTCATAATAACATAAAAATAACATATTATTTTCTCATTCACAATCAGCGATTACTCTTATTTACTGCATAAAAATCACTTACATCCACGTACACACACGCACACACACATTAATTTTTTTTTAATGCTTTATTTATCACGTATCAAAACGGTACGATTGCCTTTGACGAAGTATTTATAATAATACATAAAATATAATAAAGGGGAGTAAGAACCTAATGAACTTCCGGGGATGATTTGCACCCCTTTAAAATGTATTATTTACAGATAAAAAATATAAATATTTTTCGTTTTTTGCTTCACTACAACATATAAAAGTTTAAATAAACATGTTACTTTTCTTGTGGAATTCAAGTCAAAATTAGTTTTTCGAAAAAGCTTTACAATAATCCGTTTAAACAAGTAGTTTAACCAAACTAATTTTGCAAAATTAATGATAAATTAGTATTTTGTATTGCCCGAAAGCGCTAAAATTACATAGCGTTTGTCTGTGTTATTGGTCAAAATTTTATGGTCAATCTTTTCAATGGAATGGTTTTTAAAGAGATATATTTATTTTCATTTTTATAGCTGAAAATTGATGAAAAAAGCTTAGTTTTCTTGAAAAAAAAAAATAGGGGTTGCTACCCTTAAAATTGAAAGTAATGCTGTTTTGAAGCCTTTCCTATTTTAAAATTTTTAGCCTTAGTTTTATTAAGGTATCTTTATTTATTTCTGAAATAATGCACAAAATAAAAATAAGGGGTAGTTACCGCTAAAAAATAATTTTGGTTAAAACCACGGGACAGGTAAACTTTATTTTTTAATTTTCTTTTAAATGGAATCAGTTTTGAGGCGATATATAATTTATTGTAATTTTTATAGCTGAAAATTGATGAAAAAAGCTTAGTTTTCTTGAGAGAAAGAAATAGGGGTTGCTACCCTTAAAATTGAAAGTAATGCTATTTTGAAGGCTTTTTTATTCTACAACTTTTGGCGTCGGTTTCATTAAGCTAGCTTTAATCGTTTTTGAAATATTTGAAAGAAACTGTTTTTGGGGGTGAACTTTAGGGGTAGATTTCACCCCCTTAAAGTGTCTATCAGCACATAAAAAATAAGTGTCTCTTATTTTTTAATGTACTACAACATATTGCAATATCGTCCAAATCGGTGACTTACACTTGGGGTACCTTCCTTGTAAGTGGCCCAACTCGAACAACAATCCACAAACAAAAACATACAACAAAAATTGTTCTGATTGCCATGATCCTAAAACACGTGGAAATAAGCATACCCATTTCTTAAAAAGCACTGATACAACTGAAAATCAAGGAAAAAATAAAAAACCCACCAGAACAGAACATAATGGAATTGAAGAAATATATGATATGATTGACAATATAGCCAGTAGTATATCCCGTGCTATGGGCCGTCACAACAAACCTGACCTTGACAGCAGGCGCCAGCCAGGGTCAAAGTTCGGGATGCTGACAACGCATAGCGCGGGGACAGACGCGAGAGCGAAAGAAAGCTGCATCAGCATAATATTATCCTGGGAACGTGCCTCGTCGGTCTAACCCGTTCACGTACACCCACAGCACACAGGTACATACAAATGTAAGAGGTGAGAGAGAGAGAGAGGGAGAGCGAGAGAGAGAGAGAGAGAGAGAGAGAGAGAGAGAGAGAGAGAGAGAGAGAGAGAGAGAGAGAGAGAGAGAGAGAGAGACAGAGAGAGAGAGAGAGAGAGAGAAGTTATGGCTTCACTTTGGCGCATCAAAACATGTGTGTGTGTGTGAGTGTGTGTGTGTGTACATGTGCAGCACTACGGTACGCCAGGATAAACTAGGCCTTCAAGACCAGTTCGCTTTGACGCTGCAGTATTCCCTTCTTAAAAAAGTGATGAGCGGCCATGTTGAAGCAGCTAAAGGCTTGGTTTTGATTGTTCAATATAGAATTAGGCTCCAAGATCTACAATTATGAAAGTTGTTTTGATTGAAAAAATTTGAGATAGAGGTTTGAATTTTTTTTTTTATAAAATAACACGAAAATTCATTGTTTTTTAAAATCAGAATAATATTGAAATATTTATTAATATTAAGTAACTACAATATTTTTAAACATAAACCAATATTACTGTCATGTGTTTACATTGATTGAGTTTCTCTCGTTCCGTATTTACATTGACTTCTTCTTGATTCCGTACGACGGTCTAACGTTGTGATTGGTCGATTGAAACACTAGATTTTGTAACACAAGTGAAATGAAGAGCACTTGCATAGTTGTATCCGGCATCCGCTAATCCACTTGAGACCACGTTTTAGATCGAGACCACGTTTTTTATTGGAATCCAAAGGCATCGCATCAAATAAGATTAAATCCAATATTGAAAGTCAATTTTTTACGTAAGCATTTCGTCAATATCGGCATGTTCTTGTTTGTGCACATAAGGATTGTGCACATATTTATTGTGCACAGATAGCATTGGTACAGATCTATATATATAGATATATACCAATGTTAAAGTGTGCACAATTAATATGTGCACAATCAATATGTGCATAAACAAGAACACGTCTTAATATCTATATTTTGAATGTATTTTTTAGATTCTTAAGCAAAATATATCATTGTAGTGAACGAAAACGTGTTTAAGGTTATGTGTATTATTTACATTGTATTATTTTTTTTTTTTAATAAAAAATGAGAAGTAAATGCATCCAAATATTGTACTTAATTAACATATTGTTTTAAAAAGTTATTTTTTAATTTATGTCTTAGATTGGAGTTCAAAAATAATAAAGTTCAAATGGATTTATCTAATGAAGTTGCGGCAGAGATGGATTTCTCTCCAGATGAGGTTTTAACTGACTTGGTGGATAAAGATTCATCTGTGTGAGTATATTCTTTTTTATAAAAAAAACTATTAAGCATTTCTTATTGAAATAAAAATATGAAATAAAAATTATATATTTTTAATAAGAAAGCATTTCAATTCGATACATTTTGTATATTGAAAAAATGCAGTACGTAACTTAATTGCTATTCTTTTATCTTTTTTAATGGCAATTATTATGAAAAAATAATTAATATTTGTTAAATTTATTTCTTTAGAACAAAATTTATTCTTTTTTTTTCGAACAAAATTTTTTTATAAATAAGAAATTTATTGGTTAAGATTTATCAGCGAGAAGTTTTTCTAATATATTTATTATTTACCGACATACCATACGAAAAATAGCACTCAAATTTTTTGGTTACGAAAACTAGCACTTTCAAACTTCATGTGGACGAAAACTAACACTTTAAAATTTTTCAGACGAAAACTAGCACTGTAGATAAAATCTAAACGAAAACTAGCACTTTTGATACATTCTAAACGAAAACTAGCACTTTTCATCAAAAGTAGACGAAAAGTAGCACTTTTGAAATTTAAAAATCAAGAAAGCAAAAAAATTAATTCAATACAATAATAAAATTGTAAATGTATGAATTATACAATGTTGAAATAAAAAAATGAAGATCTACAATTAATATATTTTTAATTGTTTGTATTTATTAAACAAAATAGGCCTACTTCAATACTATTTCTATCACAGAAATAAAAAATTATTTTGGTTTTGTAACGAGAAAAATAATCATATCTTAAATTATTATCAGAAAAATAAAAAAAGAAACATTTTCATTTTTATCAAAATTCAGAAGAATATGGTTACAACACAATGTCATCATAAAACGGCACACACTCGTCTGGGATTAATCGCATTTTAATCATTGTTTCAATGTCTTTCTTTTTTTTCTCATTTAATGCGATTTTATTTGCGTAAGCTTCCTGAAGCACATATTCTTTCAAGTCCTCGACAGAAAAATTTTTTTTCAAAACCTTCACTGTCGTAAATTCAGCCGTTAAATCGTACTTTACATTTACTTCCGCATTTGGTTTTACCATTATTTCTCTGACACGCGATACTGCAATATTATTCCGGATGTTAAAATGATCAGCCATGTTTTGAAAATCGAAAATTTCTTTTTGTGAAATTTGTTTCACAACATAAGGGGCCTTGTTCTTTCCTGAACGTCTTTCATGAATCAAAGTGGCCCATTGATCTTGCGTGAAAATGGATTTTCCTTTTGCTTTGTTCTCGATACAGGCATGTACAGAGTCACCAGCATTCTGCGTGTGCCCAATCTCCAAGAACCTGCAAGTGATACGATTAACTTAGTAATTTTATTTTTGAAAATAAAAAAATATATCTTTATCATGGAGCATATAGATAAAATAACAATGTTGTTTTTTAGATGATAAAAAAATGTTTACAAAAAATTCAAATAACACATTTATTTGAAAAAAAATATGAGATTTGAAGTTTTTTCTTACCGTAGTGTGATTATTACTCCAACGACAATTGCAGCTAGAATTAGCATGCCAAACACAATTCTATTTTTATTTTGTCCGCCGCAATTGTCGCAAAACAGTTCGAATTCAGTGATATCAGAAGCAGCCATTTTGTTTTTAAAGAAAATCCATAAAAATGAAGCGATTTCTTTGGCTCCTCGGCACCCGATTATTTCGTTCCATAAATTATTAATTACCTCATGGCTGGCCAGGCCAAATATGGTAAAATTCCAAACTAGTAATTTTGAGTAATAATACATAGGGCCAATCTCAGCACGTGGAGTGGTAAGAATCTTCTGCATATCAAACGTAGCAGCACAAACCGTTCCCTTACTTTTTGCGTTTTTTTGGGCTTGATGCATCAGCTGTCTTAACCTTTTCTTGTTAGTCACGTGTATTGTCTGCTCCTCTCTATGTTCCAACTTATCTACGCTACTGTAATTCTTGTAACGCTCACACTGTTCACATATATCCTTCTTCGGTTGAAAAAACCCATAATTAAATTCTTTACGAAATATTTCTTCGTATTTATATCTCAACACACACGACGTGTTTTGATCTTTCATTGCTAGTTCATAGAGATCATACATTTTGCGCAATGACAAACCTTCTTCTATATATTTTCTCTTACTATTTTCACAGCAAAAATGCGATGGCACGACGGGAAATCTAGCAATGTCAGTTCTTGCAGCTTCTATCATTTCATCAGGATACCGAAAAGATCGATTTTCAGTTTATTTGCCTCTATTATCTGGCTGAATAATACCAGTATTATCGGTCTGTGATTTTTTAAGTCTTGCAGTTCTCACCCATTGATAAGAGATACCTAAAGTATCAAGAAACATTTTTTTACAAACAATTACATTTCCAAGACCATCCTTTTTTGGTAGTTTGTATGTATATTGCTTCCTTTTTTCATCATACAATTCTACATCGTCATCACTTTCGTTATTTGTTGTACCACTAACCAATGTGACCCAATTATTGAGGCAATCCCACTGTTTTGTTCGGTCTCCGAGTTGCCAAAATATTTTATGAGCATGTTCTTTATCATTGGCATCGTATTGTAAGTGGTACTGGAGACGACAATTTTTACTAGATTCGGGATCATAACATCCTGTTTTAATTTGGCGAGCTCGAATTTTGAGTCCTTTCCTACCAATGCCTTCTATACCTGCATTCCGACATTTTTTCGCCTGAACATCAATCCACGAATCCGGCTGTAATTTTCTTTTGCGGGTTATCGACATATTTTGTTGATTTTTTCGATTGGCAGCTACTGGGCGAATGAATCGTTTACTAACAGATTGCGATTGTGTTGGAAGCGGCAAGTTCACTAAATGCGCTGATTTGGAAGTCTCAACGTTGTCTATAATTGGAGTTTCATTATTTTGCACACTAACTTCGGGTGCATCATTGAAGTGTTGGTTAAGAGAGTTATGTGATTCTATAATATTATATTGGTCAATATTTTGAAGAGTACCATCTTCATGAACTACGAAGACGTACTTTGCTCCAATCCAAAGCTGTACAAATAAAAGGATATTTAGATAGTATCAACATTTGTTATTATCGGAACAAGAGAGAGGTTGAGTAACAAAATTTGAAAGTTGTGATACGTCACCGAAATAATACGTTTTTAAAGAAAGTATTTAATATGGGAAGTCGTATAAACACGCGAATTGATGATAGTAAAATCTTTCGCTTGTGAATCATTTTTTTGTACTTTCTTATCAAAATCAATTAGATCAATAAATCTGGTATAAATTTAATTTGATTTTCGAATATTTTGAGATTAAATTAAATTGGTTTTTTTACATAACGAGTAAAAAACCCGTGTAAACGGTATCGCTATGATATGTTACTGTCACTGTTATGCAAGGTACCATCTTCTAACCTGCTAGACAAAGTGGCACCGTTGCTTAGGTGACAAAAATTAAAGTAAATATTTTATTGAATATTATAAATTATTTATAATATAAATTAAATATTAATATTACGAAAACTGGGTGGCGATTGCGACGTACATCGAGGCCGTCTTGAGCGTGAAGAAGGCGGAGGTATGCCTGGAACCCGAGTAAATGCGTGGAGAGGGAAGCGGAATTAAGTTGTTATCGCGTGCACTTGAAAATCAAGGCGCCAAGGTCGTTTCGGATTGCGCTCAGTGTGGCCAGGTAAACAATATATATCGTAATACTACGCATGTAAAAGTGGCGATTTATCGCCAACAACCTGGTCACACTGATTGCGCTCATTGTTTACAAGCTGACTTTTCTATACGCAACAGTCAAATCTATTTTCAATTCAGTAAAAAGTATGTATGTTACCTTTTATGTTTCAATAAAACAGCGCATATATATTACACGCTACTTCAAAATAGACTTCTGATGAACTAAAATAATCTTAGTAAAAATTATGTCTCATTAATTTACAATTGATTATCAAAAATCTCAAATAAAATAAAAACGTTACATTGACTTCATTCTTTTACATCTCTTTTTTTATTATAAATTACTATTATTTTCAATTATGAACTATTGAAGGGCAGTTTTGTCCGTATAAGCATAAGTAAATAAATAAATAATTATTATTTCATTAACTGTTCGTACTTTGAGATTAATAATAATTGTTACACAGTCGTTGATGTAGTATTTTTGTCCAATTCTAATACGACAAAAATTATTGTACTAGTTAGAATTATGTTATTAAAAACGGACTATTTTGAAACGACAAACACATGCAATAATCGGATAGTATTTTATTATTTACTTACATGGTGGATCTTCATCCATTTTATTAGTTTTTCTTAACTACACTTTTTCACTTTGTATTAAATTATAACACTGATACGTATTGGTGCAGTCGATGGAATGAGACAACGGCGTGTTTTGATATTACAGTGATATATCGTGAAAAGGACCAGGAGTGAAAATACAGCGTTTACTACTTCTATATATTTCAATATCGGGCTGACAAATAACTATTATATCTGTCCACAAGTGTAACTCAATATTTTCCCCGTATAACAAAGTCGTACTATTTTCATTAGACTTACTTGTTTTTATCTCATTTTTCCAACAATTTAAAAGAAAAAGTATTTTTAAGCTTGTACATACAAGACAGTAATTTTTAGATTATAAAACTCAGATATTCATTTTATTTAAAATTATGAAGGTCGAATGTAGTACAACATAAACGACAAGAGTACTATATTTTTAAATGAAGAAACAAAATAATAATGAAACTTAGATCAGATTGAAACAACTGCTCATTTCATAGTATCTTCTCAGTCTAAATGTACAATAAAATGTTTCTAACGGTTTAGACATTGAGAAAACGTTTAAGATTATTGAACAGGTTCGATGCAAAGACTAACTTAATATAACAATATATTCTATATACCATGCTACTATGTTAAACTCATCATTACTTTTTATAAGTCTCAAAAAGTTTGTCGCACAATCAAATATTCAAGTTCAGATGTTTTCAATTTTTAAAAAATTGTAATTTTTAAAATTATTATTTATTATTTTTCTGAATAGTGTCACTTGTAATTGGTAATAATATTATTTATATATATCTCATTATAAGCTTTTTCTAAACCAGTGCTGTAATTTGTTTTATATAGTTTTCTGTTAGAAAACAGATAATTTCATAGGTGTACTTTTGCTGAATTAATTTTTTTTTTATTAATTAATTAATTGTGAAATTTAACAGTAATTACGCGATTAAACGTTTGTGTACCTACATAAAAAGTTGATATAAAAAATTATTTAAAAAATTCGAATGATTTTTCAAAAATGCATTTAAAATAACTAAGAAATAAATAAAAACGCTATAATTTCATTCATTGAAAAAAAAAATACTTTCGTACTAAATGAAAAAAGGAAAAAGCCTGACACATATGACAGTATTTAATAATTTACAATTTCTTATTTTATTTAATATTAGTATTTATTTATATTATTTCATTTGTTTGAAAAAATTACTATAAAACAAAATATTCTTTTAATACAACATCAAAGGTGCTAGTCTTCGTCCTGAAAAAGATGAAAGTGTTAGTTTTCGTCCACAATAACCACAAAATGCTAGTTTTCGTCTAGAATTTTTGATAGTACTAGTTTTCGTATGAAACTTCAAAAGTACTAGTTTTCGTACGAAAAAGTCCAAAATGCTAGTTTTCGTAACCAAAAAATTTAAGTGCTAGTTTTCGTATGGTACGTCGATACATTCTTTTATTTTACTAAAAAGATAATTTTCCTTTTACAGAGAAGTGGTTTTGTATGTGCACGAGATTTTCAGACCTCAAGAGGTTGGCCAAGTTAAAAAGTACCAGCTTTTCAAATTTACATTAGCAGCTGTAACTAAGAAAATCACTTGCCTTATATGGGAAATGGATTTAATAGAGAAGTATCAACATCAAATTACAACTAATAAAGTGAGTATTTTTCCATTTTTGTATATTAAAATTTTTATAATTTATATATGAAATAAGTACTGAAAATAAATATTTCATTATTTTAGAAATTGTATATTAATGGAGCGTACTACAAAACAACACCCTTTTGACCTCAGCTAAAATAGCTGAAAACTTTGTGCCTTTTGAATTAATTATTCAAAAAACTACAATCGTCAAATATGTAGGAATTCATGGTCAGTGAGCAGTAGGAGAAGTTGCATCAGCTGTTAATATAGATTTTCATAATGTACACCATGCAGATGGCTTGATCAGTAAGATTTTTAAATTCTTCATTTACAAATCATCAACATTTTTTAAAATTGTTTAATTGTAAAAGCTTCTTACAATACATACACACCCACACATACACAAACACAGACATATGATTGTTGCTATATTAAATTTTGTATTGATTATTTTCAGCTATTAAGGGGTACATCAAAATGAAATTTGTAGCTTCGACCAATCGGTTTGATAACGCTATGTATGGAACTGGTTCTATTACAGATGGAAACCACAAAATAAATGTCAACATCACAAACTATTCGCCAATATCTTTTGAGAAAGGTACAACTGTTATTGTCACTGGAGTAGTCAAGGATAAAAGTAATTCTTTTTATATTTATTTACAGTATCGGCACATATTTTCATTTTGTAATAGTATTGTATTATATTAAGAATTCTTAATGATAAATATTACTTTGTTTTTAGCTGGTTTTATTTCAATTACATATGCAGATAGTAGCAACGTTATATTGGGTCCTGATATTGCTGACAAAATGCCAATTAATGTGTTGATGGGCGTCATGAAAACACCAAAAAGGGAACACCCTACTGAATAGTGTTTAATTTAACTTTTTATTTAACTTTTTGATTTCGAAAAATTTTAATTAATATTTTTTAATATAAATTAAATTTTTTAAATATTACTATGAGACTGCGATAACGTTTACATGTTGAGTATCTTAAAATTTATAATAGCTTAAGTGTTGCAAGCACGGCATGATACTGCTATTATATTTGCAGGTGTATTAGGCGTTAAGATTTATTGAATGTAAATGTATTTTAATATTCTATTGAAACTGTTCAATTGAAAAAGGCTAGAATGATTTTATTTATTAAGTTAAATAGATATTAAAATACGTATATATGAAAAAAATGTTTCTGTAGTTTTAAGTAACTCTTTTTCGATAATAATTTTCTTTAAATATAATATGTTGCAATTCTATATCAAATATGACAGTATTATAGTCATTATTAGTGTTTATATGTAGTATTACATTTCATATTTGAATTGCAACACATTATAAATAAGTTCAAGCTTCATTTTTGATTGTTTGATAATACAAAAATAATGTGATTATGATTTAGAAAGTACATCTTATATTTAAGATTCCAAAAGTACAATGTTATGTACAAAGTACATCTTATGTTTAAATTTCGAAGAGTACAATGTTATGTACAAAATGATATAGTCTCTAAGTTGTTCTAAGTAAAACACTCTAAGTATTTAAGTTTCTGAAAGTATAATGTTATGTACAAAGCACATCTTATGTTTAAATTTCGAAGAGTACAATGTTATGTACAAAATGATATGGTCTCTAAGTTGTTCTAAGTAAAAAACTCTAAGTAAAAAGTGAGAGATATTTTTTAGTAAAAAGTGAGAATTTAAGAATTTATTAAATATTAAATGTTAAATACAGACTACATATGAAAAAGATGTTTTTGTAGTTTTAAGTAATTCTGTATTTAAAAAAGTAAGCTCTTGTAATTGTATTTCAAGTATATTGATCATCATTATTTAGTTATTCAGTAGCCATTGCCTATATTTATACTTAATACATTTTAAGTTGCTATAGTTACATTTTACTACTTGATATGTCAATTACAATAGTTTATATACATGCGTCTTCCTATTATAATATAAAAATAAATTATGCGACTAGCATTTGACACGTATTTCTTTATGTATTACTAAAAATATAATATGTAAATTTGCGAAAATACAATTTCAGAAATGAAATAATAACTTATACTTTCATAAAAAAAACACATAATTCATGTTGATTTTTATTGGAAAAACCTTTACCTTTTGCTACATTTAAACACTTTGCACGTATTGTTTTGTTAATAATTAACATTTTTATTTTTTAGATTGAATTATTTTATATGAACAATTATAAAAATATTATAAATGCACATGTTATCTTTAAGTACTTCGTACTACTATCTGCCAGCGATTACAATTTTTTATACCGAAATTTTACATCATTGGAATCAATTTCAGTTTTACTCTAAAAATTATGGCAACGAACAAGTTGAAGAACAGTGCATGATGTATACTGTCGTTAAAAATTCATTGGTATTCGACATGCTCTTCGTTTCTATGTCTTACAGTATACTTCTTTTGTTTATAGCTATATACAGTACAGATTGTGTGTGTATGTGTGTGTGGGTGTATATATATACACACACACACATACACACACAACCTGCATATTATATTTTGTTATTGTAGTGGCACATGTTTCTAACCTATTCTTTCTTTTTTGTGAAAAAAGTCAAGTCGTGCTTGATAATAATACCCTTGCAAATATTATTATTAATATAATAGTCAAGTTAATATACTGGTGCCTGAATGGAAAAATGCAAATGCAGTGCATGTACATAACATTTAATCACTGCAATAAGCTTTATAAGTTTATTAGAAATTTGCTGAGAAGGTAAGATTTTAACTACGAAATTAACAAGCATAATTTGTGTACAGTGAAAAAGAATATGTTTAATATTAAAACGATATTTTAACTATTTACATGACATTATAATTATATATATGTACATCATTAACGAATTATTTTTATTCCAAAATGTTAAACAACTTACTAAGAGTTATTAATTGTACGATTTTTAAGGTTATTCATTTTTCATAACTGTAACCAGTAATAATAACTATTAAATTAATATCTATTAACTATTTACTAATTACTACTATTAATAGAATAATAAGTAATTATTATTCTATCAATAATTACATAAATTAAATTAAGCCTTGCTACGTTGCTTCTGTAATCAACCATCCTTTCATTTCTTAACAATTATTATTAATAGTGTTGTAACGGGATGGCTAGTGGGGGAAAATCTCAACAAGCCACAGGCCAGCGATGCCCTAGAAGACAGTGCCGCGGCTGTCAGACTAAAATGACTGGCCCGGAGAGCTGCTCCTGGAATCCCGAAAACAACGCGGAGATCGCACCCGAACTTCGATTTCCAACTAATTGGATCGCTGAGTGAAAAGCGCGCGCTCGAAGAGTGAAGCGCGCGGCCACTACGCTCAGTCGTTTTCTCGCAGAGGCGGCGGTATCCGGGAGAAGGACAGGTTGTAATGAACAACGCGACGAGTAACTAGATGTCACAGTATATTCAAATCAATAATAGTTACATGCACAACGCACGTGCTTATTAAAACAAAAAGTTAGTTCGCACGCGACAGTTAATATTCAAATGCGCGAACGATACGGCGAGCGGCGAAGCTGCTACTCTCGTGCGCGGTGTTAAAGTACAGCGGGCTGCACACACCCGCGCGTACATGGTACAGAAAGTTTGCACGGGGCGATTTCCGTGCAAACCTTTACATTTAACACGAGAGATGAGAGTATAAGACATACTTTAAGGAGGAGCAACCGGTGCACTCGGCTCTCTCTCGCTCTCTCTCGCCCTCTCTCTCTCTCTCTCTCTCCTACTTGCTGAAACGGATCGGCAGGCCGGCGGGCTGGCTGCCGGCGCCACGCTCGCTGTCTATCGTGCTGCTCGTGGCACACGCGGCGCGGTATCGCTCTCTCTCTCTCTCTCTCTCTCTCTCTCGCTTACTCGCACGCTAGTCTGCGCCTCCACATCACTCGCGGTAAAGCTATATACAAAAAACTATACGGCACGAACGTAAAAGACATTTGAGATACACGGGAGAGATGTTCACGGCGCGATGGCAGACACGAAGATGGCCGCCGTGACTCGCATAAAGCCGTAGCAACTTCGCGGGTAGGCGACGGGCATATTACGCGTCGCGAGACCGTTCTAATCCAGTCGGGATACTCGCGCGCTCGCGCCCCCAGTGAACATGCCTGCTCGGCGCGGGTAATTCGAATCTCGAATTACCTAACTCACGCACGCGTTACACCCCCCCCCCCCTCCGCCAGACGCTGCTCAGAGGACCTTTGAGCAGCTCTGCCATCCATGGCCGTCGTCGTACCTATACGTAGGGTGGTAAGATTTTAGTAGAAGGAGGTTCGAAAAGGGAATTAGGAAGAATTGGAGTCACTGGATTTTTTTTTTAATTTTATTAAAAAAACTTAAAAAAACTCTTCTAGGCTTCACCCTCTTCAGCTGGCCCGGGAGTAAGTGCGGCGCCCCTTGTGGCGAGCTTGGTTGGGGCAGTGCTTCGACTTCTTTACCCCAAGCTCACCACACATAAACCACCGGGGGAGCGCCTGCGCATCTAATGCCTCCCGGGCGGCCTTCTCCTCTTCGAGCGCCTTTCGGAGGCGCTCATCTTCTTCCTGGAGACAGCGCTGGACCTCTTCTTTGTTCTGAGATACTTCTATTTAATGGGTCTTGTAGATCCGACATCTATTGCATGCTCGATCCACGAAGTACACCTTAGTTGTGCCAGGCTGTTACCGATCAGCTGAGCTACTAAAGCTTCTACCTCTTTGCGCTGTTCCTCTGTTGGTTCCGCCAACCCTATAGCTGATACGGACATGATGTTTGCGATTATGGCGGCTACATCTAACTTTACGTTTGCCTCGTCATCCTTGAGATGCAGCGTATTATATGTGGGGTCTAAGACGGCGCTAAACTTCTTAATGAAGTTTACCCCCAAGTAGCACTCCGTGTCTAGATCTGGCATTATTGCTACGCGCACTTCTTTGTACACGCCAGCCACGACCATGGGCAGATACACATAGCCAACCACTGCTATGCTTTGCCCGTTTGCCACCCGTGCCGTTAGGCCGCTGGCTGGGATTAACTCTTTCTCACAGGCCGTAGCGAGTTGTAGGCCGATGGAATTCATCCCAGTCCAGGAAGCTCCTGTATGGAAGAGTGCTCGTAGCCTGTAACCGGCTACACCTACTTGAAGCCACCATCGCGAGCAAGTTTCTTGGTTAACTTCATTCGGTTGAATGACGGGCACTTCTTTGCTCTCCACTCCAGACGATTGAACCGAGTTACCCTAGGTCTCTGGTGAGATAGCTGGGGGCGGGTATGTGGCCGTGTTTACCTGCCTCCTGGCCCTTTCCTTCTTAGTTTTCGGCAGCATTGGGCTTGTTTCCTCCCTTTTACTCATATCCGGGTTCTCTTCGGTACTCTGGCCTTTGCAGAGGTCCGTTATTTCTCGGACTTTGCGGCCTAGCCTGGTGGGTCGAGTTACTACCCTCACTAAGCTGGTTTGTTATTTGCCCGCCCTCCCGCCGCCTATTTTCCCAGTTACCCTTCTTCTTAGGTTTTCTGGTTGGCGACGGACTAGGCTTTTGCCCCTTGTTCTTGTCGGTGCCTTTCTTTGTCAAGGCCGGTAAGCATTTGGCCATGACCCGAGGGAATATAGCCTCGAAGCTCTCTCAAGACTCTTGCTGTTGGTGCCTCATCGCCACCACGCTTGGATTCGGCTTTTTCCGCTGATCTGTGGGCGGCTCTGTCGGCACGTAAGCAAATTCTGGCATGTACGCGTGCTGGGGCGGTGGTGGCGAGTGATACACCTTATCTACCGCGAGCCGCTTCCCAGGCCAGGTCCAAGAGCCCTCGGTAATCCGTAATTTGATTTCGCATTACCATCTTTTACAGTTTTGGCCACATGTTCCTGTTGAGCAATGCTGTAACTGTTGAGCAATACTAGGCACCGGAACCAACTTGTGGATCATGGTTTGTAGATTTACTACGTAATCACGCGTAAGTTCATTTCTGCCTTGAGTCCTCGCGTTTATTTCTGCCAGCACGCGTTGCTGATGTCCCCTGTCCCCGCCATACATGTGCGTTATGGCTTCTTCGAAATCTGGCCACGATCACCATGTATGGCGGTTACTCCGGTACCAGGTGGCTACCACCCCCGTTAGGGGCTCTGACAACGACGAAAGTACTTCGTCGTGTGTCAGATTAGCTAGAGTTCTGCATTCCTCTATTCTCGTGAGGAATAACTCAACGTTCTGCTCCTTTAAGGATCCTGAGTACTTGATGTGCCATTTTCGGACTATCTGGCTGTTAAGTCGTGAAGGTACGATAAATAAATAGTGCCACTGATTAACACCAACAAGTCTTTATTAAATAAGTGTGCCGGAGACCGGACGCGTGGTGAGCTCACAAGTGCTCGAGCTAGACTGACTAGCCGGGGGGAAGGCAGCCGCGTGAGGGCGTGAGTGCTGCCAACCCTAAGGTCGCTCTACAATCATCACATCTCACCCCTTTGAGGAGCTTAGTACATTTATTACACATAGTCTTTTAAATACTCGGGTTTCTTAACTTCTCGACCCGAGCGCGTTCGCACGTTCACTACAGGACTAGCTCCCGTCGGTACACTTACATTTTTAATCGGAGAGCTAGCGCTTACATTTTTATTATTGTCGCTTGCGTTGCTCGGCGTATTTTCGCTATTACAATTATCATTAACCGGGCCATACAAATGCCTGCGGTTTCTTTCTATTCTATTTCCACTAGGTAACTCGACTTCATATGCTCTAGGTCTATCGCAGATCTTGGTCACTCTAGCTGGGACCATCGGTTTATTTAATTCTTTCTTAACATATACCTTATCATTTATATTTACAGGTTTCAGATTATGTGCATTTCTGTCGTAGTATTCTTTTTGACGCAATTGTCTATCTATCAATTTCTCTTTTATCTCTCTATTTTCTTTTTCTCTTTCAAGATTTACAGGATTAGGTAAAATTCCACGGATCTTTCTACCAAACATGATCTCATTGGGAGATTTTAGTCCATCTCCTACTGGAGTATTTCTGTATTCTAGCATTGCCAGATTTGGATCTTTACCTGGGTCGTCATTAAGCTTTTTAAACATTCTTTTAATAGAGGCAATGTGCCTTTCTACCATCCCATTAGATTGGGAGTACTTAGCACTTGACGTTTTCCAGGTGAAGTTCCAATCTGCAGCAAACTTTGACATTTCTGTGCTATTTAATTGTGTTCCTGGATCAGGGTACATTATAAATGGTACACCATGCCTGGCAAATTGCGATTTTAGCACGCTTATCACAGAACTACTAGACATGTTTTGCAATTTAGCAACTTCAACATACTTGCTAAAATAATCGATAATCTACAGAAACTCGAATCCCTGATAGTAGAATATGTCTACACCTAACGTTTCCCAAGGTCCCTCAGGAACTTCTCTATTTATTAGAGTTTCTTTTACGTTACCTTTTCTGTATTTATTACAAATCGCGCAATTGTCTACAATGTCATCAATCTCTTTGCTCATCAGAGGCCAAAATAAAATTTCTCGTGCTCTATTTTTACATTTTTCTTTCCCTAAATGATTAAAATGTATTAAATTCAACATTTCTTTTCTTAAACTTTTTGGAACAACTAACCTATTACCTTTAAAGACTAGGTCATCTATAATACTTAACTCACTAGAATAGTTATAATATTGTTTTATTATGCTTGGAACCTGACTCTTATTGGCAGGCCAGCCTTCTCGTATGTATTTTATTAACATTTTCATCTCGTCATCAGACTGAGTCTCTTTTACAAACTGATCTTTTTTATCTAAAGATATGGGAAAAGATTCTATAATTAAACAAACTTGAGTTTCGATTTCTTTTTCCAGATCTAATTTCTCGTGATGACAATAAGCTCTCGACAAAGCATCAGCTAAAATAGTTCCTTTCCAGGCTTATATCTAACTATTAGATTATACCTTTGTAACCTTAATCTTATGCTTTGTAATCTCGCGGGACAATCATTGATACATTTTAAAAAATTGCCTCTAGCGGTTTATGATCAGTCCCTACTATAATTTCCTTACCGTAAATTTGCTGATCAAACTTGATGCATCCAAAGGCTATGGCTAGCGCCTCCTTCTCAATTTGAGCATATCTTTGCTCAGTTGGCGTCAACGCCTTACTCGCGTACGCTACTGGTAAATCATTTTGCAGTAGTACAGCACCTAGGCCGCTTTTAGATGCATCAACGCTTAAAACTACAGGCTTATTTACATCATAATACTGTAGAACGGGTGCTTTACATAGTATTTCTTTTAGTTCTACGAATACTTTATTCGCATTTTCGTCCCAGTTCCATTGTACATTTTTCTTTGTTAATTCCCTTAACACTGCATTTTTTGTTGCTAATCTAGGTATAAATCTTGATACATACGTGATCATACCAAGAAAAGTTTCAAGTTCTTTTTTATCTTTAGGAGGTTTCATATCTACAATTGATTTTACTCTTTCTGTATCAATTTTTATACCTTGCTGAGTAAAAATATGACCCATGTATTTTACTTCTGAGCTACTGATTTTACATTTATCTAACTTGAATTTTACATTTCTTAGTTCAGCTCTTTCTAACACTTTTTTTAATCTAATGTCATGTTCGCTTTAATCTTTCCCTCTGATCCGAACATCATCAATATATATATCCACGCCTTCTATATCACCAAAAATTTCTTCAAAGCACTCCTGAAATACTTCAGTGGCTGAACTTATGCCAAATAGCATCCTTAAATACCTATATCTACCAAACGGAGTGATAATGGTCATCATATAGCTACTCTTCTCAGTTAATTTCACTTGGTGAAAGGCTTTATTAGCATCAAGTACACTAAAAACTTTACTACCTGTTATGCTTGAAGTTAATTCGTCAAAAGTAGGTATTTTCCTATAATGTCTTTTTAAAGATTTATTAAACTCAGTCGGATCTATACATATTCTGATCTGACCATTTTTCTTTTTCTGAATTACTATGGGATGGACCCATTCAGTTGGCTCTGTAACTTTTTTTATAATGCCATCTTTTTCCATTCTATCTAACTCTTTTTTTTACTACATCATTTATTGCAACTGGTATTTTCCTACACGCAGCAATAGTAGGTTTAGCATCGTCTTTTAACTGAATGTCATACTCAAAGTCAGTAATGCATCCCATATCTTCAAATAGTTTTTTATGCTTTTCTAAAATTTTATCTACTGACAAATTATTTTCATTAACTTTAATATTATGGACTCTCTGCACAATATTAAGTTGCATCAGACTAGGTAAACCTACTATTACTGGCTGATCATGTGTTTTTTCAGTAACAATAAACTCTAGATTTACGCTTTCTCTATTTACAAATTTACAACTTAACCTACATTTGCCAATAACGTCTATGCATTGGCCTCCATATGCAGTTAATCTTACATTCGTTTTTTCAATCTTTATATTTTTTAATTTTAAATTTTTTAATTTACTATGCGGTATAACGTTACATCTCGCGCCTGAGTCTAGTTTTACTTCAATTTTACGCGAGTTATTTACTACGATTTGTTCTACCCAATCTAATTCATTATATGTGCTATTTATACTACCGATATATGAGGCGTTTCACGTCAACTGTCCCAGCGCGCGGGGCGCGAGCCCCAAAACCTGCTATTTCTAACTCATGTTTATGATACTAAAAAGTACTTAAAAAAATTGTTTGATATGCGTTTTCGACGTATTTTTTCCTCAGCTTTCCAATGATGTTGGTCGTTTTTCAAAATTTTCCATTTTCATCTTCAAAACCTCTTTTGCATTCTATTTCTCGCAAAAAACGTCTCGGGCACTCTTTGGAAAATATCCTTTCCTACGTAAAAAATGCTCAGCTTTCGATCTAGAGGGTAAAAAAAAATATTAAAAATACACTTTTTGAGATATAACATGTTTTGTACTTTTTGAAGGTGAAAATTGAAAATTTTGGAAAAACTGCTTACGCCGTTGGAAAGCTAAGGAAAAAATACGTCGAAAACGCTTATCAAACAATTTTTTTAAGTATATTTTAGTATCATAAAGGTGAGTTAGAAATAGCACGATGTGGGGCTCCAGCGGCGCGCGCTGGGACAGTTGACGTGAAACGCCTCATATAGCGTGTCTACTTTATCATCGCGACTTTCTTCCATTTTATTTCTACACATTTTCGCAAAATGATTTTTACCTTTACATAAACTACAGTCTTTGCCATACGCTGGGCACTGGCGAAACGCATGTTGTCGGCCGCATCTCTGGCACGATGCGCGCTGTGGGTTGGACGAAGATGGCGAACTTCTCCCGGCGCCACCGCTTGCCTTGTTGTTGCCGCGCGCCTTGCCGCTTCCGCCGCTACTGCCGCCGCGCGCGCCGCTGGAACTCTGTTTCCAAGAACCGCTGGTCGCCGCGTGATTTTCAGCTTTCTTCTTTATGGCGTGAACTTTTGTTTCATCAACAATCGTTTTTGTTTGAATTTCTGCCAGCTCCACTGCTCGGCAGATTTTTATGCACTTGTCCAAGTCAAGATTTTCCTCGCGTAAGAGGCGGTTTCTCAATTCTGGGTCGCGAATTCCGCACACTATTCTGTCTTTTATTAAACTGTCACGAAGGTCACCAAAGCCACAAGTTGCACTTAACTTTTTTAGGTCTGTTAAATAATTTGTGAAATTTTCACCAGTTTGTTGCACACGTGTGAAAAACACATGTCTTTCCACTGTTTCATTTGCTTTAGGCGTGCAATAATTTTCGAACGCCGCAGCTATTGCATCAAATTTCTTTTTATCATCCGCACTTAAACTGAACGTATTATACTTTTCCAATGCCTCTTCTCCTATCGTATGTAGGAAAACGGCAATTCTCCTTGGTTCTAACTTTGTATCTAGACCCGTGGCTTCCATATATAGGTCGAATCTTTGTTTCCACTTTTTCCAGTTTTCTTTTACATTGCCGTCGAAAGACAATGGTGGTGGTGCCTTCATTGAGGTTTCCATTGTGTCAATATATTCTATTACCGATTCTGCGTCCGTGTAATTGCTCTGCGTGTCCTCGCTTGTTGTCGTCTCTTCCTGCGACCTTTCCTCAAGCGCGCGTTCGGACACGTTTTCCGGAACTGACTTTCCGTTTATCTCCAGCTTGGCACTTTTACGTACTAGTCGACGATACTCTACACAGTATTCGACAAGAATCTATATATTAGGTTTCGTTGACGATAATCGTATTTAATTACGAGAATCACAGACAACGATAATCTCAAACGACGAGAATTCTATACGAAACTCGACGATAACCAAACACTGTTCGACGAGACTCTTACACACGGTACTCGACGACACTACCGACTGCGCCATTTTAAGTCGTGAAGGTACGATAAATAAATGTGCCACTGATTAACACCAACAAGTCTTTATTAAATAAGTGTACCGGAGACCGGACGCGTGGTGAGCTCACAAGTGCTCGACCTAGACTGACTAGCCGGGGGAAGGCAGCCGCGTGAGTGCGTGAGTGCTGCCAACCCATAGGTCGCTCTGCAATCATCACACTGGCCCACATCATGGTTCGTCTGCTGAGGCAAATACGTATGCCTCCCAGACGGGTCCTGGGTCGCATCATTCCCTCTCTGGCGCTGGGAAGAATTTCTGGTATCATTCCTCCCAGCCTCTGTTGGGGACTGAAGACTCGGGCTGCTGCTGTTAAACTCCGCATACGTGAACGTATCTTGGAAGTTCACATGCGGTGATCCTCGTCGACGGCCCGTGCTTGGGGGTTGAACTCCCTCCATGTGCGTACTTGAGGTTGGATGTGGAACTCCTTGAAGTCTTCGTACATTCTCTTTAAGCTCTTCAACCTCCTCGACGAGTGTTTTGATCACCGCCAGTAGCTTCTCCAATAATATGCTGTTTCCGACTGCTATCCCAGCGGTTCGCGACTCACGCTGTCGCGGCCACTCCAGGTTTTGCGACTGTGTCGGGTTTCGCGATTCCTGCCAGAATCCGTGCTGCCCATTTCGTACTAACAACGACCCTTCTTCGTAATTGCGCTGGTATTGTCGTTGCCTGCGCTACACTTCCAGGAGCCTTACTGCTGCTCCTGCTGCTGCTCCTGCTGTTGTTGCTGTTGATGTTTTCGCTGCTGCCCCAAATTCTATTGCTGCCTTTGCTGCTGCTGCATTTGCTGCTGCTGCTCCTGCTGCTGCTCCTGCTGTTGTTGCTGTTGCTGTTTTCGCTGCTGCCCCAAATTCTGTTGCTGACTTTGCTGCTGCTGCACTTGCTGCTGCTGCATTTGCTGCTGCTGCAGTTGTTGCTGATGCAGTTGTTGCTGTTGGAGCTATTTCTGTTGAAGCTGTTCCTCGGCTTCGGCTGAAGATGTCCCGCTGGGTGCTGCAGAGCTCAATATCTCTGTCCCGGAACCCTGCTGGCCGTTTGCCTCTTTCGCTAGCTCCACCACTGCATTAAGTGCTTGTTGTGGAGCGTTCATCCTCCGAGACTCCGAGAGTTTCTGCATCACTATCCGGTCATCAAGGAGCGTTATGAACGGGTCTGGGTGGTCTGGATCAGTATTCGGATCCACAATAGTCGACCCAGACTTGTTCATCAACGTTAAGTCGATGAACGCCCTTCGGAACTGCTCGCGTTTAGCAAACGCTTGCTGCTCCGATAGCTCCGACTCTGGCACGAAATCGGCGGCATTATAATCTCCCATAAGCCACTTGATCGCTGTCAGCATATTTACTGACTGCAGGTCTCACTGCTGTAGACCAAGGGCTTGCATTGTCTCGTTTATTTCCTCTTCGGGCTGTGTATGCGCCCAATTGAGTATGGCAGATTCCGCAAACTGCGATGATCGGGCCATGGTGTCAATTGGCTGTGCGCTTCCCCACGAACTTATTTTACTATCGCGAGTAGTATCCGGCTTGATGGCAGAGAGAGTTTGCCTATTCAACCCGTGAGCTAGCTTTTTCAAAGCGAACCCGGGTTATTTTCTAAGAGCTACGGCGCACATTGGGCAAAACGGACTTTTTCTTTTTCAAAATCGTATAACTTGCGATAGGAATATCCTTACTCAATGAATCTTGCTGGAGCTTCAAGATTAAGAATTGCCGAATATAGGAAAACTATAGGGAAAATGATATTATAACATCATAACCTCGAAAACACGGTGTTAAAGTGTCAATTTTCTAAAAAAACTTCTTTAGTTGATTGGAGTATACGACTTCACACTATATATCAAATGTTTGAAGTAATTTTTCATAGATTACGAAGCGCTGAATTAGATAACACAATTAATATTAATTAAAAACCTAACCTAAAATAATAGTGATGAGCTAATGATTAATAATTACATTTTTTTCATACTTAATTGTTTGTAATCTATAAGTGTACAAAATGAATGCTAATAAATAATATTTAAAATTCAAAATTAACCATATAACTTTCTAACCTCAATCTAGATATGTTATGATGACATGAATGATAATTATTTCCGTCCATAGTCCTACTAAAAGGAGATTTAAGAAGATTTACTTTATTTTATATTCTCTTTTACACATTATGTATTACAGAATTTAAATGCGCAAGTTTTGTTGGTTAAGAAAATAACCTGAAAAACAGATCCCGATTTACATTCAGTCAGCTAACCAAGAATTACTAATTTCTCCTTATAAAGTAAATGATTTAGGTAATTTTTCATAGATTATGGACAACTGAATCAGATAACACAATTTATATTGATTAAAAACATAACCTAAAATATTAGTGATGCGCTAATGATGAATGAGTACAGTTATCTTCACATATTTAATGGTTTATAATGCTCAAGTGTGCTAAGAGGTATTGGCATACGAATAAATAATGTTTAAAATATGAACTGACCAAAAAAAAACTCTAACCTCAATGTAGATAGGTAATATGATAATATCAACTGATAAGAATGTTTCCATCGGTCTTACAGTCTTACAAATTAAATTAAAATAATTAATATTTATGGCAGTCAGATTGCCCTTGTTTATATCACCCCCGCAGAATCTGAAATAAAAACTTAATTAAAACCTGGAAAAAAAAACCTGGAAAAAAAACTTTGTTAGCAAAGGACGATCTGACTGCCCACCACCACCACAATGTCCAACGTTTCGAGCCCGCTCCGGCTCCTCCTCAGGGACTGAAATGAAACCCGCGATACACCTCCTTATATACTCCCATACCCCCTTCTATTCTCTTACCCCCATCACCATCCACATTCCCCTCTCCAACTTTCATTCTCACTTAAATTAATAAAGAATGGTAAATGTTATCTAATTTACTTGCCTCTATCATTAAATTTACATTATTCCGATTTCTTAGGATGTGAATACTTTCAAGGCTTTCCCTCTTATATTTATTCTTAATCCCCTGTTCCAAAACATCCACATTCCCAAAATCGAAAGAATGCAAACTATTTAAACATGTAAACTATTTAAAATGTTCTTTCAAACCCGATGTACAACTTGAGCTGCGTAAAATATATTGATGTTCATATATTCTCTTTTTCAAATATCTATCCGTTTGACCAATATAACAACCACTACAATCCCAACAATTAATTTTATAAACTACTCCCGATTTTAAACATTTATCATCCTTGTCTTTACAATTACTAAATAACCTTTCTAAATTATTATCGTTTCTAAAGAAAACTTGAATATTATGTTTACTAAAAACCCTTCTAATCCTTTTCGATAAACCTCTAACATATGGTAAACTAAAATATGCGTTTTTTCCATTTCTATTCCTTGTTTGATTATCTACCCGCTGCTTCAATCCACCATTATAAATTTCCCACGCTCTCTCATCAATCATTTTGTCAATAAATTTTACCGGATAACTATTCTTAATAAATGTTTCTCTAACGAAATTTAAATTCTTTTTCCTAAAATCTTTATGTGACAATTTAATAATCAGTTGAGTTTTTTAGATATTAGAGTCATTAGAGTTAATAATAATAGAGTGAAATTAGTTTGGTATAGAAAACCTACATGATCAGGTAGATTTTTAAATTTTGATTCTCACCACCAATTCGGAAACAAAACAGGTGCGATCAAAGGTGTCATTGACAGAACGATTAAATTGTCACATAAAGATTTTAGGAAAAAGAATTTAAATTTAGTTAGAGAAACATTTATTAAGAATAGTTATCGGGTAAAATTTATTGATAAAATGATTGATGAGAGAGTGTGGGAAATTTATAATGGTGGATTGAAGCAGCGGGAAGATAATCAAACAAGGAGTAGAAATAGAAAGAATGCATATTTTAGTTTACCATATGTTAGAGGTTTGTTGGAAAGGATTAGAAGGGGTTTTAGTAAACATAATATTCAAGTTTTCTTTAGAAACGATAATAATTTATAAAGGTTATTTAGTAATTGTAAAGACAAGGATGAAATATGTTTAAAATATGGAGTAGTTTATAACATTGATTGTAGGGACTGTAATGGTTGTTATATTGGTCAAACGGGTACATATTTGAAAAAGAGAATATATGAACATCAATATAATTTACGCAGCTCAAGTTGTACATCGGGTTTGAAAGAACATTGTTTAAATAGTTTGCATTCTTTCGATTTTGGGAGTGTGGATATTTTGGAACAGGGGATTAAGAATAAATATAAGAGGGAAAGCCTTGAAAGTATTCACATTCTAAGAAATCGGAATAATTTAAATTTAATGATAGAGTCAAGTAAATTAGATAACATTTATCATTCTTTATTAATTTGAGTGAGAATGGAAAGTTGGAGAGGGGAATGTGGATGGTGGTGGGGGTAAGAGAAAAGAAGGGGATATGGGGGTATATAAGGAGGTGTATCGCGGGTTTCATTTCAGTCCCTGAGGAGGAGCCGGAGCGGGCTCGAAACGTTGGACAATGTGGTGGTGGTAGGCAGTCAGATCGTCCTTTGCTAACAAAGTTTTTTTTTCCAGGTTTCTTTTTCCAGGTTTTAATTAAGTTTTTATTTCAGATTCAGCGGGGGTGATTATAAAGAAGGGCAATCTGACTGCAATAGATATTAATTATTTTAATTTAATTTGTAAGACTGTAATACCGATGGAAATATTCTTATCAGTTCATAGTAAATTGCAGTCGACATAAGTAATATTTTTAACAATATGGTAATATGAATTATAATTGCTTACCCCATACTCTTAATTAGACTCAATTCACTTTACATTTCCATTTTCTTTTACACATTATGTATTACTGAATTTAGATGCGCCAGTTTTGTTGGTTAAGAACATAACCTGAATAACAGATCCTGATTTACATACAGTCAGCTAACCAAGAATATTGATTTCTCCTTATAAAGTACATGATTTGAATAATTTTTCATAGATCATGGAGAACTGAATCAGATAACACAATTTATATTGATTAAAAACCTAACCTAAAATAATAGTGATGAGCTAATGATTAATAATTACATTTTTTTCATACTTAATTGTTTGTAATCTATAAGTGTACAAAATGAATGCTAATAAATAATATTTAAAATTCAAAATTAACCATATAACCTTCTAACCTCAATCTAGATATGTTATGATTACATGAATGATAATTATTTCCGTCCATAGTCCTACTAAAAGGAGATTTAAGAAGATTTACTTTATTTTATATTCTCTTTTACACATTATGTATTACAGAATTTAGATGCACAAGTTTTGTTGGTTAAGAACATAACCTGAATAACAGATCCCGATTTACATACAGTCAGCTAACCAAGAATATTGATTTCTCCTTATAAAGTACATGATTTGAATAATTTTTCATAGATTATGGAGAACTGAATCAGATAACACAATTTGTATTGATTAAACACATAACCTAAAATATTAGTGAAGCGCTAATGGTAAAGGAGTAGTTTTGTTTACCTATTTCATGGTTTATATTGCTCAAGTGTGCTAAAAAGTATTGGCATACGAATAAATAATGTTGAAAAAATAAAAATGAACCAGAAAAAACTTCTAACCTCAATGTAGGTAGGTTACGATAATATGAATTATAATAGCTTACCCCATACTCTTCATTAGAGTAAATTTACTTTACGTTTCCATTCTCTTTTAGACATTATGTATTACTGAATTTAGATGCGCAATTTTTGTTGGTTAAGAACACAACCTGAATAATAGATCGCGATTTACATTCAGTCAGCTGACCAAGAATCACTGATTCCTCCTTATAAAGTTAATGATTTAAGTGATTTTTCATAGATTATGGACAATTGAATCATAAAACACAATTTATATTGATTAAAAACATAACCTAAAGTATCAGTGATGCGCTAATGATGAATGATTGCAGTTATCTTCACATATTTCATGGTTTATAATGATCAAGTGTGCTACAAGGTATTGGCATACCAATAAATAATGTTTAAAAAATGAAATGAACTAGAAAAAAATTCT
The DNA here is from genome assembly GCA_036365515.1 of Torymus aiolomorphi. Taxonomy (NCBI): domain Eukaryota; kingdom Metazoa; phylum Arthropoda; class Insecta; order Hymenoptera; family Torymidae; genus Torymus; species Torymus aiolomorphi. Next base: position 112,125,666 of record CM070876.1, read on the forward strand.
AACCTCAATGTAGGTAGTTTATGATAATATGAATTATGATTGCTTATCCCATACTCTTAATTAGAGTAAATTTACTTTACTTTTCCATTCTCTTTTACACATTATGTATTGCTGAATTTAGATGCGCAAGTTTTGTTGGTTAAGAACATAAACTGAATATCAGATCCCGATTTACATTCAGTCAGCTAACAAAGAATTACTGATTTCTCCTTATAAAGTAAACGATTTAAGTGATTTTTCATAGATTATAGACAATTGAATCATAAAACACAATTTATATTGATTAAAAACATAACCTAAAGTACCAGTGATGCGCGAATGATGAATGAGTACAGTTATCTTCAAATATTTCATGGTTTATAATGCTCAAGTGTGCTAAGAGGTATTGGCATACCAATAAATAATGTTTAAAATATGAACTGACCAAAAGAACTTCTAACCTCAAGGGGGCTAGACACCTTTTTTCTCTGAAATAAGAAGTCACATTTTAGTACATAAATGTAAACTAAATATTTCATACTTTTTACATATAAAAGTGGGTATATTTACCTTACCTTAAAACTTTCTCCGCTGGGCCTTTTATATGGTCCAGAACCTTAGTCATCGATGAAACAAGTTTTTTCACTAACCGTAAGCTTTGAAATTTTCCTGTGGATGGATTGACTCCAGATTTGAACTAAATTACTCCTGAATAGTATAATTCTCATATGAGTGTAGGGATTTAGGATTAAATGTCGGAAAAAATTTTTACATCAGAAAAATTATGAAAAAATATAAATTTTAAAAAATTAAAAAAAAAAAATCTTGAAGAACAGCACAATTTTTTTTTCTCATTAAATCAAAAATCCCTACACTCATATGAGAATTATACTATTCAGGAGTAATTTAGTTCAAATCTGGAGTCAATCCATCCACAGGAAAATTTCAAAGCTTACGGTTACTGAAAAAACTTGTTTCATCGATGACTATGGTTCTGGACCATATAAAAGGTCCATCGGACAAAGTTTTAAGGTAAGGTAAATATACCCACTTTTATATGTAAAAAGTATGAAATAATTAGTTTACATTTATGTATTAAAATGTGACTTCTTATTTCAGAGAAAAAAGGTGTCTAGCCCCCTTAATGTAGGTAGGTAATATGATAATATGAATTACAATTAATACTGTCAACCGCAAGTTTTTTCGGTTAAGGCCATAACCTGAATAATACATCCCTATTTATATTTCGTAGGCTAGCCGAAATTCATAGACTTATTGCTATATGGTAAGTGTTTAAAGTCTATTTCCATATTTATGGGCAGCTGTATCATTTTCACATATTCAAAGGTTTATAATGTTCAAGTGTACTAACATGTATTGATATACGAATTAATGATGTTTAAAATATAAAATGAACCAAAAAAACCTTCTACCCTCAATGTAGGTAGGTAATAATAATATGAATTACAATTGCTTTACCCCATACTCTTAATTAAATTTACTTTACTTTTCAATTTTCTTTCACACGTTATATGTCACTGAATTTAGATGCGCAAAGTTTGTTGGTTAAAAACATAACCTGAATAACAGATCCCGATTTATATTGGATTAGCTAATAAAAAATCATAGATTTATCCCTGTATTGTAAATGTTGAACGTCATTTTTCATAGATTGTGGACAGCTAAATGAGATAACACAATTGTGGTTATAAGATTTTTTTGGCTCTATTCATTTTTAAAACATTATTTATTGGTATGCCAATACTTTTTAGCACACTTGAGCATGATAAACCATGAAATAGGTAAACAAAACTGCACTCCTTTATCATTAGCGCATCACTGATATTTTAGGTTATGTGTTTAATCAATATAAATTTTTATATCTGATTCAGTTGTCCATAATTTATGAAAAATTACTTAAATCATTAACTTTATAATGAGAAATCAGTGATTCATGGTCAGCTGACTGAATGTAAATCGGGATCTGTTATTCAAGTTATGTTCTTAACCAACAAAACTTGTGCATCTAAATTCTGTAATACATAATGTCTAAAAGAGAACGGAAAAGTAAAGTAAATTTACTCTAATTAAGAGTATGGGGTAAGCAATTATAATTCATATTATCATAACCTACCTACATTGAGGTTAGAAGTTTTTTCTAGTTCATTTCATTTTCTAAACATTATTTATTAGTATGCTTATAACTTTTAGGACACTTGAGCATTATAAACCATGAAATATGTAAAGAAAAATGTACTCATTTACCATTAGCGCATCACTAATATTTTAAGTTATGTTTTTAATGAATATAAATTGGGTCATCTGATTCAGTTGTGCATAATCTATGAAAAATTACTTAAATCATTTACTTTATAAGGAGAAATCAGTGATTCTTGGTTAGCTGACTGAATGTAAATCGGGATCGGTTTTTCAGGTTATGTTCTTAACCAAGAAAACTTGCGCATTTAAATTCTGTAATACATAATGTGTAAAAGAGAATAGAAAAGAAAAGTAAATCTTCTTAAATCTCCTTTTATTAGGACTATGGACAGATATAATTATAATTCATGTAATCATAAGATATCTAAATTTAAGTTAGAAGGTTATATGGTTAATTTTGAATTTTAAAATCATTTATTAGCATTCTTTTTGTTCACTGATAGATTACGAACATTTAAGTATGAAAAAAATGTAATTATTAATCATTAGCTCATCACTATTATTTTAGGTTAGGTTTTTAATTAATATTAATTGTGTTATCTAATTCAGCGCTCCGTAATTTATGAAAAATAACTTTAAACATTTGATATATAGTGTTTAGTCGTATACTCCAATCAACTAAAGAAGTTTTTTTAGAAAATTGACACTTTAACACCGTGTTTTCGAGGTTATAATGTTATAATATCATTTTCCCTATAGTTTTCCTATATTCGGCGATTCTTAATCTTGAAGCTCCAGCAAGATTCATTGAGTATGGATATTCCTATCGCAAGTTATACGATTTTGAAAAAGAAAAAGTCGGTTTTGCCCACTGTGCGGCGGTTGCTCTTAACTTCGATAACGCACTAGGGTTTCCCGTATGCGGCTCTAAAAAAAACTATTTCTGTAATTACTATTTGTAATTAATTACGCTCAACTAGTCGCACTTGTAATTTTAAAATAAATATACGTGAAAAAAATATATATATGTGTCAAAACGGACAATATCACAAAAAAACACAAAAAATAAATACAATTTTCACCTAAAAAAATTAAAAAAAAGAACTTTAAAGTTCGAGGGGATTTTTGCGCTCGAGTTTTTACTCGGGACACAGTCAACTTTTTGTTTCGAGAGTGCTTGCCGACTTTCTCTCGATTTTCTTCTACCTGCACGAGAAAAGAAAAAAAAATTTTATTTTTCGTTAAAAAAAAAAAAAAATAATTCGTATCGGAAATACGAGATGAGAAAAAGAAAATTTTCGAGTAGAGAAAAAAATTAATTAAAAAAAATTAATTATCGCTTAAAAAAATAATTTTGTCGTTAAAAAAAAATTAATTGTTATTTAAAAAATTTTTAATTGCTAAAAACAATTACGTAACGCACAAAAATTTCGCGAACAAGATCTCTCCTCGTCGGCACTCTAGGTCGAGGGTTATTGGCTATAGCTCGCCTAACCACTCGAACGCACTCTCGCAACAGCACGGCTGTGTCACGTACACGCACATATGCGCCTACGTGCTGCGGCACGGAGAGCCTTTCTTTGCAGCTTACGCTCAGCTACGCTGCTGAACTTCTTCGCGCCAAGCTTCGCCGCGAATCACGTACGCGCCGCGGGTCCTTCTCCACCCCCAAAACGTTGTGGCGCCAGTTGTAACGGGATGGCTGGTGGGCGAAAATTCCAACAAGCCACAGGCCAGCGATGCCCTAGAACACAATGCCGCGGCTGTCAGACTAAAATGACAGGCCCCGGGATCTGCTCCTGGAATCACGAAAACAACGCGAAGATCGCACGCGAACTTCGCTTTACAACTAATTGGATCGCTGAGTGAAAAGCGCGCGCTCGAAGAGTGAATCGCGCGGCCGCTACGCTCAGACATGAAAACGACCGGTGGAGTCGTTTTCCCGAGGAGGTGGCGGTATCTGGGAGAAGGACAGGTTGTAATGAACAACGCAACGAGTAACTAGATATCACGGTATATTAAAATCAATAATAATTACATGCACAACAAAATGGCTGCCAAATATTGAAATTTTGCTGAATTTTACAATTGCATATGGGAAATTTCTGGATTCGCATGATGATGAATCAGAATTCAGATTATGAAACTTCAAAATGGCATACCCAAGATGACGGCCAAAAATTAAAATTTTCTGTTTTGCTAAAAATTGAATGTACTGAATTTCTGAATTCGCTGATTGCGAATATGAACTCAGATTTTAAAAATTCAAAATGGCAGTAAAATATTGAAATAATATTGGATTTTGTAAAAAAATTGTATGTATGGGGTTTACGAATGAGCTGATTACGAATCTGAACTCAGATATTAAAAATTCAAAATGGCGGAACGAAAATGTCTGCCACGTATTGAAATATTACTGAATTTTGCTGAAAATTGTATATACACGGAAAGAAGCATTCAGAGCTACAGGCCGTGAGTTATAACAGAGTAAGCGGGTACCTTCTCTGCCACCGTCTGACGGCGCGACATTCAGGCATGTCAACGATGGTCTCTAGGCAACGCTATACGGGGGGACTACCGCAGTCGTCAGACGTGCCACTCACGCTTGCCGCTGTGCGCGTTAAAGCTTGAACTCAGTGAGAGTCGTGGCCTACAGGCACGTCACGCGAGCACCGTTCATCGAAATGACCACAGTCACAGTCATAGACGCATATGTCACGACATCCGGCGATGCTATATGGCACGTTATTTTTTTCTCGCGCGTCACGGGCTACAGCTGTCAATTCTTCTTTCCGTATACGGTATTTCTGGATTCGATTATGACGGATCTGAACTCAGATTTTAAAGATTCAGAATGGCGGCAAAATATTTAAATTATACTGGCTTTTGCTAAAAATTGTATATAGGAGGTTTATATATTCGCTGATTACGAATCTGAACTCAGATTTTCAGAATTCAAAATGGCGGATCGAAGATGGAGGACAAATATTCAAACATTGATGGATTTTGCTGAAAATTGTATGTACGGGATTTCTAGATTGGATGATTACGAATCTGAACTCAGCTTTTCAGAATTCCAAATTGCCAATCGATAATGGTTGTTACATATTGAAATATTACTGGATTTTGCTGAAAATTGTATATACGGGATTTCTGGATTCGATTAGTACGAATCTGAACTCGTTTTTTAAAACATTAAAAATGGCTGAAAAATATTTAAATAATACTGGATTTTGCTAATAATTTTATGTAGGGGATTTCTAGATTACGAATCTCAACTCAGATTTTCAGAATTCAAAATGGCGGATCTAAGATGTCGGACACATGTTGAAATACTTTTGGATTTTGCTGAAAATTTTAATTCAAACTGGTGGACCTAAGATGACTAACAAAAATTGAAATTTTACTCTAGTTTGTTAAAAATTGTATATAGTGAGTTTCCGGATTCGCTTATTAGGAATCTGAACTCAGTTTTTGTAAATATAAAATGGCGGCCAAAAATTGAAATATTACTGGATTATATAATCAATAAGTTACAATTAAAATCAGAGCTGATGTAATGAACTACATATATATTCTGTATTAGTTTGTTAAATATAATATACTTAGTATTTTAAAAATTAATAAATGATAGGAATAATGTTTTTAAAAAATATTACAGAAATTTTAAATGAAAAAATAAGTGTTTCATGATATTATGTAATAGAAGATTATCCTCATTCATTATTATTTATATTTATCTCTAATAATGGGGGTCGGCGAGCGGAGCGAGCAGGGAGCGAAGCCCCCTATTACATATATATATATATATATATATATATATATTTAGATTTCATATATAAATATTTCAAATACATAATATATACAATAATAAAATTTTATAAATTTTTTTAACTAAGAATCAAATATAATTGACAGATTTGCGTTTGATTCTATTTTTTTTTTTTATCAATTAAATGTCAATAGTTTTCTTGATCGTACTTCACAGTCCTTCAAAATTTTTCTCGTTAAATGGATGACCTGAAACAAAAGAAAATTATTAGCCTTTGCCTGAAAGAGTATACATAATAACATAATGTACAGTAAATTTTAAGAAAAATAGAAATAAAATGCACATTCAAACAACATTTCTAGCATGTTTTCTTCGAAATTACAAAGTTTTTTTAGGAAAAAGCGATAGTTATGAACCTGATTATTTTCATTTATGAGAAACAATAAATCAATTTACTAAATTATTGTAATTTTAAATATTCTAAATAATTAGATTTTTTATTTTCAATATAAAGCTCTGTAAACTGACATCTCAACTTATAAATTGTTACTTAAACTTACGAGTACTTAGTAAGTAAGCGTATGTGGTGAGTTTCTATATTGATTAAATAAGGTATAATTATAAAAAGCTTTAATTATTGCACAATCACACGCTATTATTTGACATTTTTATAATTTAAGTTACTGTATAAAGTATAAAAAGAAATAAAGTACAATATTTTTAAATTGTACTCACACAGACACAGCCACGGTAATAATTAGATTTGTGTGTGTGTGTTATATATAAAATGTAGCTTCTAATTTCTTCAATGAGTTTAGTACTAAATACCTTGTCAACCTCTGAAACTCACAAAAAAACTAATGTTTGAAAAAATTCTTTGTGTTTTTAAAAAATGTAGTTTTGAAAATATTAGTACCGATCTTATTTACATTTATACACATATTAAAATGATGATTAAAATTACATATATATGTTGGAATATGGAAAAACTATGAGAAACCATTCTCTTGTTAGCAAAAATTTTGATTAAAATTCTTTTATTTAAATAAAAAATCTGAGTTTATAAAGTTAGAATTTATGATCATAATAACTACATTTAAATTTATAATTTTCAACTCAAAAATTTTTTACTTTTAGGAAATGAAAATCGAAACTAATATTTATGATAATAAATAATTAAAAAATGATGCATTGGTTGCATACAAAATTGTAATTTATTATATAAAAATAAATTATAATGTATCATTTTTTAAGTAATAAATTTTAAAGATTTTCTTTTTATTTAAAGCAAGAAAATATTCTATAACTTACTTATTTAGAAATCCTAATTGAATTATGTACAAGCGAAACACCACTGATTATAGTTTGATTAGCGGCTGCTAACAAATTAAATTCACTGATTATATTTTACGCAAAATGCAGTAAACTTGCATGTAGATGATTTCTATAGATAAAAATGTTTTTATAATTACAATAAAGATTTTATGTACTAAAAAGAAATATGTTATAAAAATGTTTAAATTTAACATGAAATTAAACTATTAACGTTACAAATTATTTAAAACTGATTGAAACTGTTTATAAATGTTACAAAATGTAGGATTTTCTATATTTTTTCTGATTATAATAATTTATAACAGTTTCAAACAGTTTATAGCAAACTTAAACAATATCAAAAAAACTTTCATTAATAATAAATAATAATTTGTAATCATTTTACTAACGCATGCGCGAGGTAGGTAATTCAAGATTCGAATTACCAGCGTCGAGCAGGCATGCTTACTGGGGGCGCGTGCGCGCGAACATCCCGACCGGATTAGAACGGTCTCGCGACGCCTAATATGTCCGTCGCGTACCCGCGGAGCTGCTACGGCTTTATGCCAGTCATGGCGGCCATCTTCGTGTCTGCCGTCGCGCCGTAAACATCTCTCCCGTGTATATCAAAAGTCTTTTACGTTCGCGCCGTATAGTTCTTTGTATATAGCTTTACCGCGAGTGAAGTGGAGCCGCAGACTAGCGTGCAAGAGAAAGAGAGAGAGAGAAAGAGAGCGAGAGATAGAGAGAGACAGAGAGAGAGAGAGAGAGAGAGAGAGAGAGAGAGAGAGAGAGAGAGACCGCGACCGCGCCGCGTGTGCAACGGGCAGCACGAGACACAGCGAGCGAGGAGCCGGCAGCCAGCCCGCCGGCCTGCCGATCCGTTACAGCGAGTAGGAGAGAAAGGGAGAAAGACAGAGCGCAACAACTGCGCGAGCGAGAGAGAGAGCGAGAGAGAGCCGAGTGCACCGGTTGCTCCTTCTTAAAGTAAGTCTTATACTCTCATCTCTCGCGTTAAATGTAAAGGTATGCACGGAAATCGCCCCGTGCAAACTTTCTGTACCGTGTACGCGCGGGTGTGTGTCAGCCCGCCGTACTTTAACTCCGCGCGCGAGAGTACCAGCTTCGCCGCGCGCCGTATCGTTCCCGCGTTTGAATATTAACTGTCGGGCGCGAACTAACTTTTTGTTTTAACAAGCACGTGCGTTGTGCATGTAATTATTATTGATTTTAAGATACCGTGATATTTAGTTACTCGTCGCGTTGTTCATTACAACCTTTCCTTCTCCCGGATACCGCCGCCTCCGCGGGAAAACGACTCCGCCGGTCGTTTTCATGTCTGAGAGTAGCGGCCGCGCAATTCACTCTTCGAGCGCGCGCTTTTCACTCAGCGATCCAATTAGTTGTAAAGCGAAGTTCGCGTGCGATCTTCGCGTTGTTTTCGGGATTCCAGGAGCAGATCCCCGGGCCAGTCATTCTAGTCTGACAGCCGCGGCACCGTTTACTAGGGCATCGCTGGGCTGTGGCTTGTTGGAATTTTTCCCCACTAGCCATCCCGTTACAACTGGCGCCACAACGTTTTGGGGGTGGAGAAGGACCCGCGGCGCGTACGTGATTCGCGGTGAAGCTTGGCGCGAAGAAGCTCAGCAGCGTAGCTGAGCGTAAGCTGCAAAGAAAGACTCTCTGTGCCACAGCACGTAGGCGCATATGTGCGTGTACGTGACACAGCCATGCTGTTGCGAGAGTGCGGTCGAGAGGTTAGGCGAGCTATAGCCAATAACCCTCGACCTAGAGTGCCGACGAGGAGAGATCTTGTTCGCGAAATTTTTGTGCGTTACGTAATTGTTTTTAGCAATTAAAAATTTTTTAAATAACAATTAATTTTTTTTTAACGACAAATTTTGTTTTTATAAGCGATAATTAATTTTTTTTAATTAATTTTTTTCTCGACTCGAAAAATTTTTTTTTCTCATCTCGTATTTCCGATACGAATTATTTTTTTTTTTTGAACGAAAAATAAAATTTTTTTTTCTTTTCTCGTGTAGGTAGAAGAAAATCGAGAGAAAGCCGGCAAGCACTCTCGAAACAAAAAGTTGACTGTGCCCCGAGTAAAAACTCGAGTGCAAAAATCCTCTCGAACTTTAAAGTTGTTTTTTTTAATTTTTTTAGGTGAAAATTGTATTTATATTTCGTGTTTTTTTGTGATATTGTGCGTTTTGACATATATATTTTTTTTAACATATATTTATTTTAAAATTACAAGTGCGACTAGTTGAGCGTAATTAATTACAAATAGTAATTAATTACAGAAATAGTTTTTTTTAGAGCCGCATACGGGAAACCCTCGTGCGTTATCGAAGTTAAGAGCAACCGCCGCACAGTGGGCAAAACCGACTTTTTCTTTTTCAAAATCGTATAACTTGCGATAGGAATATCCATACTCAATGAATCTTGCTGGAGCTTCAAGATTAAGAATAGCCGAATATAGGAAAACTATAGGGAAAATGATATTATAACATTATAACCTCGAAAACACGATGTTAAAGTGTCAATTTTCTAAAAAAACTTCTTTAGTTGATTGGAGTATACGATTAAACACTATATATCAAATGTTTAAAGTCATTTTTCATAAATTTCGGAGCGCTGAATTAGATAACACAATTAATATTAATTAAAAACCTAACCTAAAATAATAGTGATGAGCTATTGATTTATAATTACATTTTTTTTATACTTAATTGTTCGTAATCTATCAGTGTACAAAATGAATGGTAATAAATGATATTTAAAATTCAAAATTAACCATATAACCTTCTAACCTCAATTTAGATATCTTATGATTACATGAATTATAATTATATCCGTCCATAGTCCTAATAAAAGGAGATTTAGGTAGATTTACTTTACTTTTCTATTCTCTTTTACACATTATGCATTACAGAATTTAAATGCGCAAGTTTGGTTGGTTGAGAACATAACCTGGAAAACAGATCCCGATTTACATTCAGTCAGCTAACCAAGAATCACTGATTACTCCTTATAAAGTAAATGATTTAAGTAATTTTTCATAGATTATGCACAACTGAATCAGATAACTCAAGTTATATTCATTAAAAACATAACTTAAAATATTAGTGATGCGCTAATGATAAATGAGTACATTTTTCTTTACATATTTCATGGTTTATAATGCTCAAGTGTCCTAAAAGTTTTAAGCATACTAATAAATGATGTTTAGAAAATGAAATGAACAAGAAAAAACTTCTAACCTCAATATATGTAGGTTATGATAATATGAATTATAATTGCTTACCCCATACTGTTGGCCATCCAACGCCTCGAACATTCGAGACGCTGACGTCATCAAGCCATATAAGGCGATACTCGGCTCCCGCAGGTGCGCAGCCAGTCAGCGCTCTCCACGCGGTCCTCTCTTACCGCCCCTCCAACTACCAAGGCACGCCGACGGCACTTCGCAGCGCTGGCCGGCTCCAGTTCAGCACGCGACGGTACGAGAGACAGCAACGACTGTACGCCCAGAGGCACGACGGAGTCGAACAAAATAAAGCTACATTTAATCTCCACACGGAAGTTATTTATTTGGAGAACCTCTTAGTCCACGATCCCATTCAACTACAACACATAACAATTTGGTCCTTCGAGCCGGATCGTGGGAAATCATCAACATGGCCATGGCCACATCGATGAAGAAAACTTCTCTATCTTCTATGCTCACTCTCGAGTGGCGTAGAGATAGCTATCTTTTTTTGCAGGTACGCATCAAAGTGTTCGTGGTCGTGAGTGCCGTAAAAGTCACATGTGCCCACATGTTGACATCGCGCGTACGTTGCTGTCTCTCTCTTTCGTTAATTCGCCGTCGTGTGCACTCGGAAGCCAATCTCTAAGGCTTCCTAGGGGAAGTAGCACATCAATTGCTATTCTCCCCATTTCTGAAACGCCTTGGAGTGTGCGTGTCTACCGACTCCAAGACGTCGCCAAGAGCCACTGTTAAGCCAGCTCTAGAATCGCCGCGTTCGTACAGTGATTGGCAGCCATCTTGTTGCAGTCAAAAGCAACAAGTGGCAACTTTCTCGTCAGAGCCACGGTTAAGCCAGCTCTAGAATCATCGCGTTCGTACGATGATCATTTAATCGTTGCCGGCTATTGCAACGATTCGGAAAGGGGTTCACGCCTCTCAATTCACGGAACAGCCGCGTGGAGCGTACACGCTACGGGGTCGACATCAGTCAAGCCAAGGAGTACCCGCGTGGAGCCTACACGCTACGGGGCTCACACGAGTCAAGCCACGGAGTACCCGCGTGGACATCGCTCGCTACAGCACCGAGGAGCGAGACGTTCACCGGGCATACAGGAAGCTTTCCACGAAGGAGGAAGAGACATTTTCAAGAGGACGACTATAAGGACGCGTTACGTTCAAGAGGCCACGTACGTCGTCACCAAGCATAATTGGAGGGGACGAGTCCATTTTGATAAGCCAGGGGGCGCGTCAGCGGAACAGAGCTGTACATGAACGAGTCCATCTGCTTCGCTCGCTCCAGCCGGTTGAGCCCACCTGCACCGCGCTAGGATTGCGCTCGAATGCTTCGTCCTAATACTTGGACACACGTATTGTTCCAATTTTATTTAACTTCATTATGTGCGACTCGTCGTCTAGTTCATTCTAGTCTCTTCACTCGTCATACCTATTTAACGAAATTAAGCATACTTAGTTAAAACTTGCGTGCGTTTGATTGAAAGTAGAACTATTTAATTGAGTTTAAGGTTATTTTAAATTTAACTTGCAGTCTTTGAAGCTAGTCTTGATGAAATTGAATGTAATTTTTTGTCTTAGCAAATACTTATGTTACTGGACCTTGCAGTTTATTGCGGCTTGATGACAATTCATCGTGATTTCAACATCGGCTGCTGACCTTCACCTGGACACGTTCCTGATTCAAAAGCTGACTACGCTGCAGGGATAGCTGCATTTACCGACAGTAGGAGCCTTGATGCCGTACAGCCACCGCAGTGCCATCATCAGCTGATTCACCGTGGGAACGTTAGCAGACGCACTCAACGTTGCATTTTCAGGCACATCGTCACCACATACTAGCATAAGTATTATAATCTAGGTTAAGACTTAGTTGTAATAACTCTCACTATTTCTTGTTCTACTCACGAGTGGGCAAGAATAGTTAACTCACTACCAAAGTTTAAATAGTCAAATTTGGTACTAGTCTAATTTAACTTGATCTCAAAATGGAGGCATTTCATGCTAAGCAGATGGCACTCCAAGCTAAAATTAGAAACTCCTTTAAAAATTTCAAATCTAAGGGTAAAGATAATATGACGAAAGGTTATGCAAAATCATGTCTAACCGGACTCGAAACTAATTTTACGTCGTTTCGGATAAATCACGAGAAACTTATGCTCGTTGAGGATATTGATCTAGATCATGCCTATTTTACAACTAATCTGTTTGATCTGGTTAAGGATAGCTTTTACCTCCGCAGAGGAGACTTTCTTGATTACTTAGAAACTTTTGAAACTAGAGATGCCGCTCAAGGATCTTCAAATTCGACTGTTGAGTCAGTGCCTACCAGTACTGCTCGACCTACGAACGTTTCGTTTCAATCGTTGCCAAAAATTGATTTGCCAAAATTTTCAGGTAAATTCTCTGACTGGGAGAATTTTAGGGATGTCTTTCGCTCAGTCATACATCGTCGCGAAGACTTAACGCCTGTTTTGAAATTGCATTATCTTCGCACTCACCTTACAGGTGAAGCACTTGAGAAAATTAAATCTCTTTCCATTTCTGGTGACAACTATGACCGAGCGTGGACAGCTTTAATCGAATATTACGAGAATCAACGTCGCATTGTTAGTTCTCACATTTCAGAAATTTTCTCAGTTAAATCAATGAAGGCAGATTCTTCGTCGGAAATCAAACGGATTTATAGGGAAATTTTTAATCCCATCGCTAGTCTGACCTCTCTAAATAGAGCTGCTTCTTTAGGTAGTGATTTAATCGTTCATTTTACGCAGAATCGGCTTGACTTAAATACTCGTAAAGAATGGGAGAAGCATCTAGGTGATAGTGTTGATCCTCCGACAATGGAACAACTTCAAGCATTTCTTCGAAGTCAGACACTCACTCTAGAGGCCATCGAAGCCGGTACTAGAACCTCTTCGAACAATAACCCTAAAACTTCATCACCCAACTCAAAATCACGTAAGCCAGAGCATGACAATGCTCAGTCGGTTTTTTCACATCAAACTTCATCTTCGAACACAACAAAGAAGAGATGTTCGATTTGCAATCAATCTCATTTTACGAACAGATGTAAACGAATTCTCAATAAAACGATTCCTGAGCGAAAGGAGTTCATCAAATCCTCTAATCTTTGTTACAATTGTTTAGGGAAGCACAACGTAAGAAATTGTACTTCCACGTACGGATGCATTCTTTGTAAATCTAAGCATCACACTTTGGTGCACACTGACAGCAGTCAAGTAATCAGTTCGCCGCAAGACTGATCAGATTCACTCCGTGCCCGGCACCACTAACCCAAACTGTAGCAACGTTGTTGTTTTCAATGACTTTCAACTTGCCTCACAGTCAGTCTCCCTTAATAGCGGAGTAAGTACTAAGAGTACTGGAGTACTTTTAGCTACCGCTGGGGTTAACGCCCTTGGTCCTAACGGAACCAAAATTCTAGTTCGTGCGCTCATCGACCCTGGATCTCAAATCTCACTTGTTACACAAGCCTTGAGTAACTTGCTCTCATTAGATTGTAGAACCAGTCATACGCACATTCAAGGTATAGGCGAAAAGACAGCTGCTGTATCTTCTAAGGTAGCTTGTCTTTCTATACAACCGAATTTTGATTCAATCTTCTCTCTAAAGGTTGACTCGATAGTCTTGCGAAAACTCTCGTCGTATAAGCCTCCCGTCGTAGGGGGTAATACAAATTTCGAATACTTAAGAGGGCTGCAACTAGCAGACCCCGAGTATCTCGAACCTTCACGTATCGATATTCTACTCGGTGCTAGCGTTTATGCGCAAATCATTGAAAATCAAATAGTTAAGGGCCAAAGTCTTCAGCCGATAGCACTTAGTTCCAAACTTGGATGGCTCTTGACAGGTAATCTCTCTTCTTCAACTTCAGAACTAGGGCTAGAATCAATATCTCTTCATTGTTCGAACAGCTGCGAGCATGAAGCCAAACTTCTGGAGCTCGTACAAGATTTTTGGAGGGCGGAGGAAATACCTGTCGACAAAAAATCGTACTCACCTGACGAACAAGCGTGCGAGGATTTTTATCAAAAAACCACTCGACAGGATGAGTCGGGTCGGAACATAGTAAGTCTGCCTTGGAAGGATCGAGAAACTCTGAGCTCTGCTCACCTCGAAGGCTGATATTCTGCCGCTTTACACGCTCTCAATCGTCTTGAAGCTAACTTCACTAAGGACGAAAAGCTGAAAACAGCGTATATTGAATTCATCAAAGAGTACATTGACTTAGGTCATATGACTCTTACCACTGATTTAGATTCATTTCCTAAGAATGAAGCCTTCTTACCACATCACGGTGTATGGAAGGAAACCAGTACGACGACCAAATTGCGTACTGTGTTTAACGGCTCGAGCAAGAGCAAATTAGGAATTTCGGTTAATGACCTTCTACACATTGGCCCTAATCTTCTTCAAAATCCCGTCGCGTTGATCTGTGCTTGGCGTAGGTACAAGGTTGCTCTTTCAGCCGACGAGGAGAAAATGTTTCGGCAGATTGGTGTCGAACAATTTGATCAATCCTACCAGTCAATCTTATGGCGTTTCAATAAGGATGAACCTGTTCACACTTATCGCCTGACTACCGTGACATATGGCTTGGCTTGTTCACCTTTTCTAGCCATACGCACGCTTCTAAAACTTGCCGAAGACTACGGCAAAACTTATCCAATAGTAGCTGAATCCGTTCGTTCAGAAATGTATTCGGATAATTTACTTTCTGGTGCTCAGTCTCTAGAGAAAGCTTCGCAGAAGCAGGAAGAGTTTATTCAACTTTTTAAACGAGGTCACTTTAATCTTCGTAAGTGGACTTCAAACACACCAGAAGTACTTGCTAGCTTGCCCCCGAATATGTTAGCTTCTGATTCGATCTCGCTTTTTGCCTCAGAAACATCAGTACCAATATTAGGTATAGATTGGCACCCTCAAAGTGATTGTTTCAGTTTCTACATCGAGAATACTCCATTAGATTTGTCTGTTACTAAACGCTCTGTTCTTTCTAATAGCTCGTCTTTTTGACCCTATGGGTTGGTTAGATCCCATCGTAGTCACTGCCAAGATTATCCTGCAATCGTTGTGGCTTCTAAAAATTAGTTGCGATAAGGAGCTTCCCTCTGAAATATCTAGTCGTTGGCAGAATTGGTTGCAAGATCTTCATTTGATCAGTCATATTAAAATCCCGCGTTGGAGTGGATTTACACCTAATTGCGAATTAATCGAAATTCACGGATTTGCTGACGCATCGAAGTTTGCATATGGTGCCGTTCTTTATCTTCGAATGATTGAGAATCAAAATACTCTAGTCACACTTCAAGTGGCTAAAACAAAGTTAGCTCCAATTAAGACGCTAACTATACCTCGTTTAGAACTTTGCACAGCGTTGCTACTTGCTCGCCTCGTTCAAATGTTTATCGAAGCTTTCCCAATAAAGGTTGAGAGTGTTCATCTTTGGTCAGATTCAGCAGATGTGCTTTTTTGGCTGAAAGACCACCCTTCAAGATGGGGTGTTTTCCTGGCTAATAGGTGTTCAGAAATTCACACCCTATTGCCTGACGCATATTGGCATCATGTGCGATCAGCGGACAACCCCGCCGATGTCATGTCACGAGGAATTGAGCCCTCGAAACTAGCTTCGCATAGCTTATGGTGGAAAGGTCCCGTTTGGCTTTCTGATAGCCATGAACCTTGGTCGAGGTCTCATGATGAACTCAATTTCTCGGTAAATAGTTTGAATATTCAACCTAGTCATACTCTAGTCCCTAGAAAAGACATGCCAAATTTTGTCGAGAATACACCAGAAATTTGGAGTCTTGTTAACAAATATTCTTCATTAAATAAGTTATATCGACTCGCGGCGTACTGTTTTAGATTCATCTACAGAATCTGCACGAAAGCTGAACGCGAAGCGACTTCAAGTTCGGTTGTTAGTTTTCGTACTGTTCTTCAATCCCTACTATGCCATCAGACTCCGACTTCGGAGGAAATAAGTGCTAGTGAGATTTAGAACACCAGACTTTGTCTGATCTATCTAGTTCAAACAGCGTATTTTAAATTTGAGCTCCAACATTTACAGCGAAAAGGTAAACTTTCAACGAAGAGAACTCTTTTGCCATTAAATCCCATGATACAAAATCATTTGCTCAGGGTGGGCGGTCGACTCTCTCACTCTCTTCTCGAGGAAGATGCTAAGCATCCACTAATTTTACCTGCTGATTGTCACTTTACAACGTTGTTAATTAGAGATGCTCATCATCGCACTCTTCATGGTGGCACTCAGTTAACTCTTGCCACACTCAGACGTCAGTACTGGGTAGTGAAAGGTCGGTCCGCGGTTAGGAATATCATCAGAGCCTGCCTCACATGCTCACGCCAGGCTGCTCGGGTACCTACTCAATTAATGGGCGAGCTACCCAAGTCACGCGTGAGACCTTCCTCGCCCTTTGAACGTTCTGGTGTCGATTATGCCGGTCCTATCAACGTACGGCTTACAAAAACAAGAGGTAAAGGCACAATGAAGGGGTATATTGCTATATTCATCTGCATGGCTACTAGAGCCGTCTACATAGAAGTAGCGGACGATTATTCCAGTGAAGCTTTTATTGCAGCGTTTCATCGATTCACCGCTCGTAGAGGTCATTGTAAAGAGCTTTATTCCGATCAAGGAACAAACTTCGTAGGTACTGACGCTCAGTTAAGAAAAATGGTTGATGAGTCATCTTCTTTTTATTCTCAAGTCAACAAATCGCTTGCTCAAGAAGGTACGGTATGGATCTTTAATCCTTCCAGTGCACCTCACTTTGGAGGCATTTGGGAAGCAGCAGTTAAATCGGCTAAGCATCACTTACGCCGTGTCGTAGGAGATCAAGTTGTCACATATTCGGAGCTCGCTACCCTTATGTGCCGAATTGAAGTGTGCCTTAACTCAAGGCCCTTAACTGCTCTCACAGATGATCCTTCTGATCTTGATTTTCTGTCACCGTCACATTTTCTTATACAACGTTCGTCATTTCTAGTGCCGGAAGAAGACCTCACCAAAGTCAATGTGCCTCCAGAAAAACGCTGGCTTTTAATCAGTCACATGACGCATCATTTCTGGGCCAGGTGGTCCACAGAGTACTCGACGACTCTGCAGTCACGTATGAAGTGGAGACAGCCACAACCCTCAGTCACCGTGGGCGAACTCGTTCTCGTTCGCAACGAGCTCACGCCACCATCCAAATGGCCCATAGCTCGCATCACAACCATCCATCCACGTAGTGATGGCCTCGCCCGTGTTGTCGATCTTCGTACCGCCACCACCACTCTCCGTCGTCCCATCGCCAAGGTCGTAAGCCTCCTTCCAGCGGATTGAGGTCCGTTCGTCAATTTGACGAAGGTGGGCGGAATGTTGGCGATCCAACGCCTCGAACATTCGAGACGCTGACGTCATCACGCCATATAAGGCGATACTCGGCTCTCGCAGGTGCGCAGCCAGTCAGCGCTCTCCACGCGGTCCTCTCTTACCGCCCCTCCAACTACCAAGGCACGCCGACGGCACTTCGCAGCGCCGGCCGGCTCCAGTTCAGCACGCGACGGCAGAGAGACAGCAACGACTGTACGCCCAGAGGCACGACGGAGTCGACCAAAATAATGCTACATTTAATCTCCACACGGAAGTTATTTATTTGAAGAACCTCTCAGTCCACGATCCCATTCAACTACAACACATAATAATTGGTCTGGCAAATGGCCCTGTGCAAACATTCTGTACCGTGTACGCGCGGGTGTGTGTCAGCCCGCCGTACTTTAACACCGCGCGCGAGAATACCAGCTTCGCCGCGCACCGTATCGCTTCCGCGTTTGAATATTAACTGTCACGCGCGAACTAACTTTTTGTTTTAATAAGCACGTGCGTTGTGCATGTAATTATTATTGATTTTAATATACTGTGATATCTAGTTACTCGTCGCGTTGTTCATTACAACCTGTCCTTCTCCCAGATACCGCCGCCTCCTCGGGAAAACGACTCCACCGGTCGTTTTCATGTCTGAGCGTAGCGGCCGCGCGATTCACTCTTCGAGCGCGCGCTTTTCACTCAGCGATCCAATTAGTTAGAAAGCGAAGTTCGCGTGCGATCTTCGCGTTGTTTTCGTGATTCCAGGAGCAGATCCCCGGGCCTGTCATTTTAGTCTGACAGCCGCGGCATTGTGTTCTAGGGCATCGCTGGCCTGCGGCTTGTTGGAATTTTCGCTCACCAGCCATCCCGTTACAACTGGCGCCACAACGTTTTGGGGGTGGAGAAGGACCCGCGGCGCATACGTGATTCGCGGCGAAGCTTGGCGCGAAGAAGTTCAGCAGCGTAGCTGAGCGTAAGCTGCAATGAAAGGCTCTCCGTGCCGCAGCACGTAGGCGCATATGTGCGTGTACGTGACACAGCCGTGCTGTTGCGAGAGTGCGGTCGAGAGGTTAGGCGAGCTATAGCCAATAACCCTCGACCTAGAGTGCCGACGAGGAGAGATCTTGTTCGCAAAATTTTTGTGCGTTACGTAATTCTTTTTAGCAATTAAAAATTTTTTAAATAACAATTAATTTTTTTTTAACGACAAAATTATTTTTTTAAGCGATAATTAATTTTTTTTAATTAATTTTTTTCTCGACTCGAAAATTTTCTTTTTCTCATCTCGTATTTCCGATACGAATTATTTCTTTTTTTTTTTAACGAAAAATAAAATTTTTTTTTCTTTTCTCGTGCAGGTAGAAGAAAATCGAGAGAAAGTCGGCAAGCACTCTCGAAACAAAAAGTCGACTGTGCCCCGAGTAAAAACTCGAGCGCAAAAATCCCCTCGAACTTTAAAGTTGTTTTTTTTTATTTTTTTAAGTGAAAATTGTATTTATTTTTTGTGTTTTTTTGTGATATTGTCCGTTTTGACAAATATATATATATATTTTTTTTTCACGTATATTTATTTTAAAATTACAAGTGCGACTAGTTGAGCGTAATTAATTACAAATAGTAATTAATTACAGAAATAGTTTTTTTTAGAGCCGCATACGGGAAACCCTCGTGCGTTATCGAAGTTAAGAGCAACCGCCGCACAGTGGGCAAAACCGACTTTTTCTTTTTCAAAATCGTATAACTTACGATAGGAATATCCATACTCAATGAATCTTGCTGGAGCTTCAAGATTAAGAATAGCCGAATATAGGAAAACTATAGGGAAAATGATATTATAACATTATAACCTCGAAAACACGGTGTTAAAGTGTCAATTTTCTAAAGAAACTTCTTTAGTTGATTGGAGTATACGACTAAACACTATATATCAAATGTTTAAAGTCATTTTTCATAAATTACGGAGCGCTGAATTAGATAACACAATTAATATTAATTAAAAACCTAACCTAAAATAATAGTGATGAGCTAATGATTAATAATTACATTTTTTTCATACTTAATTGTTCGTAATCTATCAGTGTACAAAAAGAATGCTAATAAATGATATTTAAAATTCAAAATTAACCATATAACCTTCTAACTTAAATTTAGATATCTTATGATTACATGAATTATAATTATATCTGTCCATAGTCCTAATAAAAGGAGATTTAAGAAGATTTACTTTTCTTTTCTATTCTCTTTTACACATTATGTATTACAGAATTTAAATGCGCAAGTTTCCTTGGTTAAGAACATAACCTGAAAAACAGATCCCGATTTACATTCAGTCAGCTAACCAAGAATCACTGATTTCTCCTTATAAAGTAAATGATTTAAGTAATTTTTCATAGATTATGCACAACTGAATCAGATGACCCAATTTATATTCATTAAAAACATAACTTAAAATATTAGTGATGCGCTAATGATAAATGAGTACATTTTTCTTTACATATTTCATGGTTTATAATGCTC
Source organism: Torymus aiolomorphi (assembly GCA_036365515.1). NCBI lineage: Eukaryota > Metazoa > Arthropoda > Insecta > Hymenoptera > Torymidae > Torymus > Torymus aiolomorphi. The sequence goes on from CM070876.1 coordinate 112,146,075, forward strand.
AAGTGTCCTAAAAGTTATAAGCATACTAATAAATAATGTTTAGAAAATGAAATGAACTAGAAAAAACTTCTAACCTCAATGTAGGTAGGTTATGATAATATGAATTATAATTGCTTACCCCCCATACTCTTAATTAGAGTAAATTTACTTTACTTTTCCGTTCTCTATTAGACATTATGTATTACAGAATTTAGATGCACAAGTTTTGTTGGTTAAGAACATAACTTGAATAACAGATCCCGATTTACATTCAGTCAGCTAACCATGAATCACTGATTTCTCCTTATAAAGTTAATGATTTAAGTAATTTTTCATAAATTATGGACAACTGAATCAGATATCAAAATTTATATTGATTAAACACATAACCTAAAATATCAGTGATGCGCTAATGATAAAGGAGTACAGTTTTGTTTAACTATTTCATGGTTTATCATGCTCAAGTGTGCTAAAAAGTATTGGCATACCAATAAATAATGTTTTAAAAATGAATGGAGTCAAAAAAATCTTATAACCACAATTGTGTTATCTCATTTAGCTGTCCACAATCTATGAAAAATGACGTTCAACATTTACAATACAGGGATAAATCTATGATTTTTTATTAGCTAATCCAATATAAATCAGGATCTGTTATTCAGGTTATGTTTTTAACCAACAAACTTTGCGCATCTAAATTCAGTGACATATAACGTGCGAAAGAAAATTGAAAAGTAAAGTAAATTTAATTAAGAGTATGGGGTAAAGCAATTGTAATTCATATTATTATTACCTACCTACATTGAGGGTAGAAGGTTTTTTTGGTTCATTTTATATTTTAAACATCATTAGTTCGTATATCAATACATTTTAGTACACTTGAACATTATAAACCTTTGAATATGTGAAAATGATACAGCTGCCCATAAATATGGAAATAGACTTTATACATTTACCATATAGCAATAAGTCTATGAATTTCCGCTAGCCTACGAAATATAAATAGGGATGTATTATTCAGGTTATGGCCTTAACCGAAAAAACTTGCGGTTGACAGTATTAATTGTAATTCATATTATCATATTACCTACCTACATTAAGGGGGCTAGACACCTTTTTTCTCTGAAATAAGAAGTCACATTTTAATACATAAATGTAAACTAATTATTTCATACTTTTTACATATAAAAGTGGGTATATGTACCTTACCTTAAAACTTTGTCCGATGGGCCTTTTATATGGTCCAGAACCATAGTCATCGATGAAACAAGTTTTTTCAGTAACCGTAAGCTTTGAAATTTTCCTGTGGATGGATTGACTCCAGATTTGAACTAAATTACTCCTGAATAGTATAATTCTCATATGAGTGTAGGGATTTTTGATTTAATGAGAAAAAAAAATTGTGCTGTTTTTCAAGATTTATTTTTTTAATTTTTTAAAATTTTTTATATTTTTTCATAATTTTTCTGATGTAAAAATTTTTTCCGACATTTAATCCTAAATAGATTTATCCCTGTATTGTAAATGTTGAACGTCATTTTTCATAGATTGTGGACAGCTAAATGAGATAACACAATTGTGGTTATAAGATTTTTTTGGCTCTATTCATTTTTAAAACATTATTTATTGGTATGCCAATACTTTTTAGCACACTTGAGCATGATAAACCATGAAATAGGTAAACAGAACTGTACTCCTTTATCATTAGCGCATCACTGATATTTTAGGTTATGTGTTTAATCAATATAAATTTTGATATCTGATTCAGTTGTCCATAATTTATGAAAAATTACTTAAATCATTAACTTTATAAGGAGAAATCAGTGATTCATGGTTAGCTGACTGAATGTAAATCGGGATCTGTTATTCAAGTTATGTTCTTAACCAACAAAACTTGTGCATCTAAATTCTGTAATACATAATGTCTAAAAGAGAACGGAAAAGTAAAGTAAGTTTACTCTAATTAAGAGTATGGGGTAAGCAATTATAATTCATATTATCATAACCTACCTACATTGAGGTTAGAAGTTTTTTCTAGTTCATTTCATTTTCTAAACATTATTTATTAGTATGCTTATAACTTTTAGGACACTTGAGCATTATAAACCATGAAATATGTAAAGAAAAATGTACTCATTTATCATTAGCGCATCACTAATATTTTAAGTTATGTTTTTAATGAATATAACTTGAGTTATCTGATTCAGTTGTACATAATCTATGAAAAATTACTTAAATCATTTACTTTATAAGGAGTAATCAGTGATTCTTGGTTAGCTGACTGAATGTAAATCGGGATCTGTTTTCCAGGTTATGTTCTCAACCAACCAAACTTGCGCATTTAAATTCTGTAATGCATAATGTGTAAAAGAGAAAAGAAAAGTAAAGTAAATCTTCCTAAATCTCCTTTTATTAGGACTATGGACGGATATACTTATAATTCATGTAATCATAAGATATCTAAATTGAGGTTAGAAGGTTATATGGTTAATTTTGAATTTTAAATATCATTTATTACCATTCATTTTGTACACTGATAGATTACGAACAATTAAGTATGAAAAAAATGTAATTATAAATCAATAGCTCATCAATATTATTTTAGGTTAGGTTTTTAATTAATATTAATTGTGTTATCTAATTCAGCGCTCCGTAATTTATGAAAAATGACTTTAAACATTTGATATGTAGTGTTTAATCGTATACTCCAATCAACTAAAGAAGTTTTTTTAGAAAATTGACACTTTAACACCGTGTTTTCGAGGTTATAATGTTATAATATCATTTTCCCTATAGTTTTCCTATATTCGGCTATTCATAATCTTGAAGCTCCAGCAAGATTCATTGAGTATGGATATTCCTATCGCAAGTTATACGATTTTGAAAAAGAAAAAGTCGGTTTTGCCCACTGTGCGGCGGTTGCTCTTAACTTCGATAACGCACGAGGGTTTCCCGTATGCGGCTCTAAAAAAAACTATTTCTGTAATTAATTACTATTTGTAATTAATTACGCTCAACTAGTCGCACTTGTAATTTTAAAATAAATATATGTTAAAAAAAATATATATGTCAAAACGGACAATATCACAAAAAAACACGAAATATATATACAATTTTCACCTAAAAAAATTAAAAAAAACAACTTTAAAGTTCGAGGGGATTTTTGCACTCGAGTTTTTACTCGGGGCACAGTCAACTTTTTGTTTCGAGAGTGCTTGCCGACTTTCTCTCGATTTTCTTCTACCTACACGAGAAAAGAAAAAAAAATTTTATTTTTCGTTCAAAAAAAAAAAATAATTCGTATCGGAAATACGAGATGAGAAAAAAAAATTTTTCGAGTCGAGAAAAAAATTAATAATAAAAATTAATTATCGCTTAAAAAAACAAAATTTGTCGTTAAAAAAAAATTAATTGTTATTTAAAAAATTTTTAATTGCTAAAAACAATTACGTAACGCACAAAAATTTCGCTAACAAGATCTCTCCTCGTCGGCACTCTAGGTCGAGGGTTATTGGCTATAGCTCGCCTAACCTCTCGACCGCACTCTCGCAACAGCATGGCTGTGTTACGTACACGCACACATGCGCCTACGTGCTGTGGCACAGAGAGTCTTTCTTTGCAGCTTACGCTCAGCTACGCTGCTGAGCTCCTTCGCGCCAAGCTTCACCGCGAATCACGTACGCGCCGCGGGTCCTTCTCCACCCCCAAAACGTTGTGGCGCCAGTTGTAACGGGATGGCTAGTGGGGGAAAATTCCAACAAGCCACAGGCCAGCGATGCCCTAGAACACGGTGCCGCGGCTGTCAGACTAAAATGACTGGCCCGGGGATCTGCTCCTGGAATCCCGAAAACAACGCGAAGATCGCACGCGAACTTCGCTTTACAACTAATTGGATCGCTGAGTGAAAAGCGCGCGCTCGAAGAGTGAATTGCGCGGCCGCTACTCTCAGACATGAAAACGACCGGCGGAGTCGTTTTCCCGCGGAGGCGGCGGTATCCGGGAGAAGGACAGGTTGTAATGAACAACGCGACGAGTAACTAAATATCACGGTATATGAAAATCAATAATAATTACATGCACAACGCACATGCTTGTTAAAACAAAAAGTTAGTTCGCGCCCGACAGTTAATATTTAAATGCGGGAACGATACGGCGCGCGGCGAAGCTGGTACTCTCGCGCGCGGTGTTAAAGTACGGCGGGCTGACACACACCCGCGCGTACACGGTACAGAAAGTTTGCACGGGGCGATTTCCCTGCAAACCTTTACATTTAACGCGAGAGATGAGAGTATAAGACTTACTTTAAGAAGGAGCAACCGGTGCACTCGGCTCTCTCTCGCTCTCTCTCGCTCGCGCAGTTGTTGCGCTCGGTCTTTCTCCCTCTCTCTCCTACTCGCTGAAACGGATCGGCAGGCCGGCGGGCTGGCTGCCGGCTCCTCGCTCGCTGTCTCTCGTGCTGCCCGTTGCACACGCGGCGCGGTCGCGGTCTCTCTCTCTCTCTCTTTCTCTCTCTCTCTCTCTTGCACGCTAGTCTGCGGCTCCACTTCACTCGCGGTAAAGCTATATACAAAGAACTATACGGCGCGAACATAAAAGACTTTTGAGATACACGGGAGAGATGTTTACGGCGCGACGACAGACACGAAGATGGCCGCCATGACTGGCATAAAGCCGTAGCAGCTCCGCGGGTACGCGACGGACATATTACGCGTCGCGAGACCGTTCTAATCCGGTCGGGATGTTCGCGCGCACGCGCCCCCAGTAAGCATGCCTGCTCGACGCTGGTAATTCGAATCTCGATTTACCTACCTCGCGCATGCGTTAGTAAAATGATTACAAATTATTATTTATTATTAATGAAAGTTTTTTTGATATTGTTTAAGTTTGCTATAAACTGTTTGAAACTGTTATAAATTATTATAATCAGAAGAAATATAGAAAATCCTACATTTTGTAACATTTATAAACAGTTTCAATCAGTTTTAAATAATTTGTAACGTTAATAGTTTAATTTCATGTTAAATTTAAACATTTTTATAACATATTTCTTTTTAGTACATAAAATTTTTATTGTAATTATAAAAACATTTTTATCTATAGAAATCATCTACATGCAAGTTTACTGCATTTTGCGTAAAATATAATCAGTGAATTTAATTTGTTAGCAGCCGCTAATCAAACTATAATCAGCGGTGTTTCGCTTGAACATAATTCAATTAGGATTTCTAAATAAGTAAGTTATAGAATATTTTCTTGCTTTAAATAAAAAGAAAATCTTTAAAATTTATTACTTAAAAAATGATACATTATAATTTATTTTTATATAATAAATTACAATTTTGTATGCAACCAATGCATCATTTTTTAATTATTTATTATCATAAATAATAGTTTCGATTTTCATTTCCTAAAGTAAAAAATTTTTGAGTTGAAAATAATAAATTTAAATGTAGTTATTATGATCATAAATTCTAACTTTATAAACTCAGATTTTTTATTTAAATAAAAGAATTTTAGTCAAAATTTTTGCTAACAAGAGAATGGTTTCTCATAGTTTTTCCATATTCCAACATATATATGTAATTTTAATCATCTTTTTAATATGTGTATAAATGTAAATAAGATCGGTACTAATATTTTCAAAACTACATTTTTTAAAAACACAAAGAATTTTTTCAAACATTAGTTTTTTTGTGAGTTTCAGAGGTTGACAAGGTATTTAGTACTAAACTCATTGAAGAAATTAGAAGCTACATTTTATATATAACACACACCCACAAATCTAATTATTACCGTGGCTGTGTATGTGTGAGTACAATTTAAAAATATTGTACTTTATTTCTTTTTATACTTTATACAATAACTTAAATTATAAAAATGTCAAATAATAGCGTGTGATTGTGCAATAATTAAAGCTTTTTATAATTATACCTTATTTAATGAATATAGAAACTCACCACATACGCTTACTTACTAAGTACTCGTAAGTTTAAGTAACAATTTATAAGTCGAGATGTCAGTTTACAGAGCTTTATATTGAAAATAAAAAATCTAATTATTTAGAATATTTAAAATTACAATAATTTAGTAAATTGATTTATTGTTTCTCATAAATGAAAATAATCAGGTTCATAACTATCGCTTTTTCCTAAAAAAAACTTTGTAATTTCGAAGAAAACATGCTAGAAATGTTGTTTAAATGTGCATTTTATTTCTATTTTTCTTAAAATTTACTGTACATTATGTTATTATGTATACTCTTTCAGGCAAAGGTTAATTATTTTCTTTTGTTTCAGGTCATCCATTTAACGAGAAAAATTTTGAAGGACTGTGAAGTACGATCAAGAAAACTATTGACATTTAATTGATAAAAAAAAAAAAATAGAATCAAACGCAAATCTGTCAATTATATTTGATTCTTAGTTAAAAAAATTTATAAAATTTTATTATTGTATATATTATGTATTTGAAATATTTATATATGAAATCTAAATATATATATATATATGTAATAGGGGGCTTCGCTCCCTGCTCGCTCCGCTCGCCGACCCCCATTATTAGAGATAAATATTAATAATAATGAACGAGGATAATCTTCTATTACATAATATCATGAAACACTTATTTTGCATTTAAAATTTCTGTAATATTTTTTAAAAACATTATTCCTATCATTTATTAATTTTTAAAATACTAAGTATATTATATTTAACAAACTAATACAGAATATATATGTAGTTCATTACATCAGCTCTGATTTTAATTGTAACTTATTGATTATATAATCCAGTAATATTTCAATTTTTGGCCGCCATTTTATATTTACAAAATCTGAGTTCAGATTCCTAATAAGCGAATCCGGAAACTCACTATATACAATGTTTAACAAACTAGAGTAAAATTTCAATTTTTGTTAGTCATCTTAGGTCCACCAGTTTGAATTAAAATTTTCAGCAAAATCCAAAAGTATTTCAATATGTGTCCGACATCTTAGATCCGCCATTTTGAATTCTGAAAATCTGAGTTGAGATTCGTAATCTAGAAATTCCCTACGTAAAATTATTAGCAAAATCCAGTATTATTTAAATATTTTTCAGTCATTTTTAATGTTTAAAAAAACGAGTTCAGATTCGTAATAATCGAATCCAGAAATCCCGTATATACAATTTTCAGCAAAATCCAGTAATATTTCAATATGTAACAACCATTATCGATTGGCAATTTGGAATTCTGAAAAGCTGAGTTCAGATTCGTAATCATCCAATCTAGAAATCCCGTACATACAATTTTCAGCAAAATCCATCAATGTTTGAATATTTGTCCTCCATCTTCGATCCGCCATTTTGAATTCTGAAAATCTGAGTTCAGATTCGTAATCAGCGAATATATAAACCTCCTATATACAATTTTTAGCAAAAGCCAGTATAATTTAAATATTTTGCCGCCATTCTGAATCTTTAAAATCTGAGTTCAGATCCGTCATAATCGAATCCAGAAATCCCGTATACGGAAAGAAGAATTGACAGCTGTAGCCCGTGACGCGCGAGAAAAAAATAACGTGCCATATAGCATCGCCGGATGTCGTGACATATGCGTCCATGACTGTGACTGTGGTCATTTCGATGAACGGTGCTCGCGTGACGTGCCTGTAGGCCACGACTCACTGAGTTCAAGCTTTAATGCGCACAGCGGCAAGCGTGAGTAGCACGTCTGACGTCTGCGGTAGTCCCCCCGTATAGCGTTGCCTAGAGACCATCGTTAACATGCCTGAATGTCGCGCCGTCAGACGGTGGCTGAGAAGGTACCCGCTTACTCTGTTATAACTCACGGCCTATAGCTCTGAATGCTTCTTTCCGTGTATATACAATTTTCAGCAAAATTCAGTAATATTTCAATACGTGGCAGACATTTTCGTTCCGCCATTTTGAATTTTCAATATCTGAGTTCAGATTCGTAATCAGCTCATTCGTAAACCCCATACATACAATTTTTTTACAAAATCCAATATTATTTCAATATTTTACTGCCATTTTGAATTTTAAAAATCTGAGTTCATATTCGCAATCAGCGAATCCAGAAATTCAGTATATTCAATTTTTAGCAAAACAGAAAAGTTTAATTTTTGGCCGTCATCTTGGGTATGCCATTTTGAAGTTTCATAATCTGAATTCTGATTCGTCATCATGCGAATCCAGAAATTTCCCATATGCAATTGTAAAATTCAGCAAAATTTCAATATTTGGCAGCCATTTTGAATTGGCAAAATATGAGTTCAGATTCGTAATCAGCGAATCCAGATGGGTTCCCTATATACAATTTTCAGCGAAATCCAGTAATATTTGAATATTTGGCCTCCATCTTCGATGCGCCATTTAGAATTCTGAATATCTGAGTTCGAATTCATAATCAGTGAATCAAAATACCCAACATACAATTTCCAGCAAAATCCAGTAATATTTCAATTTTTGGCAGCCATTTTGTATTTACAAAATCTGATTTCAGATTCCTAATCAGCGAATCCGGAAACCCACCATATACAATTTTTAATTTTTGGCCGTCATCTTGGGTCTTCTATTTTTAATTTTCAAAATCTGAGTTCAGATTCGTAATCAGCGTATCCAGAAATCCCTTTTATACAATTTTCAGCAAATCCAGTAGTATTTGAATATTTCGCCTCCATCTTCGATCAGCCATTTTGAATTCTGAAAATCTGAGTTGTTTTTCGTAATCAGCGAATCTACATACCCCTTATATACAATTTTCAGCAAATTCCAGCAGTTGTTGAATATTTTGCCTCTATCCTCGATCAGCCATTTTGAATTCTGAAAATCTGAGTTGTGATTCGTAGTAAGCGAATCCACATACCCCGTATATACAATTTTCAGCAAATTCCAGTAGTTTTTGAATATTTCGCCTCCATCTTCGTTCAGCCATTTTGAATTCTGAAAATCTGATTTGCGATTCGTAATCAGCGAATCCAGATACCCGTTATATACAATTTTCAGCAAAATCCAGTAATAATTCAATTTTTGGCATCCATCTTGTGTCCTCTATTTTCAATATTCAAAATCTAAGTTACGATTCCTAATTGGCGAAACCGGAAACCCACTCTATACAATTTTTAGCAAAATCAAGTAAAATTTAAATTTTTGTTAGCGATCTTGGGTCCACAAGTCTGAATTTTCACAATATATGTTCAGATTTGTAATCAGCGAAACCAAAAATTCCGTATATACAATTTTCAGCAAAAGCCAATAATATTTCAATATTTGACCACCCTTTTGGAATCCGCCATTTTGAATTTTCAAAATCTGAGTTCAGATTCGTAATCAGCGAATCCAGAAATCTCTTTTATACAATTTTCAGCAAATCCAGTAGTATTTGAATATTTCGCCTCCATCTTCGATCAGCCATTTTGAACTCTGAAAATCTGAGTTATGATTCGTAATCAGTGAATCCACATACCCCTTATATACAATTTCCAGCAAATTCCAGTAGTTTTTGAATATTTTACCTCCATCTTCGATCAGCCATTTTGAATTCTGAAAATCTGAGTTATGATTCGTAATCAGCGAATCCACATACCCCTTATATACAATTTCCAGCAAATACCAGTAGTTTTTGAATATTTTACCTCCATCTTCGATCAGCCATTTTGAATTCTGAAAATCTGAGTTGTGATTCGTAATCAGCGAATCCACATACCTCTTATATACAATTTTCAGCAAAATCCAGTAGTTTTTGAATATTTCGCCTCCATCTTCGACCACCCATTTTGATTTCTGAAAATCTGATTTGGGATTCATAATCAGCGAATCCAGATACCACTTATATACAATTATAGCAAAATCCAGTAGTTTTAGAATATTTCGCCTACATCTTCTATCAGTCGTTTTGAATTCTGAAAATCTGCGTTGGGATTCGTAATCTGCGAATCTACATATTCCTTATATACAATTTTCAGGAAAATCGAGTAAAATTTCAATTTTTGTTAGCGATCTTGCGTCCACCAGTCTGAATTATCACAATATATGTTCAGATTCCTAATCAGCGAAACCAAAAATCCCGTATTAAGGTAATACAAATTTCAGCAAAATCTAATAATATTTCAATATTTGACCACCATCTTTGAATCCGCCATTTTGAATGTTCTTAATCTGAGTTCAGATTTGTAATAAGCGACTCCAAAAACTCCTTATATACAATTTTCAACAAAATACAGTAATATTTCAATATGTGGCCGACATTTTCGAGCCGCTATTTTGAATTTTCAAAATCTGAGTTCAGATTCCTAATCAGCGAATCTCGATTCCCCCTATATACAATTTTCAGCAACATATCTATAAGAGATTGGTTGTAGTGGGCTAGGTGGAGGGGTGTGTGGAGGGGTATGTGGAGGGGTAGGTGGAGCGGTAGGTGGAGGGGGTGTGGAGGGGGCGTGGAGGGGGTGGACGGGTGGAGGGGAGTGGAGGGGCGGTGGATGGGAGTAGAGGGGAATGGTGGTGGCGGAGGGGGTGGAGGGGCAGACGCCATTCAAAATAACGTAAAATTTGAAAGAATTTAACGGTAAAAAGTGGAGGGGTGGTGGAGGGGAGTGGAGTGGGTGGCGGGGAATGGAGGGGTTGGAGGAGGTAGGTACCCATTTTTGCCCTTACAACTATATAATATAGGAAGCTAAATATATATATATATATACACATTTCTCGAAAGGGGTTTATAAAGCCCGTTTTTTTATATATAGGGGTTTATCGAGCCCGATTTTGATTATGCAGCCCGGGCTTCATAATATTTCTAAATATAGGGGTTTATGCGGCCCGACCTAGAGTCTATAACAGCAGGGTCCATTATTTCTTTGATCACTTATGAATCCCTATATATAAAAAACGGGCTTTATAAACCCCTTTCGAACAATGTATATATATATATATATATATATATATGGGGCATTCTCTGTCAACGCGACACCCCCTCTGTCCAGGACAATTTTGATCCAAATGAGGTCTACCTAGGCTCAAATGAAAGCTCTTGACTTCTACTTTCGAACGCCGTCTGGCGATTCCGAAAATTCAAAATGGCGGATCCAATATGTCGGCTGAAAGTCTCGGAATGATGGAAAAACAAGTTTTTCTTCACTCTAATAGCGAATCTGATACGAAAATTGTTATTTCTTGCCACTAATATGAAGTTTGCGACATATTTTCTTACTACTACCGTTCAAAGCGAGCGATTAAAATTATATTTCAAGGTCATTTTGAAGGTCAAAAGTTATTTTGACCATCATAGCAGCTTTTACCATGAGCAGTGGCGCAAAAATGCCACTCTGCCTCAATACCAAAATCCTTCTCATGATGAAGAAGATTTGCTATCTGAAAGCGGCTCTTGAAATGCTGTTTTGCTCCGTCTGTCACGTAAATAATCTTTTTAAGTTTTTTTACTTTTCTCTTGATTTCTGGAATCAATAAATTCTGAATAGTATAGACAGAAGAAGTGTCATGCTTCAAACTATTCGACAAGAATACACAACTTTCATGCTTCAGCTCTGAATCTTCTTTATAATAGTAAATAGCTGGAAAAACAGTGCACTGGTCATTATTAAAATGGAAGGCTTGAGATGCATCTTGAACTGCAAAAGAGTAATTCTCAGAATAGTCGAACATTACCAGAACTTCTTCATTGCCTAGATTACTTTTTGTTTGAGCAATGAAATTACCTTGTTCTTTGGCAATATATGAGTGGGGTTTGAGTATCGCCAATTTGGCATATAATTCATCAACAAATTCTTCAACTGGTAGAGTTAAATTCTGCAAAGTTGATCTATCCATTCCTGACCACGCACAGTACTCAATTTGTGAGATATTTGCCCCATCAAATATTTCAAGTAAACGAGACGTAAGATTTTCAGAACCAGGGCACTTCGAACATTCATCCAAGTGACAGTCAGGTGTAGGATTCTTACACATAATTTGCTGTAAACAATCTTTATAACTACAAATGGGTTCTTCTTGATTTTTCGTGAGCTTCTGAATATCGATTGCATCCAACATCAATTTACAATTTTGATGAATGGTGCAAACGCAGACGCTATGCGTTCCTCTAGCACCAGCAAGAACACAATGTTTTGGTCGTAATTTCGCGAAAGTACTGAATCCTACTTGCAGTGTTGGTTCTGCTATCTTGAATAATTCGTAAAGTTCTCGTAAATCGAAATATAAAAGACGTTTCTGCACCTGAGTCCGCTTTCCATCAATAATAACAGAGACAGTATCTTTTCGACCCGGCATCATCCGACTGTGCAGATCGTTATTATAACATTCAACAATGACTTCTATCACTGCCTTTGACAAAGTTTTACCATGTTTAGCCGTTGTTGTAGCTAAAAGACCTCCATCGGCTTTGAGTTTTTTCGACTTTCTTACTAAATGTCTTGATGTATTGAATTCACGGGAAATTCGACTAATATTCCAAGTTGATGGGGCGATTATAAGTATAGTTAGTTTCAAAGGGTCATTAACTGCTAATCTAGAAAACTTTTCTTTTAATTCTGAAAACATGTCTTCCAATTCGATTTCTCTAGCTGATTGTGTAGCTTCTTGAACAGATTTATCAATACCAGTGTTTTCTGATGTCGTCTCTATATCCATGTTTTCATATTCGTTGTTGCCTTCGTTATCTCTTGTACCAATAGATGAAATGGGAGATCCACATAACTTTCTATACCTACTACAAATTTTTTAATTATCTGGCAAATCTGGAAATCTTCGTTTTAAGTTGTTCGACAACAAGCGTAAATCATTACCTATGTGACCCTTACCATTGAGAGTGTTGATACAACGATCGGACCGTGTTACAGTAGACATATTCAATCTATCTAAGTAAGTGATAATACTCGAATATAATAACGTAGGACTGTTAGAACAGGTGCTGTGAAAAATATCTTCGAATTAATTTGAATCCTCTCGAAAATCGATGGGAACTATATGTACGAAACGTTTAGGAAAGATAATGCACGAAATATAGAACCACAGATACACCAAAGAGTTAGAGTAACAGCCGCACTAAACTTTTAGAGAAGCATCGGTACTTAAAGAGTTTCGAAAAAGGAATAAAAAAAGTTAGAGAGATTTTAGAAATGTTCTATTGTAAAGTTTAATCACATGGTTATCAAAAAGTATGGGACCTCCGTATTTTCCCAGAAACGATATTTTTTAAAAAAGCTAAGGTCATACCGTAAGAAATTTTCAACGAGGATTTGTCTGGTCTGATGACCTTGAATCTGACCTCGTCGTTGACCTTCAAAGTCAATTCAAAAATTGCAAAATTCAAAAATTTTGCAATTTTTGATCGTATTGTATACGTGTATAGTCACACGGTCTTACACCAACTATAGCATCCACGGCGTCACGTCGGGTTTTTTCTCTCAGTGCGTATACTGCACGATTTTTGTGCAGGAGGAGCACCAAATCAAAAAAGCAGTAGCAGCACAAATGTGTTGTACCATTGCCACACTTTTTAGTGCTTCTTTTGCCCTAAACTTTTGTACTCCTGAAGAACGATGAAATAGATTAAATGCGGAACAATTTTAGTGCAACATTTGCTCTAAAATGGGAGAGTAAAGGACTTAATGTTTAGTAACGAAACAATTTTTGCATTTGGTACTGATACTCTACGCTAACGTGTTTCTTCTCCACCAAACTTTTTTCAGTGATTCTGAAATGTTTGAAAGTGTGGATATAACCACAGTTTTTCTGTTACTGTTCCGAATTAGAACCGATTGATAGCATGAATTGAAGAAGTATAACTGCGAAAGAATCGGTTTATTAAAATTAGGACTCACCATGAAAATGACCTTGAAAAATGATCCAAGGTCAAGTCCAGTTATGATCTTAATCAAGTTTTCTACTAGTTTCGTGGAATACTAGTCGGAAAATCCAGAAAATAACTTTTGACCTTCAAAATGACCTTGAAATATAATTTTAACCGCTCGCTTTGAACGGTAGTAGTAAGAAAATATGTCGCAAACTTCATATTAGTGGCAAGAAATAACAATTTTCGTATCAGATTCGCTATTAGAGTGAAGAAAAACTTGTTTTTCCATCATTCCGAGACTTTCAGCCGCCATATTGGATCCGCCATTTTGAATTTTCGGAATCGCCAGACGGCGTTCGAAAGTAGAAGTCAAGAGCTTTCATTTGAGCCGAGGTAGACCCCATTTGGATCAAAATTGTTCTGGGCAGAGGGGGTGTCGCGTTGACAGAGAATGCCCCATATATATATATATATATATAATATATACACTTATCGGGGTTTCTGTAGCCCAAGACTGTATATTAGTACCTATAGCCCAGAGTTCCCTATGGCAAGTGACTAAAGAAATAATGGACCCTGGGGTTATGAGGCGTTTCACGTCAGCTCTCCAGGCGCGGCGCGCGAGCGCGAAATCATGCTGTTTTCAGCTTGTGTTTGAAAGGCTAAGATGTATCTAAAAAAAATAATCCCCAAGTGATTTCGATGTATTTTTTCCTCAACTTTCCGATAGAAGAATAGAGCACGTGGCAGAATTTGAGGTTATACACGTGGTAAATGGACACTAAAGGACAAGTGAAAACCAAAGAAGAAGTAATACTAGAAGACACTGAATACGAAAGCAAAGAAATAATTGAAAAAAAGATTGCCGAAAAACGTTTTGTGAAAATAGTGCAGAAAATAATTACGCTAAATAAAGTAATAAAAGTGTATGAAGATATTAAGTTAAAAAAAGTCGAGATGGCTAAGCAAGCAAAATTTGAAGTTATAGCAATTCCCATTTTTGATGGTGCAAACTATGCAAGCGTGCCAAGAGCAAGCTGACAGAGAACGGGCTGAGACACATAAAGCAAATGAATGGAAGAAAAAGGTTTTAAAGCAAGAAATATATTAATAAGCACTATTTCAGACAAGCAATTAGAATATGTTTGTGAATGCGATACAGCTTACAAAATGATGGAAAAATTCAAGAGCATGTGCTCTACTAAATCTACAGCGCTGCAAATAATATGCAGAGGTCAACTAGAAGATATTACACTAAAGAATTATGAGAAAGTTGAAGAATTTTTTGTAGAGTTCGAACAAGCGTGCAACAAATTTAAAGCAGCTGGAGGCACACTACCAGAAAAAGAAAAATGCGGTATCTAATTAGAGCACTACCAGCAAACTACAGCTTTATTGGGAGTCTCATTGATCTCGTTCCAGAAGCTCAACAAACGGTAGACTATGTTAAGTCTAAAATTCAAGAAAAAAATTTGACAGTGCCTGATGACGAGAAAAGGAAAAATGTAAGTACATTCAACTTCAAGACAAAGGTACAGTGTTATAACTGTGGCCGGGGAGGTCATTTAAAGAAGGACTGTTGGAGACCACCACAGACCAGCCAGAGCAGAGGAGCATTCCAAAACAGAGGAGCATCCCAGAGCAGAGGTCGAGGCCAACGGGGATCCCAGAGAGGATATCAACAAGGCAGCTCCAGAGGACGCGGTCATGGCAGAGGAGCAGCTCAGCAGAGGCAAGAACACTCCAGTCAACCCAGCGAAGACTCATCAGCTGAGACCTGAATGATCAAAGTTAATCACGACGAAGTGAAAAGTGAAATTGTGTGTGATGTGTTATATAGCAAAGTAGAATCTAATTTTTATCTTTACCCCAATCCAAGCTTCGGCGAAGGTTGCGGTAATATAAGTAGAAAAACGAATGTTTATAATTATAATTGCGAAAAGAACGGTAAATTCAACGATATCAGTTGGTTGTTAGATAGCGGATGCACTGATCATGTTGTGAATGATGAGAGAATGTATGAAAAATTTATTATATTGAAAAATCCAATTGAAGTAAAGTTGCCAGATGGTAAAAATTTAAAGGCCACAAAAGTAGACAACATAAAAACATATTTCAAAAATTATCATAATGAAAAATTAATTGATTTAAGATAATGTGTACTTACGGACAAATTTTAGAATGTATATTTCTTTTGCAAATAATAATAGAATTACTAACAAAAAAAATTGAGTATAGTATTTACATATACGGAGAGCATAAAAGAGCTGTTTTTCCAAAAATTTATACAGAATTTATTTAATTAAATGAAAGCCGCAATGCCGATAAGTAGGGATCTGTATACTTCAAATTTTGCCAGTTTTAAAAAGTGTTTATCTCATGGAAATGCTGATAGAATCGCACAAAAAAAAATCTGAGCATAGTATTTACATACACGGAGCGCCTGAAAGAATTGCTTTTCCAAATAAACGTTCGAATGTTTATTAATTAAATAATGAAATTGGGTTGATTTTGAGGTTCACATTGCCTTAAAAAACGTTTATTTTGTAAAAAGAATTAATAAAAATCTATTAAGCGTTGCAAAAATTACAAGAAATAATACTATCGTTTATAAAAATGATAATGCAATGATTTATAACAAAAATAAAGAATTAGTTGCGGGAGCAAACAAAATAAATGATTTGTATGTTACGAAAAGTTATATATATAAGGATCTTGAAAATGATGTATATGTAAACGCTGTAAAATTAACTGAAAAAGAAAAGTGGCATAGAGCATTAAGCCATGTCAACTTGCAATATCTAAACAAGTTAGTAAAAGATAAATTGGTAGATGGTTTACAAGATAAATTAGAAAATAATGTAATGAAATTGGCAAATTGTATTCAAAGTAAAATGGCTAAGATACCGTTTAAAAATGAGAGAAGTAAAACTTCAGAAATTTTAGAGTTAATTCATACTGATCTAAATGGTCCACACAGAAAACAGGTTCCGATGGAGAAAAATTTTTTCTAAGTTTTATTGATGATTACAGTAAATATAGTAGAGTTTATTGTATTAAAAGCAAATCAGAGACTGCAAGTTGTTTTAAAGAATATGTAAATTTAGTTGAAAACAAATTTAATAAAAGAGTTAAAAAAATTAAATTGCGATAATGGCAAAGAGTACTTGAATAAGGAATTTTATCAGTTTATCAATGACAAAGGAATTGAATTATTACCTTGCCCACCCTACGTCCATCAATTAAATGGAGTAGCAGAAAGATTTAACACATCAGCTATGGATATAGGTAGATGTCTGTTAAGAGAGGCCAAAATACCATTAAGATATTGGCCAGAAATTGTTAAAACAGTATCTTACTTGAAAAACCCTACAATAGCCAACTCAAACGAAAATAAAACTCCTTTTGAAATATTTTTTGGAAATAAACCTAATGTAAAAAACTTAAAAATATATAAAGTCTTCGTTAGAAAACCAGAAGCTTTGAGAAAAGGAAAGTGGGATGATAAAGCCCAATTAGGTATATTAGTAGGATATACGCACAATGGTTATAGAGTCTTGTTAAATAATAAAGTAATAAATGCCAGACATGTACAAATTGTCGAAGATGGCACTGAGATAATCTGTTTGGAAAAAGTTAACGATGAAAATATTATCGAATTAAATTTAGACGAATCAAATGATTCAAGTAGTGAAACAAGTAATAAGACTGAAAATGATTTTGACAATGAAAATTTAATTAATAATAACGATGAAATCGAAAATATTGGAAATGAGAATGAGAACTTCGATAATGCTTTCAATCGTCCAAATGAAAATTTAAATGTTAAAAGAACATCAAACAGAAAGAAAAGTCCGGTACAAAGATACGGAAACTCTGTAGCACATTATATTTATATACATTAAGTAAATGCAAATGTACCGAATACATTTGAGGAGGCGTTAAACTCCAGCGAATCTAAAGAATGGCAAAAAGCTATGAATTCAGAAATTGAATGCCTAAAGAAAAATAATACATACATGGGTTGTAGTTGAGAAATCTCAAAATAAAAAGATTATTGATGTAAAGTGGGTCTATAAAAGGAAAAGCGATGACTCTCTTAAGGCTAGGTTAGTTGTTAGAGGCTTCCAACAAAGAGAATACCAAGAAAATGTATTCGCCAGTTGGAAAAATGGAAACATTAAAAATTTTGTTAAGTCATTGTTGCGTAAATAATCTGTTTATAGAACAAATGGATGTAGAAACAGCGTTTTTTAACGGAAAAGTAAAATCAGAAGTTTATATTCATGAACCACAAGGTTATGAAACCAGCAAAAATAATGTTTGCAAATTATTAAAAGCACTATATGGATTGAGAGAAAGCCCAAAGGCTTGGCATGAGACATTTGATAAATGCGTGAGTAAACTCGGGTTTATAAGAAGCAATTATGATTACTGTTTATATGTAAACAACACAGACGATGATACTATATACATTTTAGTATTTGTAGACAATCTCTTAATATGCTGTAAAAGTAAGGATAAAATTAATGAAGTTAAATCTGCTTTAATGAAAAGATTTCTAATGAAAAATCTAGGAAAAATTAAATCATACATAGGGATCGACATTGATTATAATAACAAGAAAGGTATAATGACTTTAAGTCAACAGAAATATATAGAATCATCGGCTGTGAAGTACAACTTAGAAAACGCGAAACTGTATAATACTCCGATGGAGACAAATTTAAAACTTGAACAGGCTAACAAAACCGATGAAACAATAAAATATCGAAATTTAATAGGTGAATTATCATATATTAGCACAGGTACAAGACCTGACATAACTTAAAGCGTGAACTACTTAAGTAAATTTCGGAGTTGCTACGATTCAACACATTTTAAATACGCGATGCGAATATTGAAATACTTATACAAAACGAAACATTTAAAATTGACCTATTGTTGTATTTCGAATAAGGATAAACTTGATTGTTCGGTCGATTCAGACTTTGCAGGAGATAACATTGACAGAGAGTCAAGCACCGGATTTGTTATTAGAATGTTTGGAAATATAATCTATTGGAGAACACAGAAACAAAAAACTGTAACAAAAAATTCAACATTTGCCGAATACATTGCATTGTCTGAAGCGACAACAGAAATATTATTTGTAATTAATCTCTTAAAAGACGCCTTTAATACGACATTCGAAAATCCTGTTAAAATATACGAGGATAACTCAGGCGCTGTAGCAATTGGAAAATTCGGTAACCTAACAAAAAATTCTAAGCAGATTGAAGTGCAACGTCATTATGTAACTGAGAATTACGAAAAAGGTGTTATCGATATTGTAAAGATAGAAATTGCAAATTATCTAGCGGACATATTCACCAAGAGTCTATGTAAGAAAAAATTTATTAAAAATAGAAACGCGCTAAAGTTAATATAAAATATTGTTTATAAAAGTCGAAAATTCAAGGAGGCGTGTTGGATATTATGAATATTTCGCCTTCTATATGTATGCGATACAGACAGCCCGCGACACGTACGCACACATGTATGTCTCCCCTGCCTAGTGAGTCCGTGAGTAGGTAGGAATGCCGAGCGGCAGCAAGCGACGAGCTGCTCTGTTTCTAGTCTCGTACGCCCATGATGTAACATCTCGCATATGGCGCAGGGAAGCGCCGATTATCATAGTCATTAACAATAAACTAGTCTTTCTTTAAGTATTACCAAAGAGTTCTAATTAACCTCACCACAACCTCCAACAATATATATTGTCACGGCCTGCCGTACCGACGTCGCGTATAAGCTGTAGTTAAAGTACCTCATGCGCGCGAACGCAAGATGGCGCGTTGATGTAGAATCTGAGCTGCATCGACGTGAGGACTAGCAGACCTCAGACAGCCGGCGACAGCCATCTTATAGTTCGCTAAAAGAAAAGAAACACGCGCCCGTGTACGCTCCGCTTTTATTTTCGGAATTTACAAGAAAGGATTTGCTTTTTCGCCCGCAAAGTTTCGAGAGTGATAGTGCCGTGTACGCTGAAGCTTTCACTCGAGTTCTCGTGATTCATCGTTGGGTACTTGCGCCGCTGGACGTGGAGACTTTAATCAATCGTGCGACAGGCGAGATTAACCTGCCGCACAATCTTTCTCGTCGCTAAACCCCGGCTACGAGACAGCTCAACCGACCGAATCGTTGCTGCTGAGAGAAGAGCCTGCTGCGAGCCCTGTTAAACTGCGCTGTAGCTTTCGATAGTAAAGGTAAACGTGCACGCATTCTTTCGCGCAGCGAATTAGCTCCGCATAATCGCTTGTCCAGGCTCGTCGTACCTGGACATCGGCTTCGAGTAGGCGTTCTCGTGCGGTGAGAGCAAGGGCAAGGAGAGAGTGTGGGCATCGGGTTCACACTTCATCAAGGTTAAACGCGAGGTCAAACCACCGGCTTTTTCAAAGCCGGTGGTTGCGCACAATAGGTGCGCACACGTGTAAACCCGCCATGTACCCTCTCTCTCATGCTTATACGTGTGTGCTAGCCTAGTGAAGGCTAGTATAGACAATACGTTCAGGGGATTCGAACCAGAGACAAAGAATCGAACTGAGGGGTAGATTCGAACCCGCGGTGATCTGGCTGGCATTTAATTTTTTTTACAGGGTAAACATTTTAAAACAGCTGAAAAACAGCGATAAACCATTAATTCGTGCTAAATCGGGATCGAAACACCAATTTCTGGTAAATTAAAAAGAAAACCAGCCAGGCCGTTTTGCAACCGAACGACTGGTATCAAACCTTCTGCAACTTGAAGTGGAATGCAGAGTGTGGAGGTTAGGTAGAATTATAAT
The DNA here is from genome assembly GCA_036365515.1 of Torymus aiolomorphi. Classification (NCBI taxonomy): domain Eukaryota; kingdom Metazoa; phylum Arthropoda; class Insecta; order Hymenoptera; family Torymidae; genus Torymus; species Torymus aiolomorphi. Next base: position 112,166,687 of record CM070876.1, read on the forward strand.
ACATTATAAATTATTTATATATATTTATTTATTTATTTGTAAATTAAGAGGTGCGCCTTAGGGAACGATCCCTTAAATAGAAACCGCATACACAACCACTCTCTGAAATACACATTCAAGCGCGTGTAAAGAAGACTGCAAGCGAAACAAGAATTCAAAAGGGCACAGAATATAGAGGAAGCCATCGGAAATTGGTGCCAATGTTTGACGGCAAAAGAAGTAGACGACCATCTACAGACACTGAACTTAAAAACCAGCGGCTCCAAATTTATAAAGATGAACAGGATGACGCCGTGGCTGCTTGGAATATACGAACCGGAGGATTTTCAAATGGAAGAAGGACAGGACGAATATTCCCTGTTCATAAAGAGAGAAAACCTCCGGACCACGTTCATCCAAGAACACAGCACAAAAGACCTTCCACCAGCATGGGAGAACATAGCGGGCGAATGCATGGAAGAACCACACTCGTTAACCATGCTGGCAGAAGACGACGCGACAAAAGCCAACCTCGAAGCAACAAGGTTGGTAATAAAAGAAACCGCGCCGCTACAGCCGACAGAAAAAGAAACAACAGGCGGCAAATCTACAGAAAATCCGAGTCAACAGGACTCTGGCAATTTAGTAAACCAGAGTTCTGTGGTAGACGACACGATGCTGGCACAGTTTTCCGAACCGATGGCAGCGATGACATCTGCATCCGGCATGAAGTTCCTGGTGCCAGAAACATTTTTAGAGTTCTGCGGTAACATGATGCAGGAAAACAAAGCCTTGCGTGCAATCTGCACAACGCAAGGAGCAGCATCTAGCACCAGGATGAACGACGACCAAACCAAACAACGGAAGGACCACGTGCGCCTACAAGACACGTATACGTGTCAGTACCCCATCGATCCGCATCGGGACGGAGCATCGACCTCCCAGGCGCATTTAGGTGACAGGACCCAGCCACTGTTGGGCAACTGTGGCAGAACCTGGAGGGAGGGGGGAGGATTCTCGAGGAACGAAACCTCCGAGAACCTCGGCGCCAGTGGAGTCGAAGATTCGTCGTTAAGAAGGCGAACCTTCCCGATTGTAGACGTCGGCCTCACAGTGAGGAAGTGGAACGTGTCGTTCTCTGGCGATAGAGGCCAGAGCATAGAATCTTTCCTGGAGAAAGTAGAAGCGTGCCGTGGATCGACTAGCCTGTCCGAAGCAGAGGTATTTCAGGCCTTGACGGAACTATTAAAAGGCGTGGCAGCCATGTGATTCCAAGTAGAAAAACACAAGTGGAACACATGGTCAGACTTCTGTTCGGTAGCTCTGCGTTGGTACGGAACCGGAAGAGGTTACCAACAACGCTTATTGATGGAAGCAACCGCCAGGACACAGGGAAAATATGAACTCGCGAGAGATTACATAACCTGCCTCCTGGTTATTATAAGCAAGATGGAGCCGATACCGGACTTAGAAACGCTACTTGACATGCTCCATCGAAACTCGAGGCCGGGACTCCAAAAGTTGGTGAGGAGAGCCGACTTCAAAGATATCGACGAGTTACAAGAGATGGCGAGGGAAGCCGAACTAACTCTCGATATGGAGAAAACCTTCCGACCTCCACCGCTGCCGGAATTGACTATGTTGCCTGAAGCAGCTTATAAGTCAAGGAGTGCGAAACCTGCGAAGCCAAAAATCTTCGAAGTGGACTCTGGAGAGTATAATAGCCCGCAGGCAAAGAAACCTTGGCGGATCAGTCGATACTGACCGCTATATCGAGGTTAGAGGCCGGACTGACTGTATTATGAAGCAAACAAAACGCTCGTACATCCGGTCACAACCCAAGGAAGAAAGGTGAAAATCGCCACGAAAAACACAAACCGTCACCGGCGAACACCCCTAGAGGGAAAGAGAAAGAGAACCGAACATCAACCGGTGACGGTAAGAAGAGCGTTTCCGGCGGAGGACCCGAGCGTAAGAGCGACAAATCGGCCGGATCCATAACGTGTTGGGGCTGCGGCAAAATATGTTACCATCGCTCGTTTTGCCCCGACTGTTCGGGAAACGAGAACCGGCGAGATTGAATGGGTCCAAATCTGCCGAGACCACTCTAGAGGCCCAGAAAGAGTCGAGGAAGAAGGACGAAATACCAACCGACCTGGTGGCAGCTGCCAGCCAGGAAAGGCTGAACAATGTCCAGACGAAAAGAAAGTCGGACAACGGAACGACTCCACGAAGGAGCTAGAACCTAGCTCCAATCAAATTCCTGTACAATTCGACGAGTTGCGTTGGTGGGTACAAGTGGGGATCGGAGGGTTCCGAATTCGGGCACTATACGATACTGGATACTCGAGAACGGTGATGGGATCATTAGGACTGCAACTAGCTACTGAATGCGGACGTACGTTCCGGCCAGCTACGGGAGCAGGCGCTAGAGGTGCTGGCAACAACCTGCTCCGTGTAACGGGACACGTGAAACTCCCGTCCGAGTCCTGCATTCATGGTGCCGAGAGCTGATAATAAGCATCGTATGGTGATTGAAATGAGAAAGGTAAATGCCGCCGCGAAGGGAGATGCGTATCCGCTGCCAAATATGGATCAGATCCTGCGGAAGCTCCAAGCTGCCCGCTATATATTCACCTTCGATCTAAGCAGTGCGTACCATCAAATCCCTTTAAAAGAAACATCACGGGAGATTACGGCATTCGCAATACCCGGTCTTGGCTTATTTCAGTTTAAAAGAATGCCGTACGGGTTGTCGAACGCCGGAGCCACCTTTCAGCGCATGATTGACAGAGTCATAGGGCCCGAACTAGAGCCATACGCGTTCTCCTATTTAGATGACATCATCATCGTAACAGAGACTTTCGAAGAGCATCTGGCGATGTTAGAACGCGTATTGGCAAGAATCAACGAGGCAGGCCTCACTATCAACCGAGAGAAGAGTATATTCGGTAGGTCTGAGGTAAAATATCTTGGTGTTCTCGTCAACCGAGGTGGGTTTATACCAGATCCAGATAAGATAGCTCCGGTTATGCAATACCCTGCGCCTAAGAACCTAAAACAGTTATGGCGATTCCTCGGTATGGCATCATGGTATCGGAAGTTTCTTCCCGATTTCGCCACGATCGCCGACCCTTTCACACGTCTAACGAAGAAAAACTTCAGGTACGTGTGGGAAGAGGAACAACAACAAGCCTTCCACCACATCAATGCTCAGCCTCAGCACTCATAGCCTCAGCTCCGGTCCTACACCGTCCGGATTTCGCTTCGCGCTTTGTCATACAAATTAATGTAAGTGACTCTGGTTTGGGGGCAGTATTCTTCCAGGTGATAGACGGCCAGGAGCGAGTCTTGGAGTTTGCGAGTCGCTCGCCCTCTGAAGCTGAGCAAAATTACTCAGTAACAGAAAGAGAGGATCTTGCTGTGTTATGGGCTATCGAGAAGTTTCAGGCATACGTAGAGGGATATAATTTCCTCGTAGTGACCGACCATAGCAGTTTGCGTTGGATTCGATCACTGCGTAGTCCGACAGGTAGACTAGCAAGATGGTCGCTTAGGCTGCAGATGTACAACTTTGAAGTTGAGCATCGCAAAGGGAGTCTCAACTGCGTGCCGGATGCATTATCAAGAATGTATGAAGAAGACGAGGACGAAGAACAACCAGTCGTAGGCGCCGTCTCGTGGGCAGTAACCACGAATGACGAGTAGTACCTCGGCTGGCAGAAAAAGGTATTGCAAGAACCTAATAATTATCCTAGGTGGAAAGTATTAGGCGGCCAGCTCTACATGTATCGTCCGAATCAAGATATTGAAGAAGATTTAGGAGTAGATGACGATGCATGGAAACTGGTAGTTCCTAGTGAGGAAAGGAAGAAAGTACTCGTAGAATGCCATGACGACCCTACTGCTGGACATCTCGGAAGAGAGAAAACTTTCGCGAAAGTAGCTCGATATTATTATTGGCTAAGATATTACAAGTCAGTAAAAGAACATGTGAGAGCTTGTTTGGTATGTCAGCAGTGCAAGGTAGAACAAAGGCCACCTATTGGATTAATGGGGCGGCGAGTTATTCACAAGCCTTGGAAAGTCGTTGCGGCGGATATAACGGGTACTTTCATCCGGAGCAAGGCCGGATTTGAGTACATGTTGGTCTTCCAGGATTTATTTACTCGATGGGTAGAGTGTATCCCTATCCGGAAAGCCAACGGTAAGACTATTCGAAAAGAGTTGAAGAATAGGATAGTATTACGATATGGCGCACCCGAGGTCTTCCTTTCCGATAACGGAACCGATTTTAAAAACAGGATAATAGACCAATATCTAGACGAGATAGGGGTTCATCACTCACATACTCCACCTTACCACCCTCAAGCGAATCCGGTGGAAAGAGTTAATAGAACCCTTAAGACCAGTATTATGGCATTTGTGGAGGGAAACCATAATACTTGGGATGAGAAGCTACCTGAACTAGTGTTGGCACTAAATAATGCACCCCATAGCGTCACTGGTAAGTCGCCAGCCATGTTAAATTATGGCAGAGAGCCAGTGCCTCCCGGGACTAAGAGAAGGGAGCAAGATCAGGTAGTCGAAGAGACTGCTGTTCAAGAGGACGAAGACGCCTGGTTAGAAAGGATGAGAAATCTCAGCAATATGCTAGATGATGCTGGTCACTGTTCAAGAGAAGAACAAGAGAGTCATGCTGAGATATATGACGCCAGCCGGAGAGAACCGAAGTTCGAGGTCAGAGATCGCGTGTGGAAGAAGAATCGCGTGTTATCCTCGGCAGCTCAAGGAGTGATGGCGAAGTTGGCACCGAAATACGTTGGCCCTTATGAGATTTTGGAGAAGAACGGGTCCAACACGTATAAACTGGTGGATCAGGAAGGACATGTTGAAGACCTGGTCCATGCAGAACACTTGAAGCCATACTTCGCAGGAAAAGACCCCGAGGATAACGAGGAAACACCCAATAACGATATAACTGACGGAGAGGATGACGTCGCCCGACCACCGGGGGAAGAAGAAGAAACGGTAAAGAGCGACCCGCCACTTGCGAGAACCCACCCGGGCAAGATCAGGACGAGGTTGGCGTGGCAACGCAAGCTCACGGGAGAGGTAGGCCGAGAAAGATAGTCACGAGAAGGCCAGGCGAAACTTCTTCTGCACCAACCAACCCCGTTCCTGTTGCAAGCGAGCTCCCAAAACGACCTCGTGGCCGACCGAAAGGTTCGCGGAATCACGTACTAACCTGCGACCCCATCTCGACTTCCCCCCGGAGAACACGCGCGAATCCGAACTATGGTTCCCGAGGGTAAACGCTATCTTCTCCTCTGTCCAGAGGATGAGTCTTGGACAACTGAACCAGCAGCAGCTCCTCGAGCTGGTAGGCCAGTTGCTGGCACAGGTGCAGCTGATGCCTCCGACACCTGGCCGGATAATACCAGGTGCCGGATTACCTGCCATTTTAAGAGGAGCCGCGGAGAGATCCTCCTTAACTATTGAGGAACTACCGGTAGGGGAGCCAGTAGCTCTGTCACCAACACGGTCGATCCTGCGTCGGCCAAAGTCCGAGACAGATGTTGCTACTCTGGTAGTTAGCCAGAGTTGCGAGATCGAAGAGGAGTCGTCGGCTCCACAGGTAGTGGAGCCTGTGGAGTCGGAAAAACGGAAGAGTTGGGCCAGTGAGGAGAGCCTCGCCCATGATACTCCGCAGGTAGAGGAGCCTGCGGAGAATAGCGAGTCGTGGGAGTTGTCAGGTCACTCCCCCATGTCGGTCGCTTGGATGAAACTCGAAGCCAACTTGGTAGCACCTCGAGAGCTATTCCAGTTGGCTAAAGAAAAGGAAGAGGCCGTCATGAAGGAGTGGGATAACTTCCACGATTATGAAGGGGCAAGGGTCCACTCCGAAAAGTGGTTTAACTTGGTCCTGGGCCGCAAAGAAGAGCTTGCGGTGGCAGTCGAGTTCCGCCGACAGCGAAGCGAGAGTAGGGCTCGCGAGGCTCGCGAAAGTCGCGAAGCCTTGGAGAAAGCTCGACGCCTCCGCGAGGCCAAAGAAAAGGAGATGGCCCTGGTCCAGGCCGAACTCGCGAGGGCCAGGGCAGAAGAGGAAGAAGTAGCCAGGGGTAGGAGGAGGCCTGCCCCTGATGCGACAACAGTACCCGAAAAGGAGTCCCGTCCGAGCAGACCGAAGAGCCGCCAGAGGAGTAAGTCTAGGAGAAGGCCCTCGAGGGGTCGCCCTCAAGTACAGGCACCCGCTCCTGCGGTATCTACCGGGCCCCCGAGGTCCCTTTCTTCTGGCCGGCGTCTGCCCGGAGAACCGCTTCTTTTGCGGGCACCTCAACATCCGCAACCCAGCTACCTGTCTTGGAGCCGCGAACCACGATCCACTCAACCCGTTTTATTATCGGCAGAAACACCAGCAAAGTTTCACGTGACGAAGCAGCGCCGATTGTTTTTCTTTTGTTGTTATTATTTTTTTCAATAAAATCTTTTTTATTTTTTTTATAAAAGTCGCGTTCGCGTGAGTGCTTTCAGTTCGTCAAACCCTTTTGAGGTCTTAGCGACGTCGGATTGAATTGCAGAGTCCCATATCAGGAGATAAGTGACATCTGGGTGGGGGTTGTTACGGCCTGCCGTACCGACGTCGCGTATAAGCCGTAGTTGAAGTACCTCATGCGCGCGATCTCGAGATGGTGCGTCGATGCAGAATCTGAGCTGCATCGACGTGAGGATTATCAGACCTCGGAAAGCCGCGATGGCCATCTTATAGTTCGCTAAAAGAAAAGAAACACGCGTCCGAGTACGCTCCGCTTTTATTTCCGGAATTTACAAGAAAAGATTAGCTTTTTCGCCCGCAAAGTTTCGAGAGTGATAATTCCGTGTACGCTGAAGCTTTCACGCGAGTTCTCGTGATTCATCGACGGGTACTTGCGCCGCTGGACCTGGAGACTTTAATCAATCGTGCGACAGGCGAGATCAACCTGCCGCACAATCTTCCTCGTCGCTAAACCCCGGCTACGAGACAGCTGAACCGGCCGCATCGTTGCTGCTAAGAGAAGAGCCTGCTGCGAGCCATGTTAAACTGTGCTGTAGCTTTTGATAGTAAAGGCAAGCGTGCCCGCATTCTTCCGCGCCGCCAAATAGCTCCGCGTAATCGCTTGCCCAGGCTCGTCGTACCTGGACATCGGATTCGAGTAGGCGTTCTCGTGCGGTGAGAGCAAGTGCGAGGAGAGAGTGTGGGCATCGGATTCGCACTTCATCAAGGTTAAACGCGAGGTCAAACCACCAGCTTTTTCAAAGCCGGTGAGTGCGCACAACAGGTGCGCACACGTGTAAATCCGCCATCTACCCTCTCTCTCGCACGTAGAGTACCACACACGTGAGGTGTATTATACCTCACGTGAGCGGCGTAAATTACCGCGAGCGTGACGTCAGCCTACGAGACAGCTGACGTCTGAAATAATGTGCTGGCGCACCGTTAGGTAGGGAAATTAACCTATTTCAACGCGGCACTTTCACTGTCTAAATTATTAATTATTCATTCAACTCATTTTACCTTTTATTCAATAAACTATAGTCTTTTGTTATTAACTTTAACCACTCGAGTTATCATTTCGCGACCTTAGTCATTCCCCGCTTCCCGACGCCTCCGCAGTCGTTACGTAAGAGAATACGTTTCGTTATATCTGAGCAGCCGGCACACGAACCAGTGACCAGGAGAGGAGTTCGAGTCACTGGTGAGAAATAAAGCGCGAGTCTTCGACTTGCGTGTTGCACGGTAAGTAACCAGATTAGGTTAACATTGCACGACGTTGTAGCGTCTGTTACCTAATCTGGCTATTATATCTCCGGGATTTGAACCGAGAGATATGGAATTCAACTAGTGAGACACATAGTCGAAACGTGTCTTAGTTCCAATAACCACCCCGTGACAATATATATCGTAGACAATTGAAATTATTATTCCTATTACAAAAGTTTACCTAACATTGATTTTAACCTTATCATTGACTTGAAACCGAAATTAAACCTAAAACCGAAATTCAACCCAAAACTACCGAAATGAAATCCAAAACCAAAATTTAACCTAAAACTTAAACTAAAATCTAAATTTTACCTTAAAGTTCAAATTCAACCTCAAATTCAACTTAATATCTGAATTTGGTCTGAAAGTGAAATTAACATAACACCAAGAAGAAACATTTAGTTTATATAGATTGATGTATATAAGTTATGAACGGCCTCTCAAGCTTCAACGCTATTTGAATCCCATATTTTTTTCCCGCGCTTTTTTATTAACAATGACAGGCAAAAAACATAAGCGAAACTCTTATAATTAAAATTTTTTATATTAATTATTTCATTTATCGTCATTTATCGTCATTTATTGTTATTATATGTATAGAGAACATTTTATAAATCAATACCATATTTTAATTGAAATTAAATAAACTCTTTTTAATTTATTAAACGATAAATTGTTTTAAATTTACGAAGTTATTATATTTCTGTTATTAATAAAAATGCCTCGTAAAAGACCAGTACGTTCAGAAGAAGAAGAAAGAATATATCAACAAAATCGACGATTGAGGATAGCTGAAAATCAAAGACTGAGACGTCAGACTATTCGTAATGCTAATCATGATGGACTTAGACAATTAACTCAATCCTTAAATATAGAAATTGGGACTGATAATATGATTCCACGAGTTATTCAACAAGATTATTTAGGTGAAATGAATGTTTTATGCATGCACTGTAACGCAATGCATTTTATTTCAGAAAAAATTTCAAACAAAGGATTATCTTTTAGTGATTGTTGTAGCCACGGAACTGTTAAATTACAACCCACGCCTATCTTTCCAAGAGATCTTCTCGATTTATCTAATGGCTCTCATGTAATATCAGATGACTTTTTTAGACATATTCATTGTTACAATAATTCATTATCATTTGCTTCTTTCAACGCAAATTTAGTTAATTTTCAATCAAGACGACCAGGGCCATATTGCTTTAAAATTCAAGGACAAATATATTATCAAATTAATACTGCTTTATATCCATGTGAAAATGACAGACCTTCTTATGGTCAGTTATTTATTATTGATCCACAAGAGACAACTGATATTAGAATTAGAAATTCATCACAACTTAATTATCAAACATTATAAATGTTGGATGAAATAATTCGAGAAAATAATATTATGAAATGATGAATCAAGAAATACATAATCAACAACTATTATTGAATAATGGTGATACTGTCCCTGAATTGCAACTATTATTTTCGTTAAAACCAGGTGCAGATAGACGAAGATATAATTTCCAACGCACTAATGAAGTAGCTGCAATTTTTTCAACTACGGCCGATGGTGAAATTCCTGAATCTTACGTGACTATTAGAAATAAAAATTCTAAGAGTTTGCAATGTGTGAGCACAATGGACCCAAACGTAGAGCCATGGATTTATCCATTATTTTATCCTTATGCTACCCAAGAATGGCACCGAAATTTACAGCCTAATAGTAATAATAGTAACGATAATCGGCGTATAAGACGTTTGGCTTATACCAAATATCAAATTGCCATTAGACCAGATGTGTTTAATCCTTTTCTTTTAGGAAAACGATTATTCCAACAATATATAGTAGATGGGTATGTAAAAATTGAGAAAGATAGAATTGAGTATTGTAAAGATCATCAAAAAGAAATTAAAGTAGATACATACCAAGGATTACACGATTACCTGCAAAACTCTGCTAATGATATTAATGGGCAAATTGGAAAAACAATAATTCTTCCATCGACTTTCATTGGTTCACCCCGCCACATGCAACAATGTTATCAGGATGCAATGGCTATAATTAATACTAAGGGAAAACCAGATATTTTTCTCACTATGTCCTGTAATCCAAAATGGCCAGAAATTCAGGAAAATCTTTTACCGAATTAACAAGCCTGTGACAGACCTGATATTGTAGCTCGAGTATTTCATTTAAAAAAAGATCGTTTACTTGATATGATTGTCAAAAGGAATTTTTTTGGAGATGTTGCAGCTTATGTTTATGTTATAGAGTTTCAAAAAAGAGGTTTACCTCATATGCATTTATTAGTTACTTTAGCACAAGGATATAAAATCACAACACCTGACATTGTAGACAAGTTTATTTCAGCTGAAATACCTGATGCAGAAGACTCTCAATTACAAGATATTGTTTTGAAAAATATGATACATGGACCGTGCGGCGATTGGTGTATGGTAAATGCTAAATGTTCTAAAAATTTTCCTAAGAATTTCCAATGTGAAACAAATATGGACGAAAATGGTTATCCTGAATACTGTAGAAGAGATACTGGAGTAACTTATCAGCTGGCCAATGGTTACGAAGTAGATAATCGATGGGTCGTACCATATTGCCCTACCTTATTAAAAATTTTTAATTGCCACATGAATGTGAGGGTAGTTTCAACTATTCTAGCAGTTAAGTATTTGTATAAGTACATTTATAAAGGACATGATGCTGCTACGGTAGCTGTAGGAGAATTAAATAATGAAAGGATTGTAAATCACGACGAAATTCATGATTTCATAGAAACTCGATACTTTGAACCTGTTGAGGCCTGCTACAGAATTTTAAATAAACCGTTACAAGACAAAAGTCATACTATTATAAGATTACCAGTACACTTGCCAAATAAAAAATCTGTTATCATTTCTAACAATGTTATAGATAACACAGAAAATTTAAATCAATCAAGTAGCATGTTAATTGATTATTTTAAATTAAATTTAGATAATGAAGACGCAAAACAATATTTTTATATAGATATTCCATGCCGTTATGTTTATAGAAAAGAAAAAATTGGTGGTGTTACAGTTTCTAAATGGGAAGTAAGGAAAAAACGTTTTAATTGCATCGGTCGTATGTATTCTATTATTAGTCCAACTCAATATGAACTTTTTCATTTGCGATTATTATAATGGCATGTTTAAGGTGCTACTAATTTTGATTCGTTAAAAACAGTGAATGGTGAAATACAACCCACTTTTTCAGCTGCATGTCTAGCATTAGGACTTATATCAGATGATGAAGAATGGACTAGTGCTATGCAAGAAGCAAGGATATGGATGATGCCTCTACAACTTCGTCAATTATTTGTTCGAATTTTAGTACACTGTCAACCAAATCATCCTGAAGAATTATGGGATAAGTTCAAAGATTCAATGTCTGAAGATTTTTCAAGAACACATGATACAAATATAAGTTATCAAATTGCTTTTTCTCATATAAGTAATTTATTAAATAATGAAGGAAGATCACTAGCTGATTTTCCTAATATGAAGCAACACGTACAAGATTATACTCTATTCGAAACTGACAGTATACCAGTTGAGCAAATGATAGAACTTGGCAAGCAGCAATACAATCAATTAAATGAGCAGCAAAAGGAAATAGTTCATGCAGTTCTTTATACAGTTGCTACAGATACATACAATGGAAATAATTGTATATATATCGACGGTCCACTGTATCATTTGTTATCGTCAAAAAATATTAAAGTATGTTTAATGTCATTTACTGGGATGGCAGCAACTCTACTTCCCAACGGAAAAACTGTACATAAAACGTTTGGTTTGCCAGTACCTATGTTTCACGATTCATCATTAAATATCAAGGTACAATTTAAAGAGGGTCTTTTTCTAAAAGAAGTAAAAGTATTTATTTGGGACGAAGCAAAATTTAATTATACAGGTTGACTATTTTATAACTTGAAAAGTAGTCGAATAAAGAAAAGAATCGAAATATATCGTTTTGTATTAATTTTGGACATCAGGACAATTTCCTTGAAACAATTTGAAGGGTACACTTGTTGCGCGCGAAGCGGGCATGATTGTCGCTAGTATCTTATAAATTTTGTGTATAGGCGTGTCCGTGTCCGTGTATGTGTATGCCTTCGGTTTGACAAGGCATAGTGTATTATGGCAAATGTACCTACATTAATTAGATTAGCGATTTTCGATATTTTATCAGATTTTGGAAACTAATAGTACATGTTTCATGAATAAATGGCCTTATGGGGTGTCTATGGGGTTTTTATGGTGTATTTTATAACTTTTGCATATAGCCTCTTTATACCATGGCAAGTGTACCTACATAAAAAATTTTCAGAATCATGGGTTTTTTATGGGGTTTTCGATATTTTATCGGATTTTGGGAGCTAATGGTACATGATTCATGAATATATAGTCTTATGGAGTGTCTATGGGGTTTTTATGGTGTATTTTATAACTTTTGTGTATAGCCTCTATGTACCCTGACAAGTGTACCTACATAAAAAATTTTCAGATCCATGGTTTTTATGGGGGTTTTATGGGGTTTTCGATATTTGATCGGATTTTGGAAGCTAATGGTACATGATCCATGAATATGTAGTCTTATGGGGACTCTATGGGGTTTTTATGGTGTATTTTATAACTTTTGTGTAAAGCCTTTCTGTACCATGGCAAGTGTACCCACACACAAAATTTTCAGATCCATGGGTTTTTTATGGTTTTTTACAACTGTTGTGTATAGTCTCTCTGTATTGCCCATCGAGTGGCCAGTACCCACGCGCACGGCTTGGAAAAATGGGAAAACCGTAACTTCACATCCCATAAAACCACTTCATCATAGATTACACTTTCGCGACACTATCGTGGAACTGTACACTCAAATTTTTGCGTTGAATAACTATCTACATAACGTACTCGCGCACAACATTTGCATGAGGTACATCATGTACCGTACATGAGAAGCACACGACGCACTTCAGAATCCTCACAATACACTCATGACACTTTGCGACTTATATGTTCACGCGACAAGACAATATATGCGACTGACAGCCAGTCGACCGTTTGTCTTTGCCACTGATGATCTCATCGCACGTGGCCTCTCTGCTGGCGAATTATATCGTCTTACCTCGAATTAGACATAACTTACAGTCGTCGAAATTGCATCTTGTCATGTATCCCATCATGTTTTCCGAACGAGAAACGCGTCAACTTTTTTTTCTCCTTTATTTAATCGTACGACACTGTGGAATTTTGCTGATTAATGAGGAAACGTCACGTACATCGAGTTGCAGCTGCACATTATTTTGACTATTGAATTACATAGGCAAACAATTTTTCTCGAGGAAAGAAAGTTGAAATTGTTTTTTTTCCTTTATTTATTCGTACGACACTGTGGAATTTTGCTGATGAATGAGAAAATGTCACGTACATCGAGTTGCAGCTGCACATTATTTAAAATCGAGTTTAAAAAAGGTGCGGCGACCCGGTGAGCTAAAAATGTCTACTGATGAACACGCGGCACACTTTTCGGGGAACGGATGACCAGCGGGAAATCGGCTGTTGGAAGTCACCCGTTGGCTGGTGGAAGTCGGATGTCAACTGCTGGAAGTTGGCTGTCGGCGCTGGAAGTAGCTGTTTCAAATACTGTTTCAGTTATCCATACGGTTACATCCACGATCCGTCTGCTACCGACGCATCGAAGGACCACACCCTGGAAAGCTAGTGGCACTGGTGTAGCAGCTCAAAGAAAGCACTCGTGATCTGTCACGGCACAGTGTAAAATCAGCTCATTGGTTGTGTCTCACAACAAGATGCTTTAATGACCGCGGGAGGCGCAGAATTGGAAGACCTGATTGGTCACCGCTGTACCGTCAAAAGAGCTGTTAGCTCCCCACACGGCCCGCAGATTTGCGAGTGGCCGCACATACGCTCACGCACACCTGCACGCACATCCACATACACACACTAAGCTATGCCTTCAAGGCCCAGTTCGCGTAGCCTCTCTGTATCATGGCAAATGCACCTACATAAAAATTTCCGGATTAATGGGGGTTTTATGGGGTTTTTATGGGGTTTGCGATATTTTATCGGATTTTGGACGCTAATGGTATATGATTCATGAATATATGGTCTTATCGGGTGTCTATGGTGTTTTTATGGTGTATTTTATAACTTTTGTGTATAGCCTCTGTGCACCATGACAAGTGTACCAACACAAAAAATTTTCAGATTCACGGGTATTTTATGGTTTTTTACAACTTTTATGTATAGACTGTCTGTACTGTGCAGCGAGTGTCCAATACCCACGCGCAGTATCTAATCACGCGCGCACGACTTGGAAAAAGAAAATGGAATAACCGTAACCTCATGGACATCTCATAACCACTTCATGATAGATCCGCGACACTCTCGTGGAACTGTACATCCGAATTTCTGCATTGAACCACTATCTGCATAACGTACTGGCGCGCAACATTTGCATGGGGAACACAAGAGAGACACATGACACACTTCAGAATCCGCAGAATACACTCATGCTTTGCGACGGAGATGTTCACGCGACAAGACAATATTCGCGACTGACATCCGGTCGACCGTTCGTCTTTGCCACGGATGATCTCATCCCACGTGGGCTCTCTGCTGTCGAATTATATCGCCTTATCGCGAATTAGTCATAACTTACAGTCGTCGAAGTTGTATCTTACCACGTGTCCCACCATGTTTTCCGAACGAGAAATGCGTCGACTTTTTTCTTCTTTATTTATTTAATCGTACGGCACTGTGGAATTTTGCTGATTAATGAGAAAATGTCACGTACATCGAGTTGCAGTTGCACATTATTTTGAATATTTAATTACATAGGGAAACATTTTTTCTCGAGGAAAGGCTCAAGGAAAGGAATTACACATAGAAGCAAATACACCCATACACATACTTACACATACACAGATGCACGCTCGTCAATATTTTGACGTTCCAACAAACATACACCAGGCACTGCTGTTTTCCGGCTCGTTGATAGAGGAAGGACCGCAAGGTCTTTTCAAACCTTTCTCGAGGCGCGGATGACCAGCGGGAAGTCGACTGTCGGCTATTGGAAGTCGGGCATTGGCTGCTGGAAATCGGCTGCCGACTACAGGAAGTAGCTGTTTCAAATACTGTTTCAGTTATCCATGTTGCTACATCGGCGGCCAGACTACTACTGCCGCATCAGAGGACCACACCCTGGAAAGTTAGTAGCGCTGGTGTAGCAATACAAAGAATGCACTCGTGACCGATGACGACGCAGTGTAAAATCACCTCATTGGCCGACAAAAGACCCATGGAGCTAGCCCCAGCACAAGGCTCGCGGACTCGCGAGTGGCCACGCGTGGGAGGAGGGGTACCGGCCGCTAAGGTCTTATTGGCCACCACTACTGCGCCGGCAAAAGAACCACGGAGATTGCTTCAACGCATGTTTGCGTCACCAAATTAAAAAATATTTATGAGTATCTCATTTCAACTAATTTTTGTTAGTTATTAAATAATTTAAAAAAACTTTCTCAAAAAATATCCAAATGTAAGCTAGCTTCATTTCGTGAAATAAAATTTAATTTATATAAGTTGCAATTTAGAAATGTAAAGTAAAAATTAATGTCTTAAAAAATACAATAAGTTAGGATTAAGAGGAACGCAAGGAAGACAAAAAGAAGTACATAGTAAGTATATTCAAATTTTTCTATTTATTATCAAATAATATGGTATTTAATACATCAACAATTCTTAGCATGTATAATGGTACAATCTGATATAATACATCAGCAACATCGCACTTAGGTAGAGACGCTTGATCTTTTTCTTTACATTGCTTTTCTACACTAGAGGTTATTTCGTCTATTACATCATTATCAACTAAATTTACAATATCTTTTACAATACTAGGTGTATACAGTTGTACTTGTGCTTCATGCATGAGACTACTTTTAGTTTTAATAAACTCCATAACGTCGCAGGTAAGATATTGTACACTAATCGCAATAGAATTTAAATATTTAAGACGAGTATCGACACACTTTACAATAAATTTTTGGAGACAATCAAAAGTAACTTTTTTCATTTCTAAACTATGGCGAAACCGCTTGGTCCGACCAACATCACGCCTCCTGTCTTCTGCAATTTCGATTGCTTTTTCCTGGTGACTTGTGGTGATTTTCAAAGTCCAACCGTTTCCGTAAATTTTCTGGTCTTTTAAACTATTATCAAGTCCACGACAATATTTATCAATGTCGTCGAAACTTGTTTTGAATTCTTCCCAGTCATTGTATAAAAATGCAAGACCTTCAAAGTCATTCGATAATAGTCAAACCACAGGTTTGTAGCACTCGTCGTCGAACTTGCCGACGACCTCGTCATATTCCAAACCAACAATTACCTTCTTGGTGAACGATATATTTAAGGCGTACAATGTACAAAAGACTTGATGTGGGTGCTGTGCAGCTCGTGATAGGATCGCCATGGCGATCCGCGTATCTTTACGAGTAGAAAGCGACTGGTGCTAAAGACTCTGAAGCGATCCTTTAAGGGGGCTAAACACCTTTTTTCTCTGAAATAAGAAGTCACATTTCAATACATAAATGTAAACTAATTATTTCATACTTTTTACATATAAAAGTGGGTATATTTACCTTACCTTAAAACTTTCTCCGATGGGCCTTTTATATGGTCCAGAACCATAGTCATCGATGAAACAAGTTTTTTCACTAACCGTAAGCTTTGGAAATTTCCTGTGGATGGATTGACTTCAGATTTGAACTAAATTACTCCTGAATAGTATAATTCTCATATAAGTGTAGGGATATAGGATTAAATGTTGGAAAAAATTTTTACATCAGAAAAATTATGAAAAAATATAAAAAATTTTAAAAAATTTAAAAAAAACTTGAAAAAAAGCACAATTTTTTTTTCCTCATTAGATCAAAAATCCCTACACTCATATGAGAATTATACTATTCAGGAGTAATTTAGTTCAAATCTGAATTCAATCCATCCACAGGAAAATTTCAAAGCTTACGGTTAGTGAAAAAACTTGTTTCATCGATGACTATGGTTCTGGACCATATAAAAGGCCCATCGGAGAAAGTTTTAAGGTAAGGTAAATATACCCACTTTTATATGTAAAAAGTATGAAATAATTAGTTTACATTTATGTATTGAAATGTGACTTCTTATTTCAGAGAAAAAAGGTGTCTAGCCCCCTTAAATACAGCTCTTCAAACTATGCACACGGTTAAAAAAGTGCAGACGTTTAAGAAGTAAAGAATGAGACGAGCAAGGTTAAACAATGACGCCCATGTAGTTGAAACGGTTAAATTTCCATGACACACGTTGTATCGTCTTACATCAAAACTTCTTTCGCGTGATAATAGAAATGCTGACAATTATAACAAAGACATTTTAGAGCGAGAGTTTTGTAAACATCTGACGAAGCATCCACCGTTGCCAATGAAATTTCCGTCAGCTTTTTTATAGCGCACATAGCGTTTAATACGTTATGATTTTTCTCCAAGTTGACAGAAAAATTATCCAGAATCTTCTTGAAACCTAAACCATTACTCATATAGCTCAAAAACATACTACAATATTGACCACATACATCGGATGCAACATTTTGAAGTTGTATTGCGTTCCAACGAAATGTTTTACAATTTTTTCGCAAACGGCTTATGTGATCGGGTATTATAGGTGGTTATCCAAAACTATCAAAGTATAGATCGTTAGAAGATCTATCGACGTAGAACGCAACCCAATGCATGCCAGGCTTGGTATAGTCGTCAGTGTTAACGATGAACGCCGTCGGCTTGGTCCACGCCCGCCGGATTTGATCGCCTGGGATACACCTACAGTATGCGACTGGATTGGTGAAAGAATCTTCAATATTTGGAGGCTGTCCATGGCTGTCCATTGTGAAGACCGATTAAATTTTTATTTAGATAACCAAGGCGTGAAGATAAGTAGCCTTTCAAACGATAAGCGCGATTTAACGCACATCGATATTTATGACCCGAAAATTTTAAAGCGTGATGCATACAATATACATTAGATGATAACTTACCGAACGGAGGACAATCTACATCATACTCCAAATTGATGATTTCGTTTGCTATAATTTTATGAAGCATCAACCACTTTTTACTGCCTGTAACGTAAATTTTTCGAGCACTTTTTGATAAATCTTGCAGAGTTTTATGAAACACTTTCAAATCAACTTCACCTTCCAAATAATTAATGCCGTGACAATGCTGAGTTAACCAATTATTTTGTCTTCTAATTTCAACGCTCAAATCATCTACACAAGCCGTGGAAGCCAATGACCGTGAAAATCACGATTAAGAGCAACAACAGAGATTTCGTTTGGTGCATTTTTATTGTCAGTATCTTTGAGACACTGGATATCTATAACTAAATCCATCGTTTTTATGTAGCTTGCAACGACGATCACGACTCGAAACGTACTGGCCACCAAGAAACAAATCTTCCACGTATATGTAGTACAACAACGCCATCTGCACTTCGTTATTCTAACCACTATAGTCTACAATAGCTTGACGTGATGCATCCATTTCAAAAATATTATCGTACTCAGCATAGACAATATAATTTATAGTATTGGCTAATGCTTCAGCGAATCGTACATCTAATCTGACATTACCGTGCTTAATCAAATTCCAATGAGTGCATTCGTTAGCCAATAGGTCGGGAGTTAAATCAAACGCGAAAAGACAATAGCCATTAGGATATGATTCACGTGAGATTTGGTTACCCTCGTTAAGAAAATGTCCGCCTGTTCCAGTAAAAAAAATGTATAATTTTTTCAGATCTATTATAATTTATAGTACTCGGATATTTAAAAGAAAGTCATTTTCCGCTAAACTCAACACTTGAACCTCCATTGTAAATCATAAATAGTTCATACTTATTCACGGCGTTCTGGAGGTTGCTGAAGAAATTTTCATCTTGAACAAGAGCTTCTGAAACTCTTTTTGCCATGAATACATCATATTCACTCTCCAATTCGGCCACAACTTTCCGTCCGTATTTTGTAGTCACAGTCTTCAAACCTGTTATCATATAACGCTGGCTGTTGGTCAGATCGACGAACCTTTTCTTTGGGAGGAATCCTTCACGAGCGATCGCACTTAACTTCGAAAGTTCCATCTGTAACGAAAAGTTTGCAAATCATTAATATCAAACTAAGCAAAAAAAAAGAACAGAAAAGAAAATAACTTTTAATAATAAGATGTTTTACCTTAGAATTCTTTCAATTTTTTTATTTTTGACGCGCTGATAGAGTAAGGATCGCAAAGTCTTTTCAAACTATTACCGAGGAGCGGATGACCGGCGGGAAGTTGGCTGGCGGCTGCTGGAAGTCGGCCGTTGGCTGCTGGAAGTCCGCCGTTGGCTGCTGGAAGTCGGTCGTTGGCTGCTGGAAGTCGGCTGTTGGCTGATGGAAGTCAGCTTCAAATACTGTTTCTCGAAGCGAGTGTCGCTCAAGTGGTCAATGTATTTCAGAAATTTTTTAACAAATACTGTTTTACCACAGCCGGTCGGCCCACTCAATGTACACGTCCACGGATGTTTCCAGCACGTGTCCATAATTCACACTGACTGGTAACTCTGAAACACTTCTCGCGAGTCCGCGAGCCTTGTGGTAGGGCTAGCTCCGCAGCAAAGCAGCTCTTTTGCCGGCGCAGCGGTGGCCAATGAGCTCTCTTCTGGTGCGCGGCCACCACTAATCACAATGATGAAACCACAGCGATAGCCAATGAGGTACTTTTACACTGCAACGTCATCGGTCACGAGTGCACCCCTTGCGTTGCTACACCAGGGCCACTAGGTTTCCACGGTGTGGTTCTCTGATGCGTCAGCAGCAGACGGACCACGAATGTAGCCTTATGGATAACTTTTACTTAACGCGACGAATCTTCTCTTTTCGTACACGGTTTTACACGTCTTTGTTTCATTTTGCGTTATTACCTCGTGGAATGCTGTTCGTCGAATAGAAAAATTAGATAGCAATATCTCATTACCCGGTGAAGTAATGATCTCGCGAAGAGTGTCAAAATTTATTTGTAGACTATTGGAGTAATTTAGCCTTATGCCCTTTACTTTACACACGTATTCTTCATTTCCGTGCGATTTTTTAAATTTGTACGCGTAAAATTTTGGACCTTCGGATAAAAACGAGGTTATGTACGTACCGTTTCCGTTACTAGCCAATTCGTCCGTGAATTTACCTAGAACCACACCTGTTGGTAAATCACGCTCACCACTACCCTCTCCGCTAACATAAAAAACAGAATCAGGATCGTAGTAGAGAGCTCGGGGTCCCAAAGCGTGCAAGTACTTGAATAGCTCCAGTCGGGCCAGTTATATGAGTCACCACATAGGTACTTAGACGCATCGGCCAGCCAGCCTCCTTGTCGCTCCGAATGGAATCTGCATGGAAAAGACAAGCCAGAAGACAATGAAGATGCAATATATACTTTTCATATATACTTTATACATATACTGTCTTTATACTCTCTTACGGCACTTCGCATAGACGATCGCCAGTCTCAGTCGGGCATCCAACCTGTAACGACGTTTTAATAAATCATTATTCTAATCAAAACCCTTTGTTCGATTACTTACTTACTTTGGCGAGTGTTACCTGTATGTGTGTTACCTTTCCTTGGTGATCCATCGGGGCTTGCCACATAACTGGCGCTGCAGAGACAGGATCGTGAAGCTGCAAAACTCAGATTCTCCCTCAACCTGGTGACGGAAATCTTCAGCGAGGAAGCAGTTGGCGTTTCGACGTCCATCATCACGGAACCTACTACGACAAGGTTGGAGTCCACCTGCAAGCAGAGATTCACCCGGAATCATTAAAGACAAACTAGTAAGTCTTTGAAATTTCCTATATCCTACCCAACCCTATCCTTTTAAGTGCAACTGATTTTACGTGAAGCGTAATCAAAGATAAAGAAAAATGGTAAATAACGGAGATAATCAACAAAATCTTACGTTAGAACAATTTAAATTGCGACTTATGATGTGACGCGACGCGATCCCCATATATGAAGAAGGTACAAGACTCCTTTCGCACTTTATACAAACGTGCGACAAATACGTCGAAAACGTGGCGACTGCAGATAATGCAATAAACGAGGCATTATTCGCATTAATCAAATTAAAGATTCGCGGTGAAGTACTATATTTAATTGTCGCGAATAATCCGGCAACATATGCCGCGTGCAAAACGCTTTTAGTTAATAGATTTAGTGACTCAAGTTCGGAGGAGTTATTGTTTAATAGACTAAGTGTATGTTACCAATTGTCAAACCAGTCATACAAAAAATACGCAGACGAAATTAAAAGCAGGTTAAATAAATTGAAGGAACCCATACAATTAAATAATCAAGACGCCAATACTATAAATATTAAAAATACGTTTTACGAAAATATAGCAAAAAACACTTTTATAAATGGCATTAAAGAGCCTTATAACTCTTACTTACTACACTTTGATCTAGTCGATATTGAAGCATGTATAATAGAATGCCGTAAATACGACAACCATGAACAACAACGTGCTTTCCTCAATTTCACACGACAACGTGATAACAAACCTAAGCCCAACGTATTTGGTACAATCAATGCTAGAAGTACAAACCCATTTGCGACTAATAGTAATCCAAAAATTATTCACCCTTCAAATAATTTACCAAGTACTTCAAGAAATGTAAATCCATTTTATTTGCAACCGACACCCGCATTTGCACAAACACAACCTGGATTTATCCCCACAAATTATCGTAATAATTATTTTGGTCAAAATAATAATAATCTGCCAAGACAACAAAATTACCAACCAACACCAATGTCAGTTAGTACAAGAAATACTAACAAACAAGGCGTTAATCCAACAAATAGATCAAATAATTCACCAGCACAAAATAACTTTAAACCAAGAACGAACTTCTTTAAGAGCACAGGACCAGCAAACTTTATCGCTAAAGAGTTGCATCATCAACAAGAACAAGGAGAAGAAGAAGCAATCAATTATCAAAATGACTCACCTGTACCAGACCATGAGGAATTTAATCAAGAAAACGACGAGAGTGATAACTGCCAAAATTTTCAACAAGCTCCCGATACGACAGAACCGACGTGATAAATTTAAATTCGATTAGCAATTCACCCGAATTACCACACATAATAACCACAAATCCACCTCTTAAAATTCTCATCGATTCCGGAGCATCAACATCCATTATCAATCCAGAAATTGCATATAAACTATTTCCAAAATTTATATTTCCTTACGAATTCGGAATTAAATCGGTGCAAAAACGACACGAAAGGTACACATGCGCTTACCTTTCCTATATTACGTGAATACGGTGACGACGCACCTATAACTTTCTTAATAGCAACATGGCACGTACGATTGTTTAATCGGGCATAACGATTTGCAGAACTTAGAAGCGCATATTAACTGCAAAACTCAAATTTTTAGCACATCTAAATTTGAAATAAACTACTTTAAAAATATACCGGACGATCATAAAAATGTTAAAGTGATTCATCATCAAGGAGTAGAATTACCGATAAGAACTGATCACATGAACCAAGAAGAAAGATATAAAATTACATCACTATGCCAGGAGTACAAAGACTGTTTCTACAATGAAAATAAAAAATTATCAGCGACTTCTGCGGTTTCACACAATATAAGAACAAAGGATGATCACCCTATCTATGTAAAGAATTTTAGATACCCATACCATCTAAAAGAAGAAATTCAAACTCAAATCAGAAAACTGTTAGACGAAGAAATTATTCAACCAAGCAACTCGCCCTACTTATCCCCCGTATGGATAGTTCCGAAGAAAGAAGATGCAAGTGGAAGAAAAAAATGAAGAATGGTAATAGATTATCGTAAATTAAACGACAACACTATCGAAGACAAATATCCATTACCTAGAATGGACGACATTCTAGAAAATCTGAGCAAATGTTCTTACTTTAGTACATTAGATTTGGCACAAGGTTTCCACCAAATACCCGTCAACAAAGATTCAAATGAAAAGACAGCATTCACCGTAGAAAACGGACACTATGAATATGTCAGAATGCCTTTTGGTTTAAAAAACACTCCGTCTACTTTTCAACGTTTGATGGATAGAATTTTAATGAAATATCTACATAAATTCTGCTTCGTTTACATGGACAATATAGTAATATTTTCGAAATCACTCCGAGAACATTTATAACATCTGAAGCTAATATTCGAAGAACTAGAGCAATACGGTTTAAAAATTCAATTAGATAAGAGTGAATTTCTAAGGAAAGAAGTTCCATTTTTAGGCCATATAATAACAGCAGACGGAATCAAACCAAATCCCGATAAAATCAAAGCAATTCTAAAATATTCGATACCTAAAACCCAAAAAGAAGTTAGAATATTTTTGGACTAACCGGCTTTTACAGAAAGTTCATAAAAAATTACGCAAAAATAGCGAAACCAATGACAAAAGCACTCAAGAAAAAGAAAAAAATAGATCCAGAAGATAAAGACTATAAAGAAGCGTTTGAGAAACTCAAAGAATTGATCACTAACGCATCAGTGCTCGTCTACCCAGACTTTACCAAACCATTTACTATCACAACCGACGCCTCAAACTTAGCAATAGGTGCAGTTTTATCCCAAGAACAACATCTTATCTCGAGTTATTCGAGGACGTTAAACTCAGCAGAACAAAGCTATCCGGCGATAGAGAAAGAATTACTGGCAATAGTAGAAGCATGCAGACAATTTAGACCATACATCTATGGTAGGAAATTTACGATTGAAACAGATCCTAAGTCATTAACCTGGCTCTATTCTTTAAAAACGCCTAATGCTAGACTGTTTAGATGGAGACTAAGACTAGAAGAATATGATTACATAATAAAATACAAAAAGGGTTCTGAAAATTATGTCGCAGACGCTCTGAGTCGAACTGAAATTAATGCTCATAAAGCAATAGAAGAAGACTCACTCTCAATGGTACCTCAAACACCTGACGATGCACCTGTTACACCCGAAGAAATGGACGAAATATTTGACGACGACATGGAAACAGTCCACACAGCTGAAGAAAATCCGACCTTTTCACTACCTATAACAGACAAAAATGCTCACGCTTTTAATCACAGCATTATTATAAAAGGAGGAAATGATTACAATTTAAAAGTAAACAAAGATAAACTTAAAGTACAATACACGGTGAAAATTAATAAATAAAACGCAGAAACACATTTACTTAAGTTTTACAAGGAAAATATTAAACCCAATAAGCAATATTGTGTCTACTTTACGACCG
This sequence comes from Torymus aiolomorphi, assembly GCA_036365515.1. Classification (NCBI taxonomy): domain Eukaryota; kingdom Metazoa; phylum Arthropoda; class Insecta; order Hymenoptera; family Torymidae; genus Torymus; species Torymus aiolomorphi. Next base: position 112,190,891 of record CM070876.1, read on the forward strand.
AAGAATTGAAAAGAATTACGTATAGAATATTGAAGGATCATTTCAATGAAAAATTAAAACTAATCAAAACAACCACGTATACACCTACGATTGATAAAAATAATTTCATAAAGGAACTCGAGACATATCATAATCAAAATCATAACGGTATTCGAGAGACCTTATTACACTTTAAGAGAAAACTCTGTACACTTAATATGGATCGACTTATTTAAAATTTTATAAATCAATGTGAGATATGCCTAGAGCATAAGTATGAGAGAAACCCATATGAAACAGAAACATACGGCTCTATTATAGCTAGAAGACCACTTGAACATATACACATGGACGTATTTCATTTCAACAAGGATAAATTTTTAACAATTATAGATATTTTTTCTAAATATGCTCAAGCCTATTATCTACCAGATGGAAATGCCACGACCATGATAAACAAATTGAGACATTTTGCCTCACACCATAACTTTCCGGATAAAATTACGACAGACAACGGAAGTGAATTCAACTCAACAGTATTTAAGGAGTTTTGCCGCATACATAAAATTCAATATCATCAAACAACGATACACAGACATACATCAAATGGACCCATAGAAAGACTGAATTCAACCCTATAGGAAAAATTAAGTATTTTATCCAATCAAAATCCAAAAGAAACAGTGAAAAATTGTATGATCACCGCTCTCTTAGTATACAATCAGAGTATACACTCTACAACTAATTATACGCCTTTTACACTGTTATATAGACCTTATGACGAACTACAGAAACACATTATCGAGCCCGATGCTGATACCATAGAAAGATATAATGCAATGAGAAAAAATGAAATTTTACCTTTTTATGACCCTCATAACCCAGGAGCAACATTTTCTCGGATTACTTAATAAAATTAAAAGATCATTTATTTTCAATGAACAAATATTCGACTTAGAATTGTTAACATATGACCAAATATCGGATATACGTGTACATTTATTGGCAATCTACTCTCAGAAAGAGTTAATATTACACTACCATAATTTACTAGATTTTCGCTTTGCTCAGGGATGAATTGCATTCACACAAAATTTTATTGTATGCACCATCAAAATCCCTATCCTTAATGCTATAGAATTTTTACTCCATCGAAGACTTGCTATAATCAACTACAACAATCAGACAGAAATTATCACCACGCCATGGAGTTTGGCCGGATATCTATAAAACTATTTGCTAATAAGTGCTGACAGATGTATGAAAAGAATTTTTTATTTCTTAAGGGAATCGATGAAATAATGAGTACACAAGATAATTTAGTTCATTCTATGCCACGTTTCGGTAATACAATTATTACCTTTATCAAGCACATATTATTTGGTGTAGTCAAGGGTATAAATGCACAGAATGAATTAAATTATCTTGTGTACTCATTATTTCATCGATTCCCTTAAGAAATACAATGAACATGGGTGATAAGGTCAACTACAAAAGAATTTTTTATGTCAACAAATTATAACGGAAAAAGTCAAACCGATTATCATTTCAATTAGTCCACCTTTAATACTGACATACAGATTATCTGAAAATTTAACGTTAATATCAAGTAATTATGCTATAAAGAAACATATGAAATACAAGGAAATAATGTTCAAATACAGGAATACCGACTTGACGAAAATCTTGGTGAAATGGAACAATCTAATTTAATTTCACCTTTAATTATCAAAGACAACCAGTTAAATTTTGAGCCTTTAAAAACTTTTACATCACCTACACTGAGTATGCCAATTTCTACTCAAATTAAAACTCAATTCATCATGCCTACAAGTTCAATTATATTAGTATTGCTTTTCATAACGATTACTTCGGTTTACTTAATATACAAAATAAAAGTCAAGAAACAACGTCCGCAACTTACCAAAAGTCCAAAGATAAGGACATCAAAGACGAGGATGTCATTGAACTTGGCCATGGAGGAGTTACATGAGTCACCACATAGGTACTTAGACGCATCGGCCAACCAGCCTCCTTACCGCTTCGAATGGAATCTGCATCGACAAAAAGAAGCCAGAAGACAATGAAGATGCAATATATACTTTTCATATATACTTTATACATATACTCTCTTTATACTCTCTTACGGCACTTCGCATCGACGATCGCCAGTCTCTGTTGGGCATCCAACCTGTAACGACGTTTTAATAAATCATTATTCTAATCAACACCCTTTGTTCGATTACTTACATACTTTGGCGAGTGTTACCTGTGTGTGTGTTACCTTTCCTTGGTGATCCACCGGGGCTTGCCACATAACTGGCCTGTGCTGTTGTAAAGGCTGCAATCACAACACTTGTCGTTGGAGATGACAGTAGAGCTTCGTTTTTGTAACACCAGTTGGCGTAGAGTCTTTCGTCATTGACTGGTATAATTCCGTTAGCATCTATTTCTGGGCTGGTAAATAACTCTGTCAATCTTTCTGGTTTAGTAATGACTTCTGTCTGTGTCATGTTTTCACGTTGACAAAATTGACCCCATAAAGAGTTTAGGCATAGTTTTGCGACTGATCATAGACCGGCGTTGTACTGTATCGCGTCTTTATTTAAACTAATACATTTATTGACCTCCAATTCTTTTACGTATTCGGATTTATCTTGGTTGGTCAGACAGTCAGGTGGAAAACCAGACGCCATATTTTTTTGCGTGAAAAATTCATTGATATATTCGGCAAATATTTCACCTTTGCCTTCTTTTTGATTATATTGCGTCATCTCGTATTGCCAGATCTCGTAAACGCGTTAAATTGTATACCCCAGTTTGACAGCTTCTTTAACTTCCTCAGATACCCACGTCCCCGGTAAAATTCGATCATTTGGGTCTTGATGCGGACAATCTTCTTGGATCATTTATTCACTACACGTGCGACATAAGGGAAATATTAGTTTACCGTGCATTCTTATCGGTAATAAGGGGTGGTACAGGTTTTGCTGTGGAAGCACGTCACACATTAGTAAACCGTTCACTCGAGAGATGTCTTTGTATGTTCCTAAGAACTGACGACAATCTTCTTCGCCGACGTATATGTTGGGATGACCAACGGGAAATTTACCTCGTTTACAGATATACGGGTACAACGAGCATACATCGAGGTACTTTATTTTTTCTTCACCTTTACAATCGAACATTTTAACGGTGTTACCTGTTCGTCCACCAAAAAAAGCATCTCGCGCTTCCAAAGGTTTCCGTTTCACGTTATCGACGTTTTCTTGAACAAAGCGCTGAAGCTGATCATCTTGGAAGAGTTCAGTTTTAAACTCGCATTCCCATTTCTCAATTAATTTATAATTGTTTGACCTTATCTTATCGTTCGTAGCTACTGTTCTTTCGTATCTAACGTCCATTGAATCACCACTCGTCAAAACTGTATCTTTATTAATCCTGAAACAGCGAGGGCATCCGTGCCAAAAACAACCGTGAAATTGAAGTACTATGCCTCTGTGATTTTCGTCGGGCCGTGGTTGACTGTAGCCATCTATAATCAGACCTTCGGGTAATCTTCTCTCTCTCGAATGTCCTGCATGTTCGATGAAGCGATGAAGTATGCGTTTTTTCATCCAGCACTGCCAATAGACCGCTTTTTGTGACTAATTGTCGCACCATCTGTAACCGCGAGGTGGAACGATACCTCTTTGATTCTTTTTTAAGAACTTTTTGCGAAGCACACGCTTACAATTCGAAGCTATAGTTGTGCATTCGACAAATGGATCCACACCAAATTTCGTAAAAGTTTTTCGAAAGGCTAAGCAAGTTAATCTTAAAATTGTTACATCCTGTTTACAATACTTCACAATTTCGTTTTGAAAATTGAACTCACATCCGCTCGTCGATTGCTCATTACACCACTCCAGAAAGCGTTCTCTTTCCTCGGTGTTCATACTGTCTGGTGAGTACACGTCCAAAGGAGGAAGTGGTCCCTCGTACGATTGATTTTCAGGTGTATTAAACAAATGTGGAAAAGCACCTTTTTCGATTTCATGTAACCCGTAGGCTTTTGGTAAACTACTTAATGGCATGTGAAAATAATTTAGACTGTCTATAAATTTTACATTCGCAATCTCCATTAAGATAATCTTTGAACCATTCATTATGACGGATATGAATATTTACATGAAAATGATCATGTCTTATACACCTTAAACTGTAAACCGTCGGGCCCGCCAAGTATGTATGGGAGGATCACCCCTGCTATAGAGCAGCTCTAGATTTCTGTTATCCTCCCAAGATGCGTAATGTTATACTATAGAAAATTCAAAATTGAGAAAGAGTAAGGAAAAATAGGGATGGTAATTATGTACCACCGTTTCGTAAAGGGTCTACAATATATTTACAAGAAAAAAGTTTTATCGAGATCACATTGTGCTCGCACGACGACGAAAAATCATGTTCGTACGACGGGTGTACGATTTTACACTCTTATGTGATAAATAATGCCTGAAGCCGACTTTGCTATAGCGCTCGAGCTCATTATCACAACGTGGACGTAAAATGTAATTTTACACCCGAGGTACGAAAAGTTCTATTATGTCAGTCAAGTTAATTTACGGATACTTGACTACAATAAATTGATTTCAGTACTTTCTTGTGTTTAATTTGTATAGAAGAATGAACAAATTTGAATACATTTCTGAGAACAGTCATTATACAGTTATTTTGCAGAGTTATGTGCATTACTTAACTATCGATAATTGATATGACAACTTTCCATTGTTTAATTTGCAGCTGTGAACAATGTAAATGTACTTAAATACAATTTGTTGAGCATATATTGGCTCGAAGAAGTAAAAGACTTTTTCGCTAATATTTATTTGATTTTTTTACAAAATCATAAAGATTATTATTTTATAAATTATACAGAAAAAACTCATACTTGTCTTATTTTATATTTTCGTAGAAAGTTTCATTAACAATTCTATTTGCTTTACTGATTTTCAAAAAAATATCTAGGTTTTCATTAAAGTTCTTGGTACAGAGCTTGACACATGTTGAGTGAGTGGGTGGGAAAGGGAGGGGAGAGAGTGTGAGTATTGAAATACTTGAACTTAACAAAAGATTTGAAGTTGCATTGTAAAAGAAATGACAATTGCGAAACTTTAGGTTGTTATATAGACGCAGATTGGGCTGGCGATAATGTAGACAGAAAATCTACGTCTGGATATGTTATTAGAGTGTTTGAAAACTTTATTGATTGGAAATCACGAAAACAAAAAACTGTAACAAAGGCGTCGACGAATGCAGAATATGTAGCCTTACCCGTGACAGTTAGTAAAGTGAAATTTGTACGGGAGTTATTGAAAAATTTTTTGTAAATTTAAGAGATACTATAAAGACAGGAATAAAAACATTGCAGATATGTTTAAAAAAGCTCTGTGTAATGATAAGCTTGAAAAATTTAGAAAATTGATGGATGTTAAATGAGATACGTTAAACTGAAATGTGAAAAGAATAAAATATGTAAAAGTCGAAGTGTACAATATGAATGTAAGGAGGCGTGTTGGAAATAGTACATTTATATTGCACCTATAAGAAAATGTATATTATGTGCGAGTGCATAACTATATCGAGAGCGCGCAAGCAAGAGTCCGAACACACACATGTATGTCTCCCCTCCGCCGTGTGTGCATTAAAGTGCTGTATATAGTCATTGTACTAATTTTAATAGTTTAATAAACCAGTCATTCCATGTTGATTGTCTCTTTTTTATCACTACAAGCAATACCGATCCACATCCCAAAAATTATATTTTACAGCTATAATGTATATTATAATATATTGATGGAGCAGCACCAAAACAAAATTTTATGGAATCAACATGAAAGGTTGAATTATTTAAAGCTGTATCCGATAGTCATGTGTTTTTTAATCAAAAACAGGGGTTTTTCACTCTTTCGACAGTTTTAATTGCACATAACCTTTTTTCATTCAAAATATTACTTATGTCGACGGCAACTTACTATCAACTGATGAGAATTTTTCCATCGATCTTACAGTCTTATAAATTAAATTAAAATAATTAATATTTATGGCAGTTAGATTGCCCTTGTTTATAATGTTCTATTGGTCAAACGGGTAGATATTTGAAGAAGAGAATATATGAACATCAATATAGTGGATGTTATATTAGTCAAAGGGGTAAATATTTGAAGAAGAGAATATATAAACATCAACATAGTTTACGTAGTATGAATTTTACATCGGGTTTGAAAGAACATTGTTTAAATAGTTTGCATTCTTTCGATTTTGGGAGTGTGGATATTTTGGAATAAGGGATTAAGAATAAATATAAGAGGGGAAGCCTTGAAAGTATTCACATTCTAAGGAATCGGAATAATGTAAATTTAACAGTAGAGTCAAGTAAATTAGCTAACATTTATCATTCTTTATTAATTTAAGTGAGAATGGAAAGTTGGAGAGGGGAAGGTGGATGGTGGTGGGGGTTAGAGGAAATAAGTGGGTATGGATATATAAGGAGGTGTATCGCGGGTTTCATTTCAGTCCCTGAGGAGGAGCCGGAGCGGGCTCAAAACATTGGACAATTGGGCAATTTGGTGGTGGGGGGCAGTCAGATAGTCCTTTGCTACTAAAGTTTTTTTCCAGGTTTTAAATAAGTTTTTATTTCAGATTCTGCGGGGGTGATTATAAACAAGAGCAATCTAACTACCATAAATATTAATTATTTTAATTTAATTTTTAAGATTGTAAGAAAAATTCTCATCAGTTGATAGTAAGTTGCAGTCGACATAAGTAATATTTTTAATGATAAAAGTAAGGTCTATTAGAGGTGGGTTAAAATGTTTTTTAGAGATATATATTGGATTTATGGGAAGGTGGTCAAAGGTTATTGCTCAAAATGGGTAAAAATGGTTCTAACGATTGTAATTTTAAAGAAGCAACTTACTTTTCTTCTTAGGTGTAAAAAATCAAATATTTTTCCTACCCATATTGGGAAAAAATTTGATGATAAGGATTTTTATCTGGATTACAACAAAAGAGTTTATTATGATCTACGGAAAAATATTTTCTTTTTTAAGAATAAATTACCTAATTTAGAAATTAGAGATTTGAATTTTGAAATTAATCGTTTGAATAAATGTTTATTAGAGCTTGAAAGATATTTATATGATAAAGTAGAACAGAATGATTTGCAAGAATTTTTTCGTGGTCAAAAGAGGCACTTTGAAAAAGTAAAATATAATCATAGGAGTAAATTAAAAAGAAAATTTGAATATTTAAAACAAAAAACACTCTGAGGTCAATCAAACAAACAATGTTAATAAAGATTGGTTCAGAAATCTAACGGACAAAGTAATACCAGAAGAAGTGGTAAATATGATGTCAAAGGGTGCTAAATTTGGAATATCATATTCAAGTAAAGCTCTTCCGATCAAGAATATCATCGCTGAGGTAGAAAATAGTATTAGTAGTTTTAATCTAGAGTTTAAAAAAGAATGTGGGAGTTCTTTAGTTAAAGTTATCCCCCTACATATTAATATCCATGGACGTGTCAGCGTAACGCCAATATTATAACGTTAAAAATGGGTACGTCGCTAAAAATAGATATAGATACATAGATTATGTGTATTACTAACGAGAGAGAGAGAGAGTGTGTGTGTGGGAGATAGATAGAGAGAGGGGGGGAGATCGAGAGATGCGCATTGTTACATAGCCTGCAGGGGCTATATAAGGCCGGCCGCAGCGCTCAGTTGGAGCCTGACTCTAGGAGGGAAGGTGCCTTCAGCTGAGGTGTGTGCGTGTGCATGTGAGTGTGCGTGCGTGCGTGCGTGCGTGCGTGCGTGCGTGTGTGTGTGTGTGTGTGTGTGTGTGTGAGAGAGAGAGAGGCGGGGGAGAGAGTCATGGGACAGAGGAAGTGGCAGTGCTGGCCGTATAGTTACGAAAGGAACTTTATCTTTTATAATATAAGAATATACTATATACTAAAATAATATAAATAAATATTAATGCTGTGAATTATGCTTTTCAGGTGTACAAGCAAGTATACATCTATCTAATAGGTGTATACTTGAATATTCTCTAAAGATTAAAGAAAAACGAGTTATTGATTATTGTGTTTTGATCATTGATTTTATTACTTATTGTCTATTGATTAGTGTTTTTTGACTATTGTTTATTGATTATTGTCTATTTAATATTGATTATTGTTTATTGAATATTCATCATTAAATATTGATTTTTGGCTATTGAATATTGACCATTTGTTATTGATAAGAACTGATAAGAATCGAAATGAACTGATAAGAACTTATAAGAATCGAAATGAACTGATAAGAACTGATAAGAATGTATATGAACTGTAATGAACTGATATGGACTGAAATGAACTGATATGAACTGATAAATAATAATTAGGAGTTATTGATTATTGTCTGTTTATTAATATCTATTGATTATTGACTATTGAATTGAATTGAATATTGACCATTGAATATTGATTATTGACTTTTGAAATCACTATTGAGTATTGATTGTTACTGATTAGAACTGAAAAGAACTGATAAGAACTGATTTTTGCTATTGAACTTTGGCTGTTATTATTGAACATTTGCCATTTTGATTAAAAATTAAAAACTATATTTTGATTATTATTGAACTTTTACAAGTATTTGTATTAGCATTAATAAAAAGTCTTGATTAATTTTTCTTCCTTATTGTTTTTTATTATTATTTATATTATATTTTATTGGAAATATCATTAGCGGCATTTAAATATCAACTAATAAGAATTTTTCCATCGGTCTTACAGTCTTACAAATTAAATTAAAATAATATTAAAATAATTAATATTTATGGCAGTCAGATTGCCCTTGTTTATAATCACCCCCGCAGAATCTGAAATAAAAACTTAATTAAAACCTGGAAAAAACTTTGTTAGCAAAGAACGATCTGACTGCCCACCACCACCACATTGTCCGACGTTTCGAGCCTGCTCCGGCTCCTCCTCAGGGACTGAAATAAAACCCGCGATACACCTCCTTATATACCATGCAAACATACCCCTTCTTTTCTCTTGCGCCACCACCCTACACATTCTCCTCTCCAACTTGGCATTCTCACTTAAATTAATAAAGAATGATAAATGTTATCTAATTTACTTGACTATATCATTAAATTTACATTATTCCGATTTCTTAGAATGTGAATACTTTCAAGGCTTTCCTCTTATATTTATTCTTAATCCCCTGTTCCAAAATATCCACACTCCCAAAATCGAAAGAATGCAAACTATTTAAACAATGTTCTTTCAAACCCGATGTACAACTTGAGCTGCGTAAACTATATTGATGTTCATATATTCTCTTTTTCAAATATCTACCCGTTTGACCAATATAACAACCATTACAATCCCTACAATTAATTTTATAAACAACTCCCGATTTCAAACATTTATCATCCTTGTCTTTACAATTACTAAATAACCTTTCTAAATTATTATCATTTCTTTAATTTAATGATAAAACTAAGGTCTATTAAAGGTGGGGTAAAATGTTTTTTAGAGATATATATGGGATTTATGGGAAGGTGGTGAAAGATTATTGCTCAAAATGGGTAAAAATGGTTTTAAGGATTGTAATTTTAAAGGAGCAACTCACTTTTCTTCTAAGGTGTAAAAAATCAAATATTTTTCCTAAACATATTGGAAAAAAATTTGATGATAAGGGTTTTTATCGGGATTACAATAAAAGAGTTTCTTATGATCTACGGAAAAATATTTTCTTTTTCAAAAATAAATTACTTAACTTAGAAATTAGAGATTTGAATTTTGAAATTAATCGTTTGAATAAATATTTATTAGAGCTTGAAAGATATTTATATAATAAAATAGAACAGAATGATTTGCAAGAATTTTTTCGTGGTCAAAAGAGGTACTTTGAAAAAGTAAAATATAACCATAGGAGTAAATTAAAAAGAAAATTTGAATATTTAAAGCATAGAAAACACTCTCAGGTCAATCAAACTAACAATGTTAATAAGGATTGGTTTAGAAATTTAAATGACAAAGTAATACCAGAAGAAGTGGTAAATATCATGTCAAAGGGTGCTAAATTTGGAATATCATATTCAAGTAAATCTCTTCCGATCAAGAATATCATCGCTGAGGTAGAAAGTAGTATGAGTAGTTTTAATCTGGAGTTTAAAAAAGAATGTAGGAGTTCTTTAGTTAAAGTTGTTGATAATTTTAAAAGAGAACATAGATTTGATAATTATTTGAACAGTAATTTATTCCATGAATTAAAAATAACGAAGAAATTCTTGAGAGAGAATCCGAATATGATCTTCCAAAAAGCAGATAAAGGAAATGTAACTGTAGTTTCAGATAAAAGGGATTATATTAATAAAATTCAACTTATGTTGGAGGATGATACCACTTATGTGAAAATTAGGAATCCACATATCAATAGACTACAAGATAAATTGAAAGAATTATTGATGCATTGGAAAACAAAAGCTTATATTAAAGATAGTATGTTTAAATATTTAAAATGTGAAAATGGCACTGTAGCTAAATGTTATGGGCTTCCTAAGATTCACAAAGAACAGTTGACATATAGAATAATAATATCATCGATAAATTTTCCGACGTATAGACTTGCTAGATTTTTGTCTAATATATTGTTCAAGATAGTGGGTAAAACAAATTCATATATTAAAGATAATGAAAGATATTATTATTCCGAATGATCATAGGATGGTTTCATTGGATGTAGTATCTTTGTTTACAAATATACCTTTAGAGTTGTTGAATGATATTATACAAGATAAATGGTCTGAAATTAAAGTACATACTAGTTTAACAAAAGATGAATTTATAAAGGCACTTAATTTGGTTTTTAAAAACACAATTTTTTCTTTTGATAATAGTATATATGAACAAAGATATGGTTGCCCAATGGGATCACCTTTGTCACCTGTTATAGCCAATTTAGTAATGGAAAAATTGGAAAGTATTGCTTTGTCTAAGTTGGTTTTTCAGCCAATTATTTTTAAAAGATATGTTGATGACATTTTTGCAATTGTACCAGAATGTTTTGTGGATGAAATGGTGGATGTGTTTAATTCTATCCATGATAGAATTAAATTCACAAAAGAAGTTGAGAAAGATTATCAATTGAGTTTTTTAGATATTAGAGTCATTAGAGGTAATAATAATAGAGTGAAATTAGATTGGTATAGAAAACCTACATGGTCAGGTAGATTTTTAAATTTTGATTCTCACCACCAATTCGGAAACAAGACAGGTGCGATCAAAGGTGTCATTGACAGAGCGATTAAATTGTCACATAAAGATTTTAGGAAAAAGAATTTAAATTTAGTTAGAGAAACATTTATTAAAAATAGTTATCCCGTAAAATTTATTGATAAAATGATTGATGAGAGAGTGTGGGAAATTTATAATGGTGGATTGAAGCAGCGGGTAGATAATCAAACAAGGAATAGAAATGGAAAGAATGCATATTTTAGTTTACCATATGTTAGAGGTTTGTCGGAAAGGATTAGAAGGGTTTTTAGTAAACATAATATTCAAGTTTTCTTTAGAAATGATAATAATTTAGAAAGGTTATTTAGTAATTGTAAAGACAAGGATGATAAATGTTTGAAATCGGGAGTTGTTTATAAAATTAATTGTAGGGATTGTAATGGTTGTTATATTGGTCAAACGGGTAGATATTTGAAAAAGAGAATATATGAACATCAATATAGTTTACGCAGCTCAAGTTGTACATCGGGTTTGAAAGAACATTGTTTAAATAGTTTGCATTCTTTCGATTTTGGGAGTGCGGATATTTTGGAACAGGGGATTAAGAATAAATATAAGAGGGAAAGCCTTGAAAGTATTCACATTCTAAGAAATCGGAATAATGTAAATTTAATGATAGAGTCAAGTAAATTAGATAACATTTATCATTCTTTATTAATTTAAGTGAGAATGGCAAGTTGGAGAGGGAATGTGGAGGGTGGTGGGGTAAGAGAAAAGAAGGGGGTATGGGTGCATGGTATATAAGGAGGTGTATCGCGGGTTTTATTTCAGTCCCTGAGGAGGAGCCGGAGCAGGCTCGAAACGTCGGACAATGTGGTGGTGGTGGGCAGTCAGATCGTCCTTTGCTAACAAAGTTTTTTCCAGGTTTTAATTAAGTTTTTATTTCAGATTCTGCGGGGGTGATTATAAACAAGGGCAATCTGACTGCCATAAATATTAATTATTTTAATATTATTTTAATTTAATTTGTAAGACTGTAAGACCGATGGAAAAATTCTTATTAGTTGATATTAAATTGCAGTCGACATAAGTAATATTTTTAATGGCATTTAAATATTAGTAGTTTAATGGAGCATGACAATGTTGAGCAAGTTATTGATGAAAATCGTCGTCACGGTAGACCTAGAATCAGACATACGTCTAAGGAAGAAAGGGAGTTCCGAGAAAGGCAACGGATTTTAAGAAATGAAAGAGAAGGACGATCCAGGGCTCGGTGCGATAATAATGTCAATAATAATTCAAATACATTGGAACCTAATAATAATGAGATGAAGCATGACAATGTTGAGCAAGTTATTGATGAAAATCGTCGTCGCTGTAGACCTAGAATCAGACGTACTTCTGAGGAGGAAAGGGAGTTCCAAGAAAGGCAACGGATTTTAAGAAATGAAAGAGCAAGACGATACAGGGTTCAGTGCGATGATAATGTCATTAATAATTCAAATACATTGGAACCTAATAATAATCAGGTTAATTTAACTAAAAGAATTAGACAAAGTAATGATGGGGAGGAATGAGAATACCAAAATCGTCGACATGAACGAAGTGTAGAGAATCGAAGATTTTTGGAACAAAATAGTAATGTTGATGAATACTATTTAGGTGAAATGGATGTTTTATGCAGTCATTGTAACGCGAAACATTTTACTGCAGAGAAAGTGCTCAACAAGGGTAATTAATTTAATGATTGTTGTGATCATGGGACTGTTAAATTGGCAGAAATTCCAGATTTTCCAGATAATTTACGTTCATTATTTGAAAATAATCATCAAAAAAGTAAAGCATTTTTTAACGTATACGAAATTATAATAGTTCATTTTCATTTGCATCTTTTAATGCCAATGTAGTTGATATGCCTACAATATGTACAGCTCCATATTGTTGCAAAATACAAGGTCAAATTTATTACCAAATAAAGGAGGCTTTATATCCATCGGGAAATGATTATCCTAAATATGGTCAGCTTTTTATTATAGATCCACAAGAAGCTATCGACTATAGAATTGGGGCTAACGCAGGAACTGACAAAGAAATAATCTATAGTTTAGAGCAAATGATAAGACAATATAATTTATTTGCCAAGTCATATCTAATGATGAAGGAAGAAATTGATCATCAACGTCAATTATTGGGTAGTGATACGGAACCTGAATTACAACTAATTTTTAGTTTAAAACCGGTCTATGATCGAAATAGGTATAATTTACAAATAACAAATGAGGTTGCTGCGGTTTTTGTTACTACAGCCGATGGTGACATTCCTGAATCATATGTGACTATCCGTAATAAGGCTACGCGTGTATTGCAATCAGTAAGTTCGATGGATCCAAACGTAGAACCTATGGTATATCCACTGTTTTATCCTCATGGATCGCAATGTTGGCATAAAAATATGGCGAAAATAAATAATAGGACATTCGTAGTAGATAATGATGATGCACAAGGTGAACAAAGTAATCGTCGAGTAACTAGGGGATCTTATGTTAAATATAGAATAGACATGAGATCTGATATATTCAATGCATTTTTGTTAGGCCGTAGATTATTTCAACAATGGATTGTTGATAGTTACGTTAAAATCGAGAGGAATCGTATTGAATATATTCGGCGCGATCAAAAACAATTGCTTGTGGAATCATACCGAGGATTAGTTGAGCATTTAAATAATACTGCAAATGATATGAATTGTCAAGTAGGTAAAATAGTTATATTGCCATCAACTTTTGTTGGTTCTCCTAGATATATGATGTAAAATTATCAAGATGCAATGGCTATAGGTCGTATGAAAGGAAAACCTGATCTGTTTATAACCATGACGTGTAATCCTAACTGGCGTGAAATTAAAGATAATTTATTACCGGGTCAACAGGCTTCAGATCATCCTGACATCTGTGCTCGTGTTTTCCATTTAAAAAAAGAATATTTAATTTCGCTAATAACAAAAAAGAAATATTTTGGGGAAGTTTCACCTCACGTACATGTTGTAGAATTTCAGAAACGAGGTTTAGTTACTTTAAAAAATGGTTTTAAATTATCTACCGTGAATGATACCGATAAATACATTTCTGCTGAAATTCTTGATTCTGAGACAGATCCAATATTGTATAAAACTGCAGTTAATAATATGATACATGGTCCATGTGATAATAGATGTATCATTGACGGTCAATGTTCGAAACATTATCTAAGAGAATTTCGAGAGGAAACTATAATGTCGCCTGATGGATATCCGTATTATAAACGAAGAAATGATGGGAAAAAAATTATGCATCGTAATCAAACTGTAGACAATCGATTTGTAGTACCAAATTGTCCTGGGTTATTACGCATATTCAATTGTCATATAAACGTTGAAGTAGTGTCCAGCGTAACGTCCGTAAAATATTTGTATAAATATGTTTATAAAGGTTACGATGCAGATAATATCATAGTTGAAGAGTTAAATAATGAGAGGGTAATTAATCACGATGAAGTTCATAGTTTTATAGAAACGCGATATTTTATCCCAGTTGAAGCATGTTGTCATATTTTAAGTAAACCATTACAGTGTAAAAGTCATAGTATCATACGCTTAGCAGTTCATTTACCTCAACAACAGTCAATTATAATTGATGATATTGATGATGATGTTGCTGTGGAGGCTGCATTAAATCGAACCACTACATTATTAGCTTATTTTGATTTGAATAAACAAGATTTTTCAGCTAGACAATACACTTATGCTGAAATTCCAGCTCACTATGTTTTTAAAGAACATAATGATAATGGTCAGAAAGTTTTTAGATGGTCAAAACGGAAATCACATTATAATTGTATGGACATATGTATTCCGTCAGTCCAAGTCAGGTAGTTATTTCGATTAAGATTACTTTTATTAAATTGTAGACGCGCAAAAAGTTTTGATGAAATAAAAAATGTAGACGTTGTTCAGTATATGACGTTTTCGGAAGCTTGTTTGCTTGCGTTACGTCTTATAGATGATGATGAGGAATTGAGTCGAGCTATGCAGGAAGCTATAAGTTGGATGATACCAGGTAGTATACGTCTGTTATTTGTACGTATTTTGATTCATTGTCAACCTGTGCATCCGGACGAACTTTGGGAAAATTTTAAAGATGCTTTATCAGAAGACTTCCTAAGATTATATGGAGATCATACCAGAGCTTACAATTTAGCTTATTCCAATATTTGTGAAATGTTGATAGCTGAAGGCAATGATATGGCGAACTTTCCATCGATGCCTCAATTAGTAGTGAATAACCATATTGAGGATAGTAATGAATTGCGTGGTAACTTGGCAGATATGGAAAATAGACAGTATTCCATGTTAAACAGGGATCAAAAAGAAATGGTTGATAAGATTTTAAGTGTATCAAATGTTATTGATTATAACAGCTCTCGGTGTTTTTATATCGATGACCCTGGTGGATCTGGGAAAACGTTTGTATATACAACATTATATAATTTACTAAAAAGTCAAAGCAAAAATGTTTGTTGTATGGCTTTTACTGGAATCGCTGCAACGTTACTACCTAAAGGAATGACGGTTCACAAAGTACTAGGTTTGCCTGTACCTTTACTATCAGATTCTTCATCTAATATCGCTGTGCAATCAAAGGAAGGGCAATTTTTGAGGCAAACAGATGTGTTTATTTGGGATAAGGCCCCAATGGCTCCGCAATACGCATTAGAAATCATGGACAGGACTTCAAAAGATATTATGAGTAATGATTTATTGTTTGGTGGTAAAATTGTCATTTTAGGTGGAGATTTTAGACAATTATTACCTATATTACCACGAAGCATTCGAAGTGAAGTTATAAATTTAAGTTAACGACTAATATGAGAGCTATAGATGAAGATATTACATTTTCAAAATTTGTTTTGGATTTGGGAAACGGTGATTTAAATGACAACAATGATAATATTGATATTCCTGAACGATCTATAACTACTGATTCTAATTTCATTAATTGTATGTACGGACATTTGATAAGAAATAACCTTTATGATGAAATGAGCTCATCGGTTATATTAGCTGCACGAAATATAGACGTGAACGAAATTAATAAAACTGTCGTATCGTTATTAGATAGTTATAATGAACGTATATATACGAGTGTTGATTCCGCTGATCATTGTGATGATAATGGTTTAGTGGGTGAAGGAATTTTACCAGAATATCTTAATTCATTGAATCCACAAAATTTACCACCTCACGAATTGCATTTACGAATAAATTCTATTGTTATGCTTATCAGAAATATTAGTATACATGAAGGATTATGTAATGGAACACGATTAAGAATTTTAGATTTAAATAATAATTTATTGAAATGTACAATTTTAGCCGGGTATAAAGAGGGTCAAGTTGTTTTTTTAAATCGCATTACTTTATATTCTGATAATGAGTATCCTTTTACTTTCAAAAGAAGACAGTTGTCAATAAAATTGGCATTTGCAATGACTATCAATAAAGCTCAGAGCCAAACATTTTCAAATGTATTAATTGATTTACAAAAAGATGTTTTTAGTCATGAACATTTATATGTTGCAATTTCGCGTGTCAGTTCTTGGAGTGGATCAAACTTCTATTTAGGTTCTAATCGAGTTAATAATAAAGTAAAAAATTACGTTTTTAAAGAAATTTTGTAATAAATAGTATCTTTAATGTATGTATGTGTGTATTTATTATTATTATTATTATTATTATTATTATTATTATTATTATTATTATAATTATTATTATTATTATCATTATTATTATTAGTGTACAATTTAAAATGAAGAAAATATTTATATTTATTTACATATGTTTAATATATTTACTTTATGCAATGTATACGTAAAATAACGTGTTCTTTGAAATGATATAGAATATGTAGAGAATATATAGAAAGAGTATGGTTTAACACGAATTATAGATAATTAAAGTGTGTAAAAATTGTTATACTTTGAGTATAAGACTATACACACTGCACCCATGCTAGAGCCCTCTCCACTGTCTCTTTTCCTAAATCTATTTGCTTCTTATTTTCCATGCTCTCTTCTATTGTCATTATTCGAGGTCTATTTCTTTTTGTTTCTACGTGACAATGAGATTCATTACACCATGTATCTAGAATTAACATTTTAATCGAATAATTAACCGTATACATTAACAAATATATTTACGTAATGAGTCACATTACACAATTATTATAGTCGACTCAAGAGAACACAGCGGCATTGTAGGCGTGCGTAGCGCGCCCAAAATTCTAGTTAATAATTTTGAAAGAGAAAATAGATTTGATAATTATTTGAACAGTAATATGTTGCATGAATTAAAAATAATGAAGAAATTCTTGAGGAGAATCCGAATATGATCTTCCAAAAAGCAGATAAAGGAAATGTAACGGTAGTTTCAGATAAAAGGGATTATATAAATAAAATTCAACTTATGTTGGATGATGATACCACCTACGTGAAAATTAGGAATCCGCATATCAATAGACTACAAGATAAATTGAAAGAATTATTGATGCATTGGAAAACAAAATCTTATATTAAGGATAGTATGTTTAAAGATTTAAAATGTGAAAATGGCACTGTAGCTAAGTGTTATGAGCTTCCTAAGATTCACAAAGAACAGTTGACATATAGAATAATAATATCATCGATAAATTTTCGGACTTATAGACTGGCGAGTTTTTTGTCTAATATATTGTTCAAGATAGTGGTAAAACAAATTCATATATTAAAGATAGTTGGAGTTTTTATGATATAATGAAAGATATTGTTATTCCGAATGATGATAGGATGATTTCATTGGATGTAGTGTTTTTGTTTATAAATATACCTCTAGAGTTGTTGAATGATATTATACAAGATAAATCGTCTGAAATTAAAGTACATACTAGTTTAACAAAAGATGAATTTGTAAAGGCACTTAATTTGGTTTTTAAAAACACAATTTTTTCGTTTGATAATAGTTTATATGAGCAAAGATATGGATGTCCAATGGGAACACCTTTGTCACCTGTTATAGCGAATTTAGTAATGGAAAAATTGGAAAGTTGCTTTGTCTAAGTTGGTTTTTCAGCCAATTATTTTTATAAGATATGTTGATGACATTTTTGCAGTTGTACCTGAATGTTTTGTGGATGATATGGTGGATGTGTTTAATTCTATCCATGGTAGAATTAAATTCACAAAAGAGGTCGAGTCAGATAATCAATTGAGTTTTTTAGATATTAGAGTAATTAGAGTTAATAATAAAAGAGTGAAATTAGATTGGTATAGAAAACCTACATGGCCAGGTAGATTTTTAAATTTTGATTCTCACCACCAATTCGGAAACAAGACAGGTACGATCAAAGGTGTCATTGACAGAGCGATTAAATTGTCACATAAAGATTTTAGGAAAAAGAATTTAAATTTAGTTAGAGAAATATTTATTAAGAATATTTATCCGGTAAAATTTATTGATAAAATGATTGATGAGAGAGTGTGTGAAATTTCTAATGGTGGATTGAAGAAGCGGGCAGATAATCAAACAAGGAATAGAAATGGAAAGAACGCATATTTTAGTTTACCATACGTTAGAGGTTTGTCGGAGTGGATTAGAAGGGTTTTTAGTAAACATAATATTCAAGTTTTCTTTAGAAACGATAATAATTTAGAAAGGTTATTTAGTAATTCTAAAGAAAAGGATTGTAGTGATTGTAATGGATGTTATATTGGTCAAAAGGGTAGATATTTGAAGAAGAGAATATATAAACATCAATGTAGTTTACGTAGTACGAATTTTACATCGGGTTTGAAAGAACATTGTTTAAATAGTTTGCATTCTTTCGATTTTGGGAGTGTGGATATTTTGGAACAAGGGATTAAGAATAAATATAAGAGGGAAAGCCTTAAAAGTATTCACATTCTAAGGAATCGGAATAATGTAAATTTAACGGTAGAGTGAAGTAAATTAGCTAACATTTATCATTCTTTATTAATTTAAGTGAGAATGGAAAGTTGGAGTGGGGAAGGTAGATGGTGGTGGGAGTAAGAGGAAATAAGTGGGTATAGGTATATAAGGAGGTGTATCGCGGGTTTCATTTCAGTCCCTGAGGAGGAGCCGGAGCGGGCCCGAAACGTTGGGCAATTAGGCAATTTGGTAGTGAAGGGCAGTCAGATAGTCCTTTGCTAATAAAGTTTTTTTCCAGGTTTTAATTAAGTTTTTATTTCAGATTCTGCGGGGGTGATTACAAACAAGAGCAATCTGGCTGCCATAAGTATTAATTATATTAATTTAATTAAAAGGCTATAAGACCGATGGAAAAATTCTCATCAGTTCAGGTAACCTTTTTCTGTGATCTATTACCATCTTCATCAAGATCACGTTTTTAATGTAACATTTTTTACAAATCTTTTAGCCTTTGGTGAAGGATATTGATACGATTGCATTCGCCTCAATCATATTTTGAATGGTGTTCTGTCAAGTATAAACTATCGATCTGAAAAAATTCTGAGAAATTCTACTTACAATTTTTAAACTGTTCTCATTTGATGTTCTATACAAAAAGTTTAAAGTTTTTGAGTTAAAAAATCATAAATATTGAAGTTTTATGAAATAATTCAAAATTTTCAAATATTCAATTAATTCTAACTTTTGAACGATTGCATATTTTGCTCTATAACTGAATGGCTGTGTTTTGGGGGTTTGTTTATGTTTCTTGGCTTTCTTTTACTTAAAAACCTTCTGCCTTATAAAAGAAATGTTTTTTTTCCTTTTGAAGGTTCCAAACTTTTTCTTTTGACGTACTGCTGTCCTTCACGATGTTGCTTCTTGTGACTACCTCAGCTCCCTTGCAGTGTTGAGCTGCTTAGTAAATCTGGAAGTACTTGAATGAACTTCACCAGTTATCAATGCGTGTTTCATTAACTGAGTTTTTGTTGTATTCAGATACTGCATTGACAACAACCGTCTCTATCCTTCTCCTGCTATATCATAAATACTACTATTTGACATAGTATCGGGTGCTTCATAAACTTGCTGATAAGTAGTTCTAAGTACAATATCCTTGAGGGCATTGTCTTCTTTATGTTGTTCTTTCAACTGCAATCGAAATGCATTCTTGGACAAGCGGTTCATGTTCATGACAGCACAAACTGACAGAAAAATCTAAACCAATACAATTAACACTGTTCACAATTCTTTGATTTACTAAATAAGGAGAGCGGGGCTTGGCTTCTGTCCGAGGGCTTGAATGACTCTCTTCAGCCACCCAACCACAAGACATACACTTCAATGTTATTTTTGAAGAGTGCCCAATCGCATCAGAAAATTCTGCAATATGCTCTTATTCTCCACACTCACTGCACTTAATATTTTGTAAAAGTTTTACCAGGTGGCTGTTCTTTACTTGGCAGATTAGAGTGCTATACTTTTATTTTAGCCTTTTTCCAGATTAAACTCAGATGAGCATTTCTCTTGCTCAGTCATTCTCTTTCTGGACGCCAACGTCTGTTAAGAGAATGCATTTTTGACTCTTCAAAACAATCTAAATACTCCAAAACATAATAAACAGATATATGGACTTTCGTCTGCTTGATTGGTTACTGTGTACCAGAGATAGGTATGTCTAAAACTGACTGCCGAAAACATAAGTTTTCTACATGTAAAAGTCTATGTAACATACTGTACGACACTTTTGGGATTTTCTATAGTATTTTACATGAAAAGCATGTAAATTAAAATTAAAATTTGACTGATTTGCTTAAACAAATTGATATTGCGTCATACTGAAAAATCGTGAATTTATTGGATTGGTAGTAGTAAGTGGTACACTTTATAAAGTATTAGTCGTAAAAATATAAAACGGTTTCCAAAATTAGCGGTGAAGCGTCTTTGAATTTGAATTCAAAGATTATCCAAAAAATGGTTTAAAATGGACAAACAATAATAAACACAATTTTCGAAAAATATGAAAGAACATATTATTTTATCAAATTTATGTATGGGCATGGTCTTTTTTTAAACTAAAGAGGTATAGATTACATTTCTGTATTAAAAGAAATCGAATATTTGATCATTTTCAACGGTACTCGATCCTAAAAGTTTTGTACCATTTAATGGAGAACATTCCCTTGAAAATGGTCATAAATTTTTTTTTTTCATTCCGTGCACAAAGCTCAATTTCGCACACGCTTGAATGAAAAAGCATACGCTAAATCAAGTTTTGTACACATTATGTCAAATAATACTGTTCGTAAAAATATCAAAACCAAAAGTGTGTCGATAAAAAATAATAAAATGCATGAAACAGGCAGAAATTATCGGTTAATTGAAGCAAATTTTGTTTTTTGTTGAATTTATATATAATAGTTTATCTAAAAGTTGAATTTTGAATATATTTTATTAAAGCACACTTCATGGGCAAAAATTAACTTAATTTTAGCATGTAAGTTTAATATATTTTGTTACTTTGTAAGCTACAAGACCTATGCATAGATGTTTTGTGCAGCTCTATAGGATGACTGCTATTTCTGATATAAGCTTTTATATCCTGATTCTTGCTGTATTATGTAACATTTTTGTATCATTTCTGGTGATTAAATGAATAAATAAATTATATAAATAATTATACAGCTTAGGTTACGTGTGCCCTCATTCATACAATCCAGCCGATTTTTTGGTAGAGGTGCTTTCAACAACTGTGCAAGATGGGAATATACATGCAAAGCCGATACAAAGAATATGTGATGCCTTTTTAACCAGTGATGCCGGTCGTGAAATTGATTTGATTTTGAATCTTGAACTATGCCTTGCTGAATTTCATCAGGTTGGTAGATATCATTTTTTATATAAGTGTGAGTGTATATTACCATTATTAAATGTTTTATAATTTGTATTAATGTACACTTACTGAAGGAGGCATTAAACCTAAAAATTGTCCAAAAATACATTTTTTTTAATTGATTTTTCAATTATATGCGTTATTCTGAATCTAAACAAAGGTTTCGATTAAAAATGAAAAAAATTCATTCTGATATGTCTTAAGGTGATAGCCAACTATAAAATGACATGAAAAACTCGATTTTCTTTTATGATCTATTTCGATAGTAAAATACCTACAAAATATGTACTCAAATATTGGAAAACAGAATCTTTTTCTTTTAAAAAATGTAGATTATATATAGTATAGTACATATCTGTGGCTTCTAGCAATAACCTATTATCTCCACTTTTCATTATTTCGAGTAAATCGAGTTTTTAGTTTCGTATCGGTGTTTTAAATCAAGACAAATCACATTGAATGCAACACAATCTAAACAACATATTTTTTACCATATTAACGAGACCAAATAGCGTTCATGTCTTAAAACATGACTTTTACTTACATGATTCTTCCGGGAATAAACTAAAATTTCAGTGGAGTTATGTGGATTATGCGGTCTCCATGGCAATTATATTGTTTTTTCGGCAACTATACATGATAAATATGAACGGGAGCTTGTAGGGGCAAATGTGTGAACTCTTTTTTTAATACAGCTACCTTTCTATGGGTGCACTTACAAGAATAAGAAACGTCTGTCTCTCTTATTGGAAAAGTGGATTTTTATCGTTTTTACAGGATAGTGGATGAAAAAAGTGGAGTTAATTAGTTTTATCGGGAATTATTCTTAAAAAAATAGAGAGTTATGTGGGTTTTCTGAGAGTTATTCTAAAAAACGTAGGTACGTGGTTATTCCAGGAACATGTTGAAACAATAAAGTTATAGCGTTTTCCCTTGTGTTGATTCAAGACAACGAGTCCCACATAGCATGAAAGGTTCCGGAAGAAAGTTCCAAGGAAGCTTACAGTGAAAGGTTAATAGAATCTTCCAGGGAGCTAACTGAAACTTTCAGAAAGATTCATTGCAAGTTTTCTAAGCTTCCAGAAAGATTCCTGGAAGGAAACAGAAAAGTTTCAAATACCTCACTATGAAATATTACATGGAAGCTTTACCGAAACTTCCAAAAAGCTTACATGGAAGATTATAAAAAATGAGTACTGGAAGCTTTCATGGAAAGCCCTTGGAAGTTAAGAAAAAGCTTCTGGGAAGAACAGAAGTTAAATTACATATAAAGATTGCGGGAAACTTTTGCAATAAATTCGAGGAAGCTTCCTATGGAAGTTCCAATTTAACCATGAGGAAAGCTATCATGGGCAATTATATGAAGTATCTACCAAGGTTCCTGACATATAATAAAGCAACTGGCCGAAAGTTATAATGGAAGCTTCAGAGTGGATTCCGGCGTAACCTTTTTAGGCAGCTTTCAGAAAGTTTTAGGAAAGAATAACAAAAAGGTTCCAAAAGTGGAACGGTAAAATGTTACTCAAAACTGAGGAGAAAGCTTCTAGGAAGCTTACATAAACGATTACTGAAATGAGCCCTGGAAGCTTCGCGGAAGGCTCTTGGAAGTTAATATAAAGTTTCTAAGAATACCAACAGTTTAATTATGTATAACGCTTACTAGAAACTTTAGAAATACATTCCAAGAAGCGCCCTCTGGATGTTCCAATTGATCGTTGAGAGAAGCTTTCATGTAAGATTCTTGAAAGTGTTCTGGCACGGTTCCTGGCCTAAAGTTATAACGGAAGCTTCCAAGTGGATTCCGGCGTAACATATTTAGGAAACATCCAGAAAATTTTAGGAAAGACTAACAAAAAGGTCCCAAAACTTCAACAGTGAAATGTAACATGAAATTTACGGGAAGTCTTCCAGAAAGCTTACATGAAATTTTACATGCAATCTTACAGAAGATCAGTACTGGAAATTCTGTGGAAGGCTGTATGAAGCTACAAAAAGCTCTTATGAAGACTAAACGTTAGGTTTCATATAAACCTTATGGTAAGCATTTAAAATATTCAGTAAGCTGCAGTCTCTGTAGGACTTGATTGAACTTTAACGAAAGCTATCATGAAAGATTGGTCGAAGCATTTCAGAGCGGTTGCTGACATATGATAAAACAACTGGCCCAAAGTTATAGCGGAAGTTTCCGAGTGGATTTCGTCGTAACCTTTTTAGGAAGCTTCTAGAATGTTCTAGGAAAGACTAAAAAAATGGTCCAAAAGTGCAAAGATGAAATGTTACTCAAAACTTACGAGAAAGCTTCCAGGAAGCTTTCATAAACGATTACTGAAAATCAGTACTGGAAGCTTTCATACAAGCCTTTTGGAAGCTAATAAAAAGTTCTTGAAAGACCAAAAGTTAAATTACACATAACATTTAAGGGAGCTAGACACCTTTTTTCTGAAATAAAAGTCATATTTTAATACATAAATGTAAACTAATTATTTCCCACTTTTTACTCATAAAATGGGGTATATGTATATTGTCCAGAACCATAGTCATTGATGAAACAAATTTTTTCACTATCCGTAAGCTTTGAAATTTTCCTGTGGATGGATTGAGTCCAGATTTGAACTAAATTACTCCTGAGTAGTATAATTCTCGTATGAGTGTAGGGATTTTTGATCCGAATAGAAAAAAAAGTTTTCTGCTGTTTTTAAAGAATTTTTTTGAATTTTTTAAAATTTTTTATATATTTTCATAATTTTTCTGATATAAAAATTTTTTCTGACATTTAATCCTAAATCTCTACACTCATGAGAATTATACCATTCAGGAGTAATTTAGTACAAACCTGGAGTCAATTCATCCACAGGAAAATTTCAAAGCTTACAGATAGTGAAAAAATTTGTTTCATCGATGACTATGGTTCTGGACCATATAAAAGGCCCATCAGAGAAAGTTTTAAGGTAAGGTAAATATACCCACTTTTATATGTAAAAGGATTGAAATAATTAGTTTACATTTATGTATTAAAATGTGACTTCTTATTTCAAAAAAAAGGTGTCTAGCCCGCTTAATGGAAGATTTTGAATACATTCAAAGAAGCTTCCTCGGGAAGTTTCAATTGAACTTTTAGGGTAGCTTTTATGGAAGATTCTAGGAAGGATAACGAAAGATTCTGCATGGATTCCGGTGTAACCTTCCTAGGAAGCTCACAAAAAGTTTTAAGGAAGGCTGACAAAGCGGTCCCAAACGTGCTACGATGAAATGTAACTTGAAATTTACGAAAAAGCTTTCAAAAATCTTACATGAAAGCTTACAGAAAATCAGCACAAGAAGCTTTTGTCGAAGGCACTGAGAAGCTAATAGGAAGCTTATACAAAGGTCAAACGTCAGGTTACATGTAAATCTTATGGTAAGTATTTAAAATATATTTCAGTAAGCTTCCTCTGAAGGATTCGATTGGACTTTGAAGAAAGCTGCCATGAAAGATTGGATGAAGCATTCCAGAAGCATTCCAAGCGTGCTACACATAGCATGAAAGCTTCCAGCGGAAAGTTTCGAGAAAGCTTGAAGCAGAAAATTTCTGCAATCTTTCAGGAAACAAATTACAACTTACAATATAGTTACATTGGCAATGTTACAAGAAAGCTTCTCGAGTGTTTTACGGAAGAACAAATTAAAGATCTAAAATATCTGACTTTGGAATATAATATGAAAGCTTTAGGGAAGATTGCAAGAATCTCACAAGTAATATTACAATAATCAATGTTCAAATCTTTCCTGGAAGCATCACGAAAGATTACATAAAGCTCATTGAACGTTATAATTGTTACTTTACATAACAAGCTTACGGAAAGCTTCCAAAATACCTTCCAACATGCTTCCCATAAAATATTCCATTGAACCTTGGCGAAACCTTTCCAGCAACATTGTGGAAAGCATTCAAAAAAGATTTTTGATCTATTACAGAATACCTTTACGAAAGTCATAGCGAAAGTTTGTTGGAGTATTCTAAATCAATGTATTAAGAAAACTTCCTGAGAGATTCGCGTAAGAATAGAAAAGAATATTCCAATTACTCGAATATGAAATATAATATGAAACCTATAGGGAAGATTGCAGAAATCTCATGAATAATATTACAATAATCAATGCTGGCATTTTTCATGAAAGTTTCACGAAAGATCACATAGAGCTCTTTGAAAGTTATGCACATAGCATGAAAGTTTCCAGCGGAATGTTTCGAGAAAGCTTGCAGCGGACGATTGCTTCAATCTTGTAGGAAGCAAAATGTAACATTCATTAAAGTTACATTGGCAATATTTCCAGAAAGCTTTCCGTGAGTTTTACGAAAGGTGACAAAAAAGATTCATAATACCCTATTTTTAAATATTACATGAAAACTTGAGGGAAGTTTGCAGGAATATCACAAGTAATATTAAAAAAAAATTTGCTGGAATCTTACATGGAAGTTTACGAAAGATAGCATTGAGCTCTTTGAAAGTTATAATTCTTACTGTCCGTAATAAGCTTACAGAATGTTTCCAAATTATCTTTCAACAAGCTTTCCGTGAAATATTTTACTGAACCTTGCCGACACGTTTCTAAAAAGACTGCAAGAAGCATTCTAGAAATATTTTAGATTGATTACAAAAAACCTATGATGAAGTTAAAACAGAAGCTTGCAGGAGGATCCTAA
Source organism: Torymus aiolomorphi (assembly GCA_036365515.1). NCBI lineage: Eukaryota > Metazoa > Arthropoda > Insecta > Hymenoptera > Torymidae > Torymus > Torymus aiolomorphi. The sequence continues at coordinate 112,217,718 of CM070876.1, forward strand.
ATCAATATTTTAAGATAGCTTCCCGACAGTTTTACGAAAGGTAACAAAACTGATTCAACATACTCCACTTTGAACGATTGTATAAAAGCCCGACGGGAAGCATGCAGAAATCTCACAAGTAATTTAGAGAAAACGTTGATGGAGTTTTACATGGAAGCTTTACGAAAGATTGCATGAAGCTTTTTGAAAGTTATAATTATTACTTTGCATAATATGCTCACGGAAAGCTTCTAAAACATCCTCCAACATCCTTCCCGTGAGATATTCCATTCCATGTATCCTTTCCAGAAAGATCGTGGAAGAGATTCCAAATACTCGACTGTGAAATTGACATACAAGTTTTAGGGAAGATTACGGGAATATCACAAGCAATATTATAAAAATGAGTGGTGAAATCTTTCATAGAAGCTTAATGAAAGTTTACATAAAGCTCTTTGAAAGTTATAACTGTTACTTAACTTTTTATAGGTAACTGAAACTTTTAGAAAAGTGCACTGGAAGACTCCATGAAAGCTTCCAGCAAGATTTCCAAAATATTACTAATAAGATTTGAAATGTGCAACCGTGAAATATTACACGAAAGCTTTCAGGAATGCTGCGGATACCTTACATGGAATATTTCAGAAACTATTACTGGTACCTTCCGTGAAAGGCAACAGAAAGACTCTAGTAAGCTTTTCATAGGAAGACAGAATTATTACACTGACTGAACCGCTTACGGGAAGCTTTCAAAACAGATTCCAGATCATTCCATGAAATATTGCACTGAAGATTTACACAACTTTCATGAAAGAGCTAAGCTTGTTTGGAGAATACATTTTGATTTACTGTAAAAAAATTTTCTTTGTGATTTTTTTCAACCATAAGTCATAAAACTAGAAACCAAGAGGAATAATACGATATAATTTTCAACATAGTAAGCCGTATTAATTTCAGAGACTTCATGTTATTTGTATATCTATGTATAGGCACACCGTGTAAGTAGTATTTATTTCAAATATCGTTTTGACACCTTTTTTCTTACACCGTCATTTTTTATTATTTTTGGAGTAGTGTATAGAGACTCATGAAGGTTTTAAATATTATTCTTAGATCACAATTTTTGCGATATTCATGAAGTCGGATCGGAGAAAGTCTTTAAGGAGATGTGGGATACCGACATCATCTTCCAACGAGTATACTTTATCAAAATATTAATGGAATGGCTTTAAAGAAATTCTTTGTATAGTATTTGCATATACGGAGGGTGTGTAAATTTTCATTTTTCCAAAAGGCTGTTCAGAAATTTTTTAATTAAAAAAAATTGTAATATTGATAAGTAGGAATCTGCATTTTTGTCATTTTGATATCGTTTTTCATCGAGTATATTTTATGATAGTACTAAGAGAATCGCTTAAAATTCTGAGTATAGTATTTATTTATAGGTAGGATGTATGTTTTTCCAAATGAATGCTTAAAAGTTAATTTATTAAATAATAAAATTGGGTGGATTTTGGACTCCACATGGCCTTAAGAAGGCCGACTGGCAAGTCGAAGACTTGATAAGCTATAATAAAAAAAGTTTATTCTATATATTTCTTATTAAATTACTTTTTTAATCAACATAATGAAATTTTAAAAAATATTTATTCAAAGTAATAATAAAAGTTTATATTTTCTTTATATCGAAAAATATATTCAATACACTGATTTTATTTCTACCTTACCGCCACTATATTTTTTTAATTTGCCGAATTAAATAAATAAATTTTAAATGATATTAATATTTAAGATACAATAATCAAAATAATAACATTTGAATAATCGTGGAAACTGCACCTTGTTTAGATGAAAATGTCTGAACTCCTTCAAGCGAGCCATAGCGTAGCGGATAGCATGCATGCGTAGTAGCCCAAGGATCGTGGGTTCGATTCCCGGTCAGGTCGAAAAATTTTATGTAAAATTTTTTCTGCGATAATAAAATTGCGATTAATATAGAAATAAGTTAGAAAAAATATCCGAGAACTGTAATACTTCTAGAGAATTGTAATATTATTTATAGCTTTATGTTCCTCTTTCAAGATATTGAAAAAAGGTTTCTGGAAAAATTATTAGAATCTTTCATGGAAGCTTTCTGCCAATAATTTGCCCCAGAAATTTAGATCTTTCAGGAAGCTTTCAGGAAAGGTTTCTGAAAGATTTTAATCAATGTTTCTGGAAAGTTACAGAAATCCTTTTACATACATTACGGAAGTCTTGTTAAAACACTTTTCTAAAGCTTACTGTTTTCTTTTATGAAAGCTTCTTATAATATTCCCACATCATTTACGAATCTTTCAGCAAGTTTTTCGAAAACTTGAAAAACGGTACCCGAAAGATATCTTGAAACATTGTTAGAATCTTTCATAGAAGCTTTCTGACAGTGATTTGTCCAAAATATTTTGATCTTGCAGGAATCTTTCAAGCTTTCTGTAAGATTACGAATCTTTCTTGTAAGCTTCCCGGAACCTTTCATGCAATGTGGGGTGCACTTTCGTAATTTCTGTTACGATTACGTGATATAGGGCTGTTCGAAGACAAGAAATAGGACATAAAACCTATTTTGAAAAACACGTCACTTAATTGGTTTTCCCAAGAAGCCACAGAAATAATATAATTAGTAAAATAGTACATTACGACACTAGTCGGGGAATAGTACATTACGCACGTGTTGCGTTTACTATTTTTTATAACGAAGCGCGTGAAACTCTACGTTAAATGCCTGTTCAGCGTGCGTAAAGTATCCACATTTCTTTCACGAGTGCTTAAAGTGAGTACTTTACTCACTTTACGTGAATGCGTGAAGAACTACTTCACGCACCGAGGGCGTTAAGTAAACTCTTTACGAACTAGTGAAAAAAGGGGTACTTTACGTACGCTAAACAGGCATCTAAAGTCGAGTTTTACTCACTCAGTTATAAAAAGGAGATAAAAAGGAGGAGGGTGGAAAGGCACACGAGACGAGAATCTCTTTCCCGCACATGTATCGTACAAAACCTTTTGATACAACGTGTGGAAAGTTCGATTTCGAGCACACGCTTTTTGCCGAGCGTGCGGGAAATCGAACTTCTCGCACGGAGTATCGAAATAGTACATTTCGATACTAGTGCGAGGATTTGATTTTCCCCTCGTGTGACTGTTTGCACCCGAGCGAAGCGAGGGTGAAAAGGTCACACGAGGAGAAAATCAACTTCTCACACAAGTGTCGAACCGTATTTTTTGACACGACGTGCGAGAAGTGAGATTTTTGCACTTATCGTTTAACGCAGCGTGCGAGAAATCGAACTTCTCGCACGGAGTTTCAAAAATAATATACTATATATGGGAGCGTCTGCCAGGAACCTGCCAGTGGCTGTGCGCGGCGCCTTTTTCGCGTAAAATGCGCTCTCCACAACTCGCTCATAATCATACGCCGAGTCTCTCGAAAAAAACCAAAGACATAGGGGCCCATAATACTTTTAACTGTTGTATGACTTTTTTTAGGTAATTTATGGCTGCTATTAGCATGGCCGGCGAAGCAAATAAGCGAGACTAGATGTAAAACCTCCAATTTTCCAATTTTTTTGTGCCACGCAGGCCGCAGCCTAACAAAATTTCCAAAAAAGTCCACTTTTTGTCACTCTCGAAAAATGAACCTTTTGTAGATAGTTTTGTACACCTCTAGGCTGCGACCTGCGTGGCACACTAATATAGATTACAGTACTGATTTTGTAAGTAAAAATTGAAGGTCTTACACCAAGTCTCATTTATGTGCTTCGCAGGCCATGCTAATAACAGGTATAAATTAGCTAAAAAGAAAGTCTCACAATTAGTTAAAAGTATTTCTCGATATATCGATAGATTTTTCCTCTCTTTCCAATGGTGCTATGGTTTTTTCTCCGAAATGCTTTCTTCTGCTCGGAAATTCAAGTTGAAAGTTCGGAGCCATTTTTCTCAATGTATGCTATTTTTCTCTCCAAATGAATTGCACTATTCGAAAGTATAAGTCTGAAGCTACAAAACCGTATAGTTTCAAGTTGGGAAAATGAAGGCTTTATAAGTAATAAAATTGAAAAGACTGCGGCGCTCGGTCGAGCCCGCTCTCCGCTCTGCGCTGAAACACGCTGTTAGAGTTGTATTGCACTTTTCGTTGTTTCATACTTAAAATATATGACATAATCAATTATGTGAACATTATTTTTTATAAAAGTCCATATATTCATATTCTAAATCGCGTTAATTTTTTATCGATTTCTTCATTTTTTTATTTTTATCTAATCTTATTTTGATAGGTCTTTTCTCGATACTTGTTTTTGTTTCTTCTGATCTTTATATTCTTTTACTTTTTCGATAGGTGGGTATAATTCAAAAGTCCCTGATGCTGAAAATCGTTTTAACTCTAGCAATTTTATGGAAGTACCAATTCCATCACATGTATTTTTTTCTCGTGCAGCAATGCAAGGCGAGTAAATTTACGAAAAGTATTCGATGGGGGGAGGTATTTTATCAGAATAGTAAAATAAGCAAAATCAGTGCCTGGAACTCTGTCATTATATTGCGCTAAATTGCTATCAGACACTCAAAGGCTCGAGTTAAAACGATTTTCATCATCAAGAAGAAAGAAAAAAACCGCTGCCAATACATTGGCACTTAGCTTCCTCAAAATAATGTATTTATTCATTTTTTTTAAATTTTTTATAACAATAATTAATTGTATCATACCCAATTTTCTTTATGAATATTCGTAATAAATTAATATATATTTTTCGAAAATTCATTCTTGTTACTCTTTTTCTCGTGCGACAACCCGATATTTTTATAAATCAATTTTTTCGAAATATTATCACACGTTCAATTAGTTTTATTTTAAACCTCAAATATCTTTCGTCGTAATAGTTCGATTTTATTGGGCAACGAATTCAGTTCGAAGATATAAAAAAAATATATCTCTCCCAAATTTTAGGACTATTGGTTTCCGATGCTTTCGTACATACAAGCGCTCCGACTATTTTGACTTGTCTCTACATCACGTTTCCGAATCATCTGATGATTTTCACAAAACAAAGTAGCAGAATTATTTTTTATGGTGCACCTTCAACTTTGGGTAATATTTTAAATCCATAATATTTTGTAAACTTAAAAATAAATTCGAACAAATTACCAAACTCTGTATTACATATATTCGTTTATTACACATATGAATGTTTATTTATAAAGTCACCAATCAAGTCAATCAGTCAAGAAACTTTCCAAAAAGGTTACAACAAAAATACTGTCATATTCTGCAAGTAAAATGCAAACTTTTTCCCAATCAATGTTCTATACAAAAAATTTCGATATTTTCAGTAAAAAATAAAGATAATCTTTTGAAATTCCAACCAAACATATTCTTCAATGAGTATAATAAGTGGTTAAAACTTAATCGCGCTGTACATTACCTTCAATAAAAAACAAAAGCAAGTGAACAACACGCACGCATAGCACGTGTTATTTCCATTTTCTAGTATAGATATATTAAAAAAATTACGATTTGAAAAGAAGGCTAAATCAGTTTTAACCTAGAATATCTCTGAAATTCATAAACGAATTCTTTTACTATAAAAACGCATATAATAAATAATATACACTCTACATCTCCGCCAAATTAAAAAAAAAATAAAACAAGTTTTCTCTAGTTATCAGGCGGCAAATAAAATAACTTTGTAAAATAGGAAAATTTTGAATATCAAAAAGTAATCGTACGATCTTGATGAAAATTCACATACATAATATCTATATCACATACAAAATTGTCTAGAAATCTGTAGCTGATTCATAGAACCGTTCTCGAGAGATTACGATATAAAAAAAAGTTTAAAAAATTTTAACCTCAAATATCTCTGAAATTTATGGACCAATTATTTTGCCCAAAGAACTCGACCAAGAGCTATCCGAAATCTACCTCCACTAGGAATTTTGAAGAAATTACGACAATTTTCCCTCCGGAATCGTTGGACATACAAAACTCATTTGTTTCATTTTTCATGTTTTACGTTATTGTTAATAACCAAAGAACCGTGATAGCTAGAAACTTTTTTTTTTAGAAAATATAGGTATTTTAATTCTCTTTTAAATGCTACCTATCCCATTCTGATACATACAGCCGTTCTCGAGAAATTACGATTCGAAAAAGAGGTTACAAAAATTTTAACCTCAAAAATCTCTGAAATTTATGAACCAATCATCTATCCCAAAGAAAGATACAGGTGGCAACCAAAAATCTACCTCTACAAGGAATTTTGAAGCGATTAACACAATTTTACTCCCGTAAATTGTCGCCACCTAGAACACGTTTTTTTAATTTTTTAATTTTTTTCTCAAAAAACTAACCAACAGAATGTATTAAATTTTATACAGATTATAGCTATTCATAATCTCCATTATCATGATTTTTCTCAAAAAAATTGACAATTTAGTTTGGGAGTTATAAGCATTAAAAAAAACACGTTTTTGTTAGTAACAAAATATCCGTGATAGCTAGAGAAATTTTTTTTTTTAAATATAGGTTTTTTATGCTCTTTCGAACGCTACCCATCCGATTATAAAATTTAAATCCAATCATTAAAAAAAATCAAAAATAAATTTTTCGAAAATTAAAAATTCGACATAAAACAAAAACGAATCAGTTAGTCGTACAAAATTATTTTTTTCCCGAATTCGGAATCAAAAAACAAAAAAAAATGAGACCCGTCCGGTTAAAATCGACCGCGTAGATCCGAAAATAAAGCGGTATACACAGACACACACACACACACACACACACACACACACACACACACACACACACACACATCCATACAGACATTTTCTAAAATCATGTGACACAAACTTCTAACACCTTTATTCATGTTTCTAAAGCAATTTAAAGAAAATTAAAATTTTACTATTACATAGCTTCGTCTATGAGGAAGCAAAATCAAGCAAAACAGTAAAAGAACGTAGAAATCAGAAGAAACAAAAACAAGTATCGAGAAAACCTATCAAAATAAATTTAGATAAAAATAAAAAAATAAACAAAATTTAACTCGATTTAGAATTGAAATATGTGGACTTTTATAAAAAATAATGTTTGGAAAATTGATTATGTCATATATTTTAAGTATAAAACAACTAAAAGTGCAATACAACACTAACAGCGCGTTTCAGCGCAGAGCGGATAGCGGGTTCGGCCGCGCTCCGCTGTTTGTTCAGTTTTATTTCTTACAAAGCCTTCATTTTTTCAACTTGAAACTATAGGGTTTCGTAGCTTTAAACTTATACTTTAAAATGGTACAATTCATTTTGAAAAGAAAAATGGAATACATTGAGAAAAATGGCTCTTAACTTTCAACTTGATTTTCCGATCAGAAGAAAGCGTTTCGGAGAAAAACCAATAGTACCATTCGAAAAAGGATGAAAAAATCTATCTTTTGTAATGTTGCGAATTCCCCATACAACACCAAATGTATTTTTACCCTAAGACCGAATTTATTATTGATGAGCACCAGGCCCGGGGTACCGGCTATCTCCTTATTGATGAGACCTCTTCTTCAGGGCGCACCGACGCAACCGACAGCCTGGGACGGCTGAAAGCCACGGTGATCCCTGTACACGTAAAACGAACAGCACAACGACACTCGCAAAATGAAACTCCAATTCAATTCCAAATAACCAAATCCAGACCTTTATTGCTATGATATGAGCAATAATTTACACTCTGATTTGATCGATTAATTCCCTCTCGCACATCAACTATACTAACAAGAACAACCCGATAATTACTGCTCGTCGTCTACGCAACGCTAATTCCTGCCAGACGAATTACTTCCCTCGCATCTATTAGCTTGCACCCGTCTACGACGGTACACACCCGCAGTTCCACGCAGCACTCGAGTGCTTATCGACAATGGCGATTCGCCACCCGGTCGCTCTTACACGTAACTCTATCACGGTGGGCAGGAAGCAACGATAGGCTGCATGAAAATGTCGACAAAAATGGCAAGCGGGGTTGTATTTGTTGATGACTATAGATAAAAAATTCGTTGGATTTGAAATCCTAGCTGCTCCTATTTCAAAGATATTCACATTTTACATATTTCTGACAGCATTAGTTTTTGCGATATAGAAATGGCGTGCTTTTTAATCTTTGGAACATATTTATGCAATATATATTTGATATTTTATATTTTATACGTAAATTTACATATATTTATACAGAAATCTGTAAATAAATAAATAAATATATATGGGGAGAAAGGGGAAGCTTTATCTGATGATTCGCCCGAAAATAAATATTTTCTTACTTTACAATCCAGAGTGACTTTTTTTCTTTATTGCGTCGAATGATGAACATGAATACTCAATCAAACGAAGTAGTACGCAGGACTACCGCTACGTGGCGTAGTCCCTGGTGCGCATACAGAGGAGCATATACTAGCTTCTTTCCCACTATAAAAAAAACTGTCCGTAGGATATAAGTATACCGGCTCAACGATTTGCTTGTATTAATTTGCGACCAAGTTGTTTGTCACTCGATTGCTGGTTTCCGAATTCTTATCAACTGATTATTGTTGAAAGAGCTTTTCATCAGATTAATTTGTATTTTTTTGAAAATTGCATAGAGTATTGATACAAGTATCGTCGATAATTTCTGAATTTTTTAAAGTAAATAGTGCTTATTTGTATAGCGATCAGAACAGTTTTCTATTGATAAATAATGTCCATTATTCATCCGAAATATAAATGCGATCACGAAGAAAATCGGACAAAAGTATGCGCTCCATACGGGAAGAAAATAATTTTTAACAATAAACCTTCTCAAAATTTTTTATTAACTAAAGAACATATCAAAGTGATAAAAGAGCATATTAATGATCAGTTCGATACTTCTAATAGAAAATTCCCGAAAAGTATATGTAGTACTTGTCGACTAACTATGAATGAATATGAAAAAAAGACTTTCAAAAGACCTTGTCCAACTATGCCCAATTACGAGAATCTTAATTTGGCAAAAGAAACAAGAACGAATATTTGTAACTGTTTCATTTGCCTAACAGCGCGACTTACTAGCCATTCAAAATCAAAGAAAGGTAAAGGTCACATTCGTAAATTTTCCACCAAAATTGATTTAAATAATGGCCTTGATGGTACTGTGCGTCAAAATGCTTCACTTTCTGAAAGTGAAGCAAATGTAACTCAACCTAGAAATTCAATTGAAATTTGTAGCAGCTGTTTCCAGGTAATAGGCAAAGGCTTTCCACACTCTTGCATGGGTTCTTCTTCGGCTAGCGCAAGTGATAACGTACTTAATATAGTAAAAAAGTTACCTGAGAAACAGCAGAACCAAATAGTGACTACTGTTTTAAAAAGAAAAATTTTGAACAGTGACGAAAAAGCCAACGGTGAACTTCTTTTGAATAAGTCGGGATCTAAACTTCGCATAACTGTAAATAAAAAAAAAGAGAAGCAAATAAGCTTTTCTGCTCAAAGTTTAGATAACTGCAAGCTGCATCCTCTTCAAATTATATGAAAAAATTAGTAAACTTTATTTGTAGTTCTGCTGGGAGAAATTCCGTTCCAACGAATTACAACCAACATATGTATGACAAATCTAAGATGATGGAAGATATTTATAAAGAAGGTTTCCACGAGTTCGAAACGGCCAAAGGAGAAATTAAAAAAAGACCAGCGTGTATGCTAATGCTACAGAACTTCTTGACTTTATTTTTGATAAACAAAAATTCAACATATACAAGAAACAAAAATAAAATTAATGGCAGATGGGGGCAAAGGTTCCTTTAAAATTTCTCTTTCCAATTTAATCCAAGAAGATAAGCTAAATGAAAATGAATCAGGTGAATTTAAAAGTAAAAACGTTTCATATTACTCGTCTGGTGGAACTGTTGCAAACGAACGCAAGCAGACTAGTGTCTATAAATTAATTTTATTATGCATAGTTCCTGCGATTAAAGAGACCTATGAAAATTTCAAAATCTTAGTCGAATTAACTAGACTGAATGAGATACCTTTCAAACTCATTTCAGACTTAAAACTTGTTCTACTTGCTAATGGACATCAATCAGCATCAGCTACTTATCCTTGCCCTTACTGTTTTGTGACAACAACTGAATTGGAAAGTTATGATAAAGTGATTGACAATGATAGAAACAATAATGAAGAAAATCTTAATTTGAAGACATACAAGCAGTTGAAAGAGCATTATTTTCAATTTGCAAGTATCGGAAGCGACAAAAAAAAGCTAAAGAATGTCATAGCACAGTGCATCATCCTCTTTTTGTTGAAGAAGATAACGATGAAGATGATGACATATACGTACTTCAAAAGTGCATTCCTCCTGAACTGCATCTATTGCAAGGGTTTGTCAACCATCTCTTTTGGGATGGTATAGTTAAAATTAAAGGTATTGGAAAGGAAAAAGCTTTGTTGTGGCCAAATAAATTAGGTATAAGTCATAAAAGCTATCAAGGAAATCTTTTTGAAGGCAATCATTGCCGAAAACTCCTTAAAGAAGCGGATAAATTACAGGATCCTGAAATTTATGAGCATGTAGGGCCGTTTCGATTGCAGCCTTATATTGTGGCATTTAAAGTGATGAACAAAATTGTTAACACTTACTTTAATGCAAAAAAAGCGGATCTTACTGATCTTGACAAAAATCTAAGCGAACTCCGTGAAGCTTTAAAATGTGCTAAGATTTCTCAAACACTCAAACTCCATATTATTCTAGAACATTTAAAACAAGCCATTATATTCTTGAATAACGATGGTTTAGGATTATGGTCTGAACAGGCTGGGGAGTCTATTCATAAGGAGTTCAAGAAATTCTGGGAAAGATTTAAAATAAATATGATCTCAGAACCAAATTATTTGACACGGTTAAAGAAAGCGGTAGTAATATTTTCATCACAGCATATTTAAATCTGTTAACTTAGTATATAATAAAAATAATCGTAAAATTTTTTTAAAAAATATAAAAAAAAATTAAAAATCCATAAAAAAATAAACAAAAAAATGTATAAAAAATTTAAAATAAATAAAAATAAATTTAAATATAAAAACGAAAAAGAAACATAAAAAAAAAGAAAAAAAACGAGGTGCAAAGTAAGTTGCCTCCACGTGATGCACCTTGGAAAAATTATGTTAATATACTACATACACACATATGCATATTTACACACGTACATACATTTGGAGCTTAAACACTCATAAGTTTTTTAATATTGACATATAAATATGTTAGAATGAGAATAGTTACGTTCGATCGAATCATTAGACAAATCGCGACAAGGGTGCTCCCTGCCCCTTGTACATATACATTTTTTTATTTATGTATATATTTACGTATTTTATATTGCATAAATATGTTCCAAATATTAAAAAACACGCCTTTTCTATATCGCGAAAATTGATGCTATCAGAAATATGTAAAATGTGAATATCTTTGAAATAGGAGCAGCTAGGATTTCAAATCCAACGAGTTTTTCATCTATAATCATCACCAAATACAACCCTGCTTGCCGTTTTTGTCGACATTTTCATGCAACCTATCGTTGCTTCCTGCACACCGTGTCTAGAAACACGGTGCTATCTGTCCCGTAGTCGCGATGCTCTACTCGATAATGAAAGACCCACACTTCTCTCCGCAATTTCGTCTGAACGCACACTCGCAATTACAATTATTGAAGGGCCGAGGGGCAGAAAGAAGGCACATCGGTTACAGCAAACCATGTCACTTAGATCTCGATCTCGTCTCTCGTTCGATTTAACTCTCTGTTGGCGACTGGTGACGACTCGCGTTATCTCTTAGTACTTCCTTCCTTCTTTCATCCTATACTCTCTCTCTCTCTTCGCCAATTATATAGGGTATCCACTGTCCCCTCCACTCCTGTGCCCTTTTACACCGATCTCTCCTCTCTACGCCATTCTCAATAAATTCGCTCTAATATGACGCTGCTTACTCCTCTCTACTCTTATCACCACTCCAGCACTTTCGTCACACCAAACGGTCTCTACACTACTCTCTCTACCTTCAAAACTCTCCAAAATTACCTCGACTTCACACCAAAACTCTGAAACTCGCAAGACTATCTCGACACGTCTGCGTGCTACACTGTCTCAAACGAGAATGACGCCAAGATGGATGTCTAGGCGTTGCACAGCGGGCACAAATGAACATGTCTGGACAAAATATAAAATATCTTATTTTGGAACTGACCGATTGGGATGAGAATACTCTTAAAATGAAGGTTATAATAAGTACTTTAAGGGAAAATTGTAGATAAAACGTTGAAAAAATTTTCAAGGTCAGTTTAAGATTAATATATAAAAATTAACTTTTTTTTAATGATCAAAAGAAGCTGGGCTGTTACCCAAACAAACTGAAAATATTTTTATGTGGTTTTCGGATCGCTAGTAACAAATTAGCTGACAGAATTGCAAAATTCATTTGTTTAAACAATAATTTTTAAATTTTTCGTTTATGTTAAAACACGAATCATATGTAAAAATAAAAAAAAATTATTTTGATTCAAATTAATATAAATAATTTTTTGTTATTGTAATATTCCCTTTAATAACTATAAGAAAGAGTACAACTTTATGGAAAAATTAGTACAGAATACAACTTGTACATGACATATAAGTTGTAACCATTTTATATGAGTGAAAACAATTATATTCGAATAATAACACCGGCACACAAAAAAAAAGTGGTCTGTACATTTGACCAGACCCACCTATCTTCATGTATTTTTTTGCGCTGAATCCGAATCTGGAGTCCGTTTCAGCCCTACACTTCGAGATTTTGAGTAAATTGCAAAAAAAAAGCTAAAAATTGCAAAAGTCACGAAAAGTGGCGAAAAATCACTTTAGTGAGTAGGAGAAAATTCTGTAAAACTTTTTTTGCCTCGGATTAAGGGTGTTTCTTGCGTATTTTTTCGCACTGAATCCGAATCTGGAGTCCGTTGAAGCCTTACACTTCTTATGTATTTTGATGCGTTGAACTCATTTCCGAAGTTTTTTAAATTCTATTATTTACTGATATTACCAAAACCGTGAAAAATAGCTAATGAAAGCGAAAAATAGAGAAAATTTGGAAAATTCGGAAACAAAAAACTAGAAATCATGAGTAGCACAAAATTTGGAACTAATTTTGATCTTATACTTTTTTCTCTGGTAGCGAACTCTTTTCTCTTCAAATTACCTATGCAACTGGTTTCTTTTTCGCTTTTTTGTATTCTGATTCGTTTCTCTCTTGAGCGTCCAACTGAAATCTGCCATCATATTAAAATCCCATCTTCCTTGGAATCGTCTTTCCATTTCACTTTTCACTTATGTCTTGATGAAATCGTTCTCCTTGTTCTCCGCTAAAGTCTCCGAGGTTTTCAGGAAAGTAGTCAAGATGAGAGTGCATAAAGTGCAGTTTGAGATTCATCAAGCAGCCTAACTCTTCAAAATTTGTCAACAAGTCTTCAACCAAATTCTGGTAGACATCACTCTTCTCATTTCCTAAGAACTTCTGAGAGACGTTTTTGAAACTTTTCCATGCCGCTTTTTCGGTGTCATTCATGTGGTCCGTGAAATTTTCGCCTTGAAAAAGAGTGCGAATTTGCGGGCCATCGAAAATACCTTCCTTCAATTTTGCATCACTTATCGCAGTAAGCTTTTCTCCTAAATACTCGAAACAATCACCAGTTTTATTTAGAGCTTTGACAAATTGCTTCATAAGACCAAGCTTGATATGAAAAAATGGTAGCAGAATATTTGAAGGATCAATCAACGGGCTGTGGATGATGTTCCTCATTCCAGGATGAAACTCTGTTCTCTTTTGCCATTCTTTCTGTTCGTAGTGATTTTTGTGTCTCTGCTATCTCACAGACATAAGAAGCCGGGATTTTTTGTAAAACCTGATTGCTGGCCTATAATCATGGTTGAAACTTTTAGATCACCGTAAACTTTCCATTGATGTTCCCAGCAGTTTATTTTCTCCAAAACTGTCTGCAGCGATAAGTGATGCAAAATTGAAGGAAGGTATTTTCCATGGCCCACAAGTTCGCACTCTTTTTCAAGAAAAGAATTTCACGAACCACATGAATGACACCGAAAAAGCGGCATGGAAAAGTTTCAAAAACATCTCTCAGAAGTTCTTAGGAAATGGAAAGAGTGACGACGACCAGAATTTAGTTGAAGACTTGTTGAAAAATTTTAAAGAGTTAGGCTGCTTGATGAATCTCAAACTGCACTTTCTGCACACTCATCTTGACTACTTTCCTGAAAACCTTGGAGACTTCAGCGAAGAACAAGGAGAACAATTTCATCAAGACATAAGTGAAATGGAAAAATGATACCAAGGAAGATGGGATGTTAACATGATGGCAGATTTCTGTTGGACGCTCAAGAGAGAAACGAATCATACAAAAAAAAAGAAGAAAAAGAAACCCGTTACATAATTCATTTAAAGAGAAAAGAGTTCGCTATCAGAGAAAAAAGTATAAGAGCAAAATTAGTTCCAGATTTTGTGCTATTCATGATTTCTAGTTTTTTGTTTCCCGAATTTTACAAATTTTCTCGATTTTTCGCTTTTTTTAGCTATTTTTCATGGTTTTGGCAATATCGGTAAGTAATAGAATTTAAAAAACTTCAGAAATGAGTTCAGTGCATCAAAATACATAAGAAGTGTAGAGCTGAAACGGACTGCAGGTTCGGATTCAGCGCGAAAAAACACACCAGAAACACCCTTAATCCGAGTCAAAAAAATTTTTTCAGAATTTTCTCGTACTCACTAAAGTGATTTTTCGCCACTTTTCTGCAATTTACTGAAAATCTCGAAGTGTAGAGCTTAAGCGGACTCCAGATTCGGATTCAGCACGAAAAAATTCATGAATATAGGTGGGTCTGGTCAAAAGTACAGACTACTTTTTTTTTGTGCCTGTGTTATTATTCGAATATAATTGTTTTCACTAATATAAAATGGATACAACTTGTATGTAATGTACAAGTTGTATTCTGAACCAATTTTTCCATAAAGTTGTACGCTTTCTTATAGTTATTAAAAGGAATATTACAATAACAAAAAATTATTGAGATTAATTTGAGTCAAAATAATTTTTTTTTATTTTTATATACGGTTCATGTTTTAACTTGTTATTATTTTAATTTAACATTTCATAGAAGAAAAATTTGAAAATTATTGTTTAAACAAATGAGTTTTTTAATCGTGTCAGCTGATTTGTTATCAGTGATTCGAAAACCACATAAAAATTTTTTAAGCTTATTTGGGTAACAACCCAGCTTCTTCTGATCATTAAAAAAAAGTAAATTTTTATATATTAATCTTGGACTGACCTTGAACATTTTTTCAACATTTTGTCTACAATTTTCCCTTAAAGTACTTATTATAACCTTCATTTTAAGAGTATCCCCATTCCGAACGGTCAGTTCAAAAAGAATATATTTTATTTTGTCCAGACATGTTCATTTGTGCCCATTGTGCGTCGTTTCCTTCTTTGCGGCTCTCCTTTCGTCTTCTCCGACTAGTCTATCTACAGACGCGAATCGTTTTCCTTGTGCGCGATTGGGGTGTCGCAACTGACGTCACACCTATTCTCTCGCTGCCGTGCGCGCCAGATATGAACACCGCTATCCGTTCTATGCCATAAAGTTAGTGGAGGTAATACCCCCCCCCTCTCTCTCCTCACCATACATGCAGAGCGGCAGCCAGCTACGCGTAGGCCGTGTTCCCTCTCTCTCCCTCTCCCATGCAGTCCACCCTGTCTCTCTCTTCCATCCAGTCAACCTTCTCTCTCTCGCTCCATCGGTCATCACATCGTGTACCGGGGGGCCCTCACTGTACACGTCTGCTATCGCCTTGCACTCTCCACCTCTCACTCTTCTACTTACTCGCTCGCTGGCTATCTCACTCTCTCGCTCTCGCTATCGGTAACAGTCGGGCTACTCCCTCTCTATCTATCTCTATCTCCGCCACATAAGACGGCAGCGCTCATTGCCGCGGTGCTCCGGCCTTCCTGTACCCTACTGTAACGTCTCACTCTCTCACGCCTCCAGTCCCCCTCTCTCTGTCTCTCGCTCTCTCTACTACCTAAAGGTGGTTGCAGCCAGCTACGCATAGGCGATGTTCTCTCTCTCTCTCTCTCTCTCTTACTCCTGCATTCGCTCATCGTCTCTTCCTCTCTCACCCGTATACACCCCTCTCACTCGTGTGTGCCAGCGTGGTCCCCTCGCTCGGTGCACACGCGCGCGCAGTCTGTCCGCGCATGCTGGCACGTGTTGCGTTGCTTCATGTTTCTATATCGGATTCGCGACCGCGTATCGCGGTGTTCCGCATCCTCGCCAACGTTGGCTCAAGGTATGTGTGCCAGTCTAGTGTGTGTCAGTGTTCGCGCGCCCGGGCTTGCTGCCCGCCTCGTCGGCTGCTGCCGCAGCCAACATGGCTAGGTAGGTCTAGGCATATATGTGAGATTAACGGGTTTTGTGCTGGAAAGGCGATCACTAATGACATAAAATACAAATAAATTGTTCAGGCTTAACGCTTATGTAGTCAATGATAACAATCAATATAAAGATTTTTATTTTTGTGCATACGTAAGTGTTTGAGAATGCCATAATTTATACGAGTAAATTTGACACGAACACTTGAATAAATTTAACCATAATATATTGTATAAAAATTCGATGATTAAAATAATTATTACATATTTACAGTGGTTATATAAGTATCATAAAATTGGTGTTATAAAGTCGTGTAATGAAGTTTGTGTGTAATATAAATCCCGTTGAGTTTATTGCTAGCATAAATGCACACAATGAATGTTATTGATTTCATGTGGTTGAGACTTGCCAAGAATTATATGTGCAAAGTACTTCATATTAGATTACTGCTTGCTTGAGTCATCAAAATGGCTGCGCGCGTGTGTGTGTGCGTGCGCGTGTGCGCGTGTGCGTGTGTGTGTGTGTGTGGATGTGGGTGTCGGTGTGTGTGTGTGTGTGTGTGTGTGTGTGTGTGTGTGTGTGTGTGTGTGTGTGTGTGTGTGTGTGTGTGTGTGTGTGTGTGTGTGTGTGTGTGTGTGTGTGTGTGTGTGTGTGTGTGTGTGTGTGTGTGTGTGTGTGTGTGTGTGTGTGTGTGTGTGTGTGTGTGTGTGTGTGTGTGTGTGTGTGTGTTTACCTTAGCTTCATAGTAATTATATTAATTTGGAGAAGAATGAGGAAGCCGGCTGAATCACAGAGTCCATGGAGATAAAGCAGATTGAGTTGTAACCAGATGTGCTGCAACAAGATGAGCTGCAGCGAGTGAGCATGTGTGAGTGAAGCCGGTTCGCAGACGCCATGTTAGAGATGCCGTCTGAGAAGCACTGCCGTGTGAATGGACGCCATGTGAGATCCGCCGTGGTATCAAATGTCCATGTAAAGAGAGTCAATACTGCACTTGAGTTTATCGCACGTGAGAACTGCCGCAGGTGTACATGAGTTTTTCCACGTGGTAGGCTGTTCCGTAAAGAGAATTAGAGAGTGTGGGAGGAGACGTATAAGTTGGCCATGCGGCCTCGTGGTGAGTACACCGCATGGACGTTGAGTGAGAGAGAGGAGAGAGCGCACGAACACCTTTCTTCTTCGTCTTGTCCCTGTCACTGGGGCGAGACTCAAATTACTGTCTCTCTCATTAGCATGTGGGAGAGCGAGAGAGACAGCATGAGTTTAGCTATACTCGGCCCATCAGCGTAGTGCTGGTGCGCCGCGGCAGAGTGAGTACAGCAAATCCGAGAGCGGCGGCGGGAAGCTTAAGGGGGTCTCACCAACGAGGCCCGAACCCACAGAGCACGGCGCCCCGTGCGACGCGTACAGGCTCTCGCATGCGCTTCCCCTCTCTTTCTGTTGAGAGTTGCTTGCTACGGGACTGAGCATAGACACCGAGAGACGCCTGTCTGTGTGTGCGCAACAAGCGTGCGCGCCAGCGGCGCTCCCGCTCTCTCTCCCCTTGCCATACATGCGCCTCACGCGCGCGTGAAATCTAACCTGATATGCCGCACTTTCAATTAACGTATCTCACGAACGAGACCGCTGGGCTTTCTCAGATTTGAATGTCTTGTTCTAATAGATGTCATTAATAACATTACGGTTTTTAGAAAAATTGCTAAGAAAACTTTTCGAGTTACAGACGAAAACGTTCATTTCGCCCGGGCCGTCCCATAAGGTGCTGTGTTAAAATGCGCGACTTTGATGTTTAATATCTCGAGAACTAAACCACTGGGAATTTTTAGATGGAAATATCTTATAGGCAATAGTATTATCAACACCTGGTCAAAATTGAGAGAAATTTCTAAGAAAAGGCGTTTTGGGTGAAACCCCCTTAAGCGTCGAGGCGGCGCAGTGAATATAGCCAATTCGCGCGCAACCGCTGGACGCTTGGCTATTACATAATTCCCAAACA
Source organism: Torymus aiolomorphi (assembly GCA_036365515.1). NCBI lineage: Eukaryota > Metazoa > Arthropoda > Insecta > Hymenoptera > Torymidae > Torymus > Torymus aiolomorphi. Next base: position 112,236,196 of record CM070876.1, read on the forward strand.
GTAAGTAATACACATGAACATGCGCCTACTTGTACCAGTTTATGTATTGTCCGCCAGATGGCTATCGTTTGACTTAACGTGTACCAAGAAAAGTTTGGTTTCTGCTATATATTACACCTCTAGTATTTTTTAAAACTATCTTTTTTTTCCAATTTATTATATATTTGCACCTTATCAACGCAACTACAATGTCTAAATATTTCTCAAAGGAGACAATTTAATGTGCAGATTTTTTTACAAAGGCACAAAAAAATATGTTACAAATCTAGTTGAGTACATTTGAAACAACTCTACATTTCTATTTAAAGATTGTTACAATCGTGCTTTAGAATTGGTGAGTAGCACTGGCCATGAATTTCCTGCACAAATTCTTAGTCAAACCAGTGTTAAATGAATAAAATTTGAAAAAAGTCATAGTTGTAATGTGATATATGGGAGAGTGGAGCTAATTCGAACACCTTTTTTTCAAAGTATTTATCTTTTTTAGTCCGAAAATAATTGACTCTACTGAGTTACTGACACTAAGTTTATTTTTTGTGTTATAACCCTGCAAAAACTATCTTATTAAAATAGATTCGATCCGATTAAAAAATCCAACATGAATTAATCGGAAATCTGAATACGAAAATACCAGATTTAAAACTATTAAAATTGATTCATTTAAATCAGTTTTTATCAGAATTAATTGATATTTTTCTCACCTTATTAAATCCGATTTGATTCATATTAAAGTTAGAATTTAAAACTTAAATATAAAATAAATCGAATTTAATAAGGTGAGAAAAATATCAATTAATTCTGATAAAAACTGATTTATATCAATCAATTTAAAAGGTTTTAAATCTGGTATTTTCGTATTAAAATTTCCGATTAATTCATGTTTGATTTTTTAATCGGATCGAATCTATTTTAATAAGATAGTTTCTGCAGGAAACTGACTAAGAAGCTTGTTATGGACCCCTTATTATTTGTCAATCATTGAACTGTACTCAATTGAAGAAAAAGTCGTTTTTTACGATATAGCTCAAGCTGCGGGGAAAATTCGTACAACTAGTGGGGCTAATTCGTACACTTTTTTCCAGAGCAGTTATCGTTTTCGGTACTAAAATAATTAAGTCTATTGAGATACTAATACTAAGTTTAGTGTTATAACTAACTCAAAAACTTGTTATGGGCCCTTTATTTTTTGTCAATCATTGATCTGTACTTAATTGAAAAAAAAGATCGTTTTGTACAAAATTGCCCCAAACCCGAGGCTAGTTCGCGGCAATTCCGTACGTGCATTTTAAAATCTTCTAAAACACCATACTAAATATAGGTAGGAATTACGTTTTCCTCTATGAGAAAGCGCGCATAGGCTCGATTTTCATTTCGAAAATAAGCATAAGAGTATTAAAATATATAAAAAAGTAAAATTGTTTTAATTTCACACTACGAAAAAGCTCATTAAGAGCACAGATTTTTATTTATAAGACATACATGTTCGAGAGGCTCTTCAATATAAGTTTAGGTAGGCAGTTGCTGTTAACACCGGTAATGTTATTCTTAAGATTACCAGTGCAAATACAATTTCGTTGTCTCATAAATCAGTCTTTGAGAAAAATAAGAATACTTTCATCTTGCACATTTACGTTTACGTAGTCGTTTACCATTGATGTTTGTGATTAAGATATTATCGCTCCGTCGCCGACGGCAGAAGAGGCAAATTTTTCTATATCTACTGAATCTATATTTAGCTTCGACAAGTACAAGTTACTAAGAGAATTATAACTAAGTACGCACTACTTTCGAAACGTCATAAATATTGTTCAATAGAACAATTTACTTTGAACCAGGTGCATTTAATTAGTATATTTTTTGCCTAATGGGCCGAAAGTACCACTTTCACTCCAGACGCCCGATCCCGATCGTAAATGTTGTATTTTCGGCCTCGCTAAGCAAAAATAGTACATGATGCAACAAGAACGCAAAATGTATCATTCCAGACGATTACAAGCTTTGGAACCGAGCGCAGCGAGCTCGAACTCAATGATACATTTTGAGAATGATACGTTTTGCGTTCGTGGTAGCATATACTGTGTTTTTGTGTAAAGACGGCAAAATGACTTTCCGGGGCCCGTATAGAGGTCGCGAAATACTAAATGTATTTTGTGGCCTGTAGGCCTTACATTTTGCGGCATGAGGACAAAACAATCGTGCACGCACCATGGAAGTAAATAAAGAATGACTCAGATCGCATGTTTGTCACCCTCGCCCGTGTAATATACTATTATTTTTGTCATTTAACAATTTATGAGCAATTTCGGCATTTTGTTTTCTTTTTGTTTTATCAAAATGGCTCGGTTCTGGTAGGTATTAGCAAAAAAGTGCAAGACAAAATTTGTTTATTATTAAATTTACTACAAAAGTAGACCTTAATGGAGTCTCTAAAATTAATAGTAAATTTTGAAATAACGGTCAAATTTGAGAAATAACATTTTTGGTGGCTATCGAGATGATCTATGAAAACATAATGTTTATATTTATTGCTGAATCGATCAGCGAGAATCTTATTATTGTAGGACAATTATATAAAAAGTTCAAGAGGTGTCGGGCCTTTTGAAAATGTTCGTACGAGAATACAAGAAGCTGTTAAATCCATCTGGCAGTTCCATTGCAATGTCTGGGTAGAAATTAAATGGCTTCTTCACTTTTATACGATTTCTGTTTGTCCTAGGTCTTTAGGATAATCCCCTTAAAAGTTCAAGTGGGCCCAAACAGGAGAAACAGCTTACACCGCCAATAAACGTTAATTGTTATGCCTTACCTGAGCTGACTGGCGGCGATCCAGATGTTCTATGAAAACACAATTTTTTTACTTATTACTGAATCGATCTGCCTGGGTCTCATTATCGCAGGACAATTGTATAGAAAGTTCAAGAAGTATCATGATTTTGATAAAGAGCCATACGAGACGCAAGTACCCATTAAGTCCATCTGGCAGTTCCATTGCAATGTATGCGTAGAAGTCAAATGGTTTCTTTACTTTTATTCGATTTCTGTTTGTCCCAGGTGTTTAGGCTAATCCCTTTAAAATTTCAAGTTGGCCCAAACAGGTGAAACAGCTTACGCCGCCAATAAACTTTAATTGTTATGCCTTACGTGAGCTTAATGACGGCGAACGGGATGTTCTATGAAAACATAATTTTTTTATTTATTACTGAATCGATCTGCCTGGGCCTCGTTATCGTAGGACACTTGTATAACAAGTTCAAGAAGTATCGTGATTTTGATAAAGAACCATACGAGACGCAAGTACCCATTAAGTCCATGTGGCAGTTCCATTGCAATGTATGCGTAGAAGTCAAATGGTTTCTTTACTTTTATTCGATTTCTGTTTGTCCCAGGTCTTTAGGATAATCCCTTTAAAAGTTCAAGTCGGCCCAAATGGTAGAAACAGCTTACGCCGCCAATTAACGCTAATTGTTATGCCTTGCGTGTGCTGGATGGCGGCGATCGACATGTTCTATGAAAACACAATTTTTTTATTAATTACAGAATTGATCTACGTGCGTCTCATTATCGTAGGACAATTGTATAAAAAGTTTAAAAAGTATGGGGACTTTGATCATGGGCCACACGAGACGCAAGTACCTGTTATGTCCATCTAGCAGTTTCATTGCAATGTCTGTGTCGATGTCAAATTGTTTCATTACTTTTATTCGATTTCTGTCGGTTCCATGTCCTCAGGATAATCCCTGGTTAAGTTCTTGTTGGCCCTGTCGCGAAACATAGCCGCCGCTGCGTATCACGGTGAAAAGTATATTTTCACTTAACGTGTTTGTGGCGATCGTGATGCTCTATGAAAACACAATTTCTTTATTTAATGCTGAATCGATCAGCGAGTGTCTCATTATCGTCCGACAATTATATAAAACGTTCAGGAGGTGTCGGTCCTTTTGATAAGGTTCGTACGAGAATACAAGTAGCTGTTAAGTCCATCTGGCAGTTCCATTGCAATGTCCGCGTAGAAGTCAAATGGTTTTTTTACTTTTATTCGATTTCTGTTTGTCCCAGGTTTGGGTTTTAGGTTTTTTCTGTCATTAACTGGCTTTCTGTCTTACGTACGCAGCTAACTCTTCTGCCGGAAAATGGGGTCCCCTGAGTATTTAGGTTTTCGGTTCTGTCTATTATCAACTGGCTTTCTGTCTTACGCGCGCGTTTATCTCATCAAGGGGAAGAACACGTTCCTGGAGTATTTGGGTTTTAGATTCTTTCTATTATCAACTTGCTTTCTGTCTTACAGGCGCGTCTACCTCTCCTTCTGGTAAGTGGCGTCCCCCGAGGATTGCTCTTTAGATTTTTCCTATTATCAACTTGTTTTCTGTTTTACACGCGCATGTACCTGTTCTGCTGGGAACTGTCGTCCCCCGGGTATTGATGTTTTAGATTCTTTTTACTATTAACTTGCTTTCTGACATATGAACGCCAATATATCTTTTCTACGAGAAACTGACGTATCCGGGATATTTGGGTTTTAGATGTTTTCTATAGTGAAAAATCTTTGGCGCATCGCCTGCCATCTGTAGTACATAGCATTCCCGTTTCATAAGGCGACTGATATTCTAAGATTACGAACATCTTTTATCCCACGTGGTGCGTCTCTTGTGCTAACAAGGGATCCCTCTCGTTCCTTTTCGGGGCGTCTGCTGCACTATCGCACTCATAAGCCTCATGCCGCGCAAAATAGGACGAAATAGCTCCTAATTTAGCGCAACAGACGCGCCGCGCGAGACAAGAGATACGCGAAATCTAAGGGGGCGCCCTCTGTCGGCGTGTGGGGATGTTTTGAGTGCTAACCTTTTTTCAGTGTATTATCAATTCGCTTTCTGTCTTACGCGCCCATCTAGATTCTGTCTCTTATCAACTGGCATTCTTTCTTACGGGCGCGTCTTCCTCATCTACGGGAATAACGCGTCCCCCGAGTATTGAGTTTTAGATTTTTTTCTATTATCAACTTGCTTTCTGTCTTACGCGCGCGTCGACATCATCTACGGGAAGAAGGCGTCCCCCGAGTATTGAGTTTTAGATTTTTTGGATTATCAACTTGTTTTCTGTCTTACGCGTGCATCTACCTCTACTTCTGGGAACTGGTGTCCCCCGGGTATATGTGTTTAAGGTTTTTTTATTATCAAGCTGCTTTCTGTCTTACGAGCTCGTTTACACCTACTATGGGAAACTTGTGTCCGCCGGGTACTTCGGTTTAAGATTTTATTTTAATGACAACTGTTCTTCAGTAAACTTGCGTCATCCGAGGTGCTTTTACGAGAATATTTATTTGTCAAGGAACTCGCCGACCGCTGCCGACCGCGCATCTACCTCCTCTACTGGGAACTTGCATCCCCCGGGTATTTGGGATTCAAATTTTTCATTATTCGGTCGCTTTCTCTCTTGCGTTTAGAAGGCATTGTCGCACGAGCGTACGAAAGACATCGATTTCATAATAAAATAATCTCAAACGTACACCCGAACAACTCATGTTCTAGAAGGTATGTTAGAGATGGCTTCGTAATAAATTACGTATATTATAGCCTAGGGAAGAATCAACAAAAATTGGAGTTATAAGTTTATTACTTACTTAAGGAATCGCTTTTAAGTTATTTACTTTCCTTTCTTCTTTTGAGTTATATTTAGTGTTTACTATTAGTTAGCTATAAGTTGCTACTCGGAGGTTCTCTCCTATACGAGTATCTCATTCCTTTTACCTATTTAAGTATCCGAATTTTATTAATTGAATAATTTTTGGTCTTTCACACCAGTAGTATAATATTTTTATAATGATCTTGAATCCTCTAGTAATTTTTTTATGGTTTTTACAACGCCTGCCGATTTTTATTGAAAAATTTTTATCGGTCTATTATATTTTGACGGCCTGTATAAGGGCTCAGATCGTTCATGTTGATCTACACGTACTAAATTTCATTTTAATAGATTAAATAATATATTCAATAAAAATACATGTATTAAATAATTAAGTTATTATTTATTTTCATTTATTGAATTAAATAATAAAATAATTTTTATTTATTAAGTAAACTCTTAAATAATACATTTCTATTGGAAAAATACCTATGCAAATTACAGGTGCTTTATTTCTTTTTATCGAAAACTCATTTACCATGTGGTTCACTTTAACCTATTGTTTTGTTTACGTCGAATAAAGAACGTGGAAAAAATCGAACGAACGCCTTCGTAGTTTGAATATAGGGCTGCTCCGTGCTCGCAGTGCAGCCAACTCAAAAAACTTAAAAACCGTGAAACAAAAGCGGAGGGGTCCACTTCGGCAATGTTGAAAGGATTTGTCCCGAAGCCCTGGGCCCGAAGCCATGGCTGAGATCCAGGCGTACACACACACACACACGCACACACACACACGCACACACACGCATACACACACACACACGCACACACACACGCACACACACGCACACACACACGCACACACGTACACACGCACACACACACAGACGCACACACACACAGACGCACACACGCACACACGCACACACACATACACACACACACACACACATACACACACACACACATCCATACAGACATTTTTCAAAAACCATGTATTTTGATTCCTAACGCCTCGGAACACAATTAAAACATGTTTTTAGAACGACTCAAAAATTTACTATCACAAAGCTTCCTCTAGATGAAAGCAAAACAGACTTCTACGGAAACATTGCAATGAATCTGCTAGATGGACTCAACAGGTACTTGCGTCTCGTACGGCCCTTCTCAAAAGGGCCGACACCACTTGAACGTGTTATATAATGAGACTCTCGCCAATCGATTAATCATTAAATAAAGAAATTGTGTTTCCATAGAGCATTACTATCGCAGCAATCAAATTAAGAGGACATCGTAGATGGAAACAAAGATCCCTGTTTTATCGGCTATTTCAGTAGTTAAAACTTTTCTCCCAAATCAAAATACCAATCGACGTAAAACTTTAGGAAGTGAATTCAAATTAAAAAATGAACGGGGGACAACTATTATTATATTGAAATAAGCAAAAAATACTTTTTCTGTAATTTATTGCTTACCGGCCGCGTGCCAGCATAGCAGCTTGTTCGCTATGCCTTCCCTTTTGCAATATTTTTATAGGTAATTCTGTATATTTTGAGATGAACGCGCACTTGTCCCCGCTCACTTACACAACAAAGAAAGTTTACAAATTTGTAGCATACCTTTTAGAGAACTAGAAATTACAAAAACCTTGAACTACTGACGAGGTGATTATGCCGCTTGATTGAAATCCTGGTGCAGACGACGTCTACCCATATCTCCTAATTTCGCTTGGGATACAAAACACCGATAATTCTTGCGTAAAAGAATAGCTATCCCCGCTCACTATTACACTAAAGAATTTTTTAAATTGTATTTGGTCAACAAAAAATTCGTAAATTTTCCAAAAGCCTTGAACTACTCAGCGAGGTGACACAAGTTCGGAGCGTACTAAGTATATAACGGCACCGCGCAGCCAACTTCAGAGCGTTGAATCGAGTGTACGGCTGCGCAACGCGGGTGGGCCGTGGCGCCGCCGCTGCATGAACAGACGGACGTCAGACCGGAACGTAAATATTTTGGTTTCGGAGCTACCCTGATTTTCTTTCTATAATCTAATTTTTCTTTCTAGCTTCTAATTGTAATTGACGGGTAACCTGAGCTGCTGACTGAGTTTCTATGTTGCTGTAGAGGTAACTGTATTTATACTGATGCTAGCAGACTTTTACCGTCTAAAAGACATTAGTGATCGACTTTTACGGACATGTTACCGCGCAATGGTCATCGTCATATTGTTCGTGTATGACGTATTAGGTCCGTCAGTCCGTGTTATTTATGCATGACGCTGATCACAGCTGTCGTCTGTCGAGTGTCGAGCCGCGACGCGTCCCCGCAGCCTCCGCTGAAGTGACGACAATGCGACCTGATCGCCGACCACGACAACGACGAGGTACCTCACACCGCATGTGGAGCACACCCACGAGGCCACGAGGCGGGCGCCGCGCGCTGCAGAGTCATAACCTCACTTGACTATATTACTACAAAGACCTTTTCTAGGAGAAGACAAAGAAGTAAGTCATTCGAAAGTTAATTCATTTACTTCTTTATTCTAGCGAGAGTACTAAAGTTCAAGACGTAACTCATATGTCTGAACCAACTTATAATAAAGGTAGATGTTACTGTAGATTTGGTGCGCTTTTTACGACTTTTCATTCGAAAGATCCCTTTTCATTCTCTAAAAATAATTTAAACTTTATACACACTGTGTTATAGATGCGGAGAGATAATACACCAAGCTTCAGATCTAAATAATCAGCAAGTGTGGAGATACTGCATTTTCTGTGTGTTTTTCAAGATGTTACCAAGAAAAAAATTATTTACTCCATACTGGCTGATTGAGTAGATCTGAAATTGGATATACAATCCCTCAGCATGTATTGCATAGTGTGTATGTAATTCTGGTAAACTTTAAGCGAGAGTGAGGAGGTCTTAGTTGGAAATGCACAAGCGCTCTTTCGACTTTTCATTCCAAAGATCCCTTTCTATTCTCTACAAATGTCTTAAACTTTACACACACTATGTTATACATGCTGAGGGATTACATACCAGGTTTCAGTTCTAAATAATAAGCAAGTGTGGAGATACTACATTTTCTGTGTGTTTTTCAAGAAGTTTTCAAGAAAAAAGTTATTTTCTCCATACTGGCTAATTGTGTAGATCTGAAATTGGATATACAATCCCTCAGCATGTATTGCATAGTGTGTGCGTAATTCTGGTAAACTTTAAGCTAGGGTGAGGAGATCTTAGTGGAAAATGCACATGCGCTTTTTCGACTTTTCATTCCAAAGATCCCGTTCCATTCTCTACAAATATCTTAAACTTTACACACACTATGTTGTACATACTGAGGGATTACCTACCAGGTTTCAGTTCTAAATAATCAGCAAGTGTGGAGATACTGCATTTTCTGTGTGTTTTTCAAAAAGTTAAAAAAAAACGTTATTTTCTCCATACTAGCTAATTGAGTATATCTGAAATTGGATATACAATCCCTCAGCATGTATTGCATAGTGTGTATGTAATTCTGGTAAACTTTAAGCGAGAGTGAGGTGGTCTTAGTTGGAAATGCACATGCGCCTTTTCGACTTTTCATTCCGAAGATCCCTTTCCATTCACTAAAAATATCTTAAACTTTACACACACTATGTAGTACATGCTGAGGAATTATATACCAGGTTTCAGTTATAAATAATCAGCAATTGTGCAGATACTGCATTTTCTATGTGTTTTTCAAGAAGTTTTCAAGAAAAAAAGTTATTTCCTCCGTACTGGCTAATTGAGTATATCAGAAATTGGATATACAATCCCTCTGTATGTGCAGCATTGTGTGTGGACATTCTGGTAAACTTTAAGCGAGGGTGGGGAGGTCTTAGTTGGAACTGCACATGACTCGAGTACGTACTTCTCTTCGGCTTTGGACTTTATCTTGTAGTACAGCTGAACCTAGTCTCCAACTTTCCATCGGTCTACTCCAGTGTTCCTAGCAGTTCGATACTGCTATCCTCATCTCTACTGCTTAACACATTACTAATATATTTTGTATTGCCCTGGGTGAAGAGCTCCTATAGAAGACAACACGTCTCCATATAATTCTACTCTTCTCGAGGGCAGCCAACGCAAATACCACTTCCAGAGGTCATCACCTAGGCGAACACAATGGAGAGGGGAGCGCGAAGGTGTAGTTGAATGCATTCATGTAGTTCAATGTAGTTCGCGCTCTCGTGAGAGACTCGCGTAAGTACTTCACTTCGGATTTGGACTTTATCCTGTAGTATAGCGGAATCTAGCCTCCAATTTTCCATCTGTCTACCCTGTTGAAAATATCCATGTGGATTTTACACTGATTTCCACATGGAATCGATATGGAATCCATATGGAATCTATACGGATTCCATATGGATTCCATGTCGATTCCATGTGGAAATCAGTCCCAAATCGTCCTGTGGACTTCCACATGGAATTCTATATAGATTTCTATATGAAGTTTTCTACAAACATTTGTAAAACCAAATCCGTATGGATTTCCATGTAGATTTCCATGGGGAAATCGAGGTAAAAACGACATGATCCATATAGATTTCCACATGGATTTCCATATGATAATTTTAATGTTTATAAAAATGTTTATTTATAAAATTGTTATATTTTTTTTACTAGGATACATATTTTTGACAACAAGTACTGTAGAATCTTTTCGAAGAATTACATAAGAGGAAATTATAGTTTATAATTTTTTATGCTTTACTGATATGGTAAAAAACGTATCCCTAGTAAAAAAATTTAAAAATTTTATAAATAAACATTTTTATAAACATTTAAATTACCACATGGAAATCCATATGGAAATCTATATGGATCATATTGTTTTTATCTGGATTTCTCCATGGAAATCTACATGGAAATCCATACGGATTTTGTTTTACAAATGTTTGTAGAAAAATTCATATAGAAATCTATATGGAATTCCATGTGGAAATCCACAGGACGATTTGGGACTGATTTCCACATGGAATCGACGTGGAATCCATATGGAATCCATATAGATTCCATATGGATTCCATATGGATTCCATGTGGAAATCAACGTAAAATCCACATGGATATTTTCAACAGGGTACTCTTCTGTTCCTGGCAGTTTCATACTGCTCTCCTCATCCCCACTGCCTAAAACATTATTAATATATTTTGTTTTGCTCTAGGCGAAGAACTCCTGCAGAAGACAACACGTCTTCATATCATTCGACTCTCCTCGAGGGCAGCCAATGCAACTACCACTTCCCGAGGACATCACATAGGAGAACATAACAGAGAAGTAAGGGCGAAGGTGTATAGTTTGCGCTCCTGCGACAGACTCGAGTAAGTATTTCACTCTGGATTTGGACTTTATCACATAGTATAGCCGAAAGAAGCCTTCAACGTTCCATCTGTCTACTCCTCTGTTCCTGGCTGTTCGATACTGCTCTCCTCATCCCCACTGCTTAACACATTATTAATATATTTTGTTTTGCTCTAGGCGAAGAGTTCCTGCAGAAGACAACACGTTTTCATATAATTGTACTCTCCTCGACGGCATCCAATGCAACTATCACTTCCCGAGGACATCACCTAGGCGGACATGGCGGAGAAGGGACGGCGAAGGTATACTTGAATGTCTGCGCTCCCGCGACAGGCTCGAGATGTAGTCTAGGCGCCAGGGGGATTTCCGTGGCCGATGCATGTCCACACTTCCACCAAAGCTTTTCTTACGTATTTTGATCTGCTGATTCTGAATTTCGAAGGTGGACAGTCGCCAGACTGTTAGTTTTTTGTTATTAACATTTTAGTTGTTCAAATTGCTGCCAAATCAATATGATTAATTATAACTGAATCCTAACTATCTAAAACTGTAGTAAATTGATCTAGAAATATGCTCATTTTTACAGAATTGAAAAATTTTGATTAGAACCCGAATTATTGAAAATTTAGTGCAATAACTCGCGAATTCGAGTGCAAACGTGCAGAATTCTAGATCAATTTACTACAGTTTTAGGCAGTGAGGATTCAGTTATAATTAATCATATTGATTTGGCAGGAATTTAAACAATTAACTTGTTAATAACAAAAAACTAACAGTCTGGCGACTGTCCACCTTCGAAATTCAGAATCAGCAGACAAAAATACGTAAGAAAAGCTTTGGTGGAGGCGTGGACATCCATCGGCCACGGAAACCCTCCTGGCGCTTAGACTAATGTCAGTATTTAGGGCACACCTGATTTTTAGGTACGAATTATATCTCCCCAAAAAGTAACAGTTTTCTGCAGGTGCACACGGAAAGGAAACTCTTACTGCTACTGTTAAAATGGCTTACTCGTGGAGTATAGGAGTTCCTTTACTATATGTAAGGTGGTTTTAGCAATCTTAGGAAGGGACCCATACTTTTATGGTATGGGTCGCTTACTTTTAAAGTATGTTGCTTTTCATACTACAACAGTTACACAATTATACGAATTTATATTAATGTTGCTCCAGATGAGTAAGTTAAACTTGGAATCACAGTTTAGTTGTCATAATAATTAATATCAGCCAGGTTATATTAGTTTGCTTGCGGGTGTCTTATATCAACGTACTTAATTATGTGACGTTTAGACTTTATTACTATCTTTGTAGCATGCTAATAACTTAGTATGTTAGCCTTTTTTTCTATATTATAGTTATTTTCCATATCTTCAAGAACGGAAATAAAAAACTATCTTTTTAAGACAAACTTACATACTCAAGGGAGAAAACCATATTTACATGCTCAAAATTTTTGCTAAATACAATAGAATAAGGTTGCTCATCACGTTCAGGTGTATAAACAAAATTAGTTTTGTTAAATCTAAAAATAATTAACATAAACCAATCAATATTGGGATGGTTTACGTGATTAGAATTTTTAAGAATATAATTTTTTTTTTGTGAATTATTTTTATGTTTATCTAAACTAATTTTTGCTGGAAGCTAATAATGTTGTAAAATTAAATAATTTGAAAATTTTTAAGTTTAATAAAACTAATTTTGTTTATAGATATTAAAGTCATGAATAAGCTATGTAGTGTAATATCCAGCATAAAATTTTAAACACATGTCGTTCTACTGTTATATGTCTATTATGCTAGCACCGCCACTAACGACCGCCACTATGAAACCTACACCATAATTTGTTGCTAATTTGTTGCTAATTTGTTACGCAAACCCCGAATTTGTTGCTCCAGTCGTTTTCGAGATATTCTGGCGGTGTTAGCTTAAGACTTAAGCTAGCACCGTCACAGCTGTAACTTTCGAAGGACGAAACATTTTTTGGCGGGACAGGTGGCATAATCTGTTGCTAATTTGTTGCTTCAAGATAGGCTAGGTCCCGAATCTCGAAAAACAAAATGGCGCCTATTGCGGAACATGGTCATATTCCGGATTACGTAATTTTATTTAATCACGAATAATTTAACAAACAACTATCGGATATTTTGTTGCTAATTTGTTGCTAACTTTTTACCCTAAACCCAATTTTGTAGCTAGAGCCGTTTCCGAGATATCCTGGCGGTGCTAGCTTAAGACTTAAGCTAGCACCGCCACAGCTGTAACTTTTGAACGACCAAACATTTTTTGACGGGACAGGTGGCATAATTTGTTGCTAATTTGTTGCTTCAAGATAGGCTAGGTCCCAAATCTCGAAAAACAAAATGGCGTCTTTTGCGGAACATGGACATACTACGGATTACGTAATTTTCTTAAATCACGAATAATTCAACAAACAATTATCGGATATTTTGTTGCTAATTTGTTGCTAATTTTTTACGCTAAGCCAAAAGTTTTTGCTAACTTTTTACCCTAAGCCCAAATTTGTAGCTCGAGCCGTTTCCGAGATATGTTGACGGTGCTGCTACGTTAAGGAGGTGTCAAACTCAATTCTGCGATTTGACCGACCCATAGGTCGGTAAAGTAGGAAATACATACTATTGATGAAATATGACACCAGCGCCATCTCTAGAAAATCCTAATAGATTTTAACACAGATGGCGCTACATATTTCAAGAATATTAAATATCTGTAGTATTATATGATACTATAATAATAATATACATCTGTATTTTCTATGGTTCAAATCAATATTTACGTATTTCGCCTATACGCATTTTTTTTATTATAAACCATTGTACGTATTTCGCGTATACGTATTTCCTTTTATAAATAATTATGCGTATTTTACGTATACGCATTTTTTATTGTTAATAATAGTGCGTATTTCACATTTTTTTTATTATAAACCATTTTACGTATTTCGCGTATACGTATTTCCTTTTATAAATAATAGTGCGTATTTCACATATACGCATTTTTATTATAAATAATTGTGCGTATTTCGCCTATACGCATTGACTTTTATAAACAATTGTATGTATTTCGTCTATACGCATTTTCTTTTATACATAATTATGCGTATTTCGCTTATACGCACTTTTCGATGTTAGTAATCGTGTGCATTTAGCCTACACGCATTTTATAATAAATAATTTTGTGTATTTCGACTATACACATGTTCTATTATAAACAAATTTGCGCATTTCGCCTATACACATTTCTTATAATAATGGGATGAAGATTCGTCACTTTATTGTATAGTCTCAGTTATTATTGACATTTCAAAATTCAGGACGTCGCCTCGCATGATTGCAACTGCTTTCTTAAAAATTGTAGTGCACTCCAAAGATTTTTGTGTCCAGATGTCGGAACAGATCGTATGCGTTCCAGGTGGACGATGATGGAGTTTACCTGATGCGCTCCGTAGGTTTTTGTGTCCAGAGGCCTGGACAAATCGAATGCGAGGTCTAGGTGCTTCAGATGGCCGATGATGGAGTCAGGGGTAGTGCGCTTTGTAGGTTTTTGAGTCCAGGTGTCGGGACAGCTCGAATGCGAGGTCTAGCTGTTCCAGGCGGCTGATGATACGCTTCGTAGTCTTTTGTGTCCAGGTATCTTGACAGATCGGTCGCGAGGTCTACGTGTTCCAGACGGCCGATGATGGAGTTCAGGTAGTGCGCTCCGTAGGTTTTTGTGTCCAGGTGAAGGGACAGGTCGGATCCAAGGTCTAGGTGTTTAGATGGCCGATGATGGAGTCCGGGTGATGCGCTCCGTAGATATTTACGTCCACGTATCGGCACAGGTCGGATGCGAGGTGTAGGTGTTACCGAACGCAGCTTACATGAGGCAGCTTGCGGATTGCGCGCACGGACTTTTGTAACCTGCGTAGTTTCTTTTGATGCCATGGTTCCACTAGCTGGTTCTAATAAACCAATCGGTGACAGCAGCAGCTCAAGTCTTGTTCAGAATTTAATATTATGATTTTCAAAATATTACCTGCATCTGAAATTTTATTGCACGGTACTGCACTTTTTTGTACATATTCTGGATGTAGTTTACAAAATTTCTACCAAGAGATAGTTTAGATTTGGTTTTCATTTTTTTGGTTGAGGGTTTAATTGTTTATTGAAATTTAAACAAATTTCAATGTTTTTATTTTTTTATTCAATCTAACCATAAAAAAATATCGACATGAAATCAAGTTATCTTTTGGTAGATTTTAACTATTTGCTGCTAAAAATATATGGGATATTTCAGGTGAAGTCAGCAGCTCAATTTTTAAAATCGCTCAAAACTCGTTTTCTTTTAGTTTTTTATGAAAAGAAAATGTTCCTCAAATTTTAGATCGATAAAAAAGCTATGCAACATTGAAAATTCAATTTTTTTGCAATTTTTGGTTAAAATCCAAGTTTATTCATTTTTTAACTCATAATCTTGAAACTTTTTGTATAGTACATTGATTGGCAAAAGGTTTCCATTTTTTTCTGTAGAATGTGCCAGTATTTATTTTATAACCCTTTTTGAAAGTCTCTGATTGGCTGCTTCTTAGTATACCTTCATCAAAGGATATTGAGGCTGCGGCCAAATATTCTTTATTCGACAAATTTTTTGTATTCTTCTTCGAAAACCTTTCAAAATGCTTTTTTTGATCAATACTGGCCGAGCAAAGGGGGAAAAGTTACAATTTTTTGAAATATCACGAAAAATCCATAATTTCAATTTTTGATAACATGATTAATGAAACTGAACATTATTCATACATCTTATGGCATGGACCGTACCACTGAATTTTGTTAGAGCATCAAATAGAACATTATAAATATCTATTTTCAATAATATTAGGCTTACACAATAAGCAATACCTAATTATGAATTAATAATAAGTTAAGTTATAGAGGTTAATTACTATAAAGCTGTCAAAATGAAATCAGGCAACAGACTGATAATTTCATTCATAATTAGGTATCGCTTATTGTGTAAGCCTAATATTATTGAAAATAGATATTTCTAATGTTCTATTTGATGCTCTAACAAAATTCAGTGGTGCTGTCCATGCCATAAGATGTATAAATAATATACAGTTTCATTAATCATGTTATCAAAAATTGAAATTATGGATTTTTCTTGATATTTCAAAAAATTGTAACTTTTTTCCCTATGCTCGGCCAGTATTGATCAAAAAAAGCATTTTGAAGGGTTTTCGATGAAGAATACAAAAAAATTTGTCGAATAAAGAGTATTTGGCCTCAGCCTCAATATCCTTTGATGAAGGTATACTAACAAGCAACCAATCAGAGACTTTCAAAAAGGGTCATAAAATAAATACTGGCACATTCTAGAGAAAAAACGCAAACCTTTTGCCAATCAATGTACTATGCAAAAAGTTTCAAGATCTTGAGTTAAAAAATGAATAAACTTGGATTTTAACCAAAAATGGCAAAAAAATTGAATTTTCAATGTTGTATAGCTTTTTTATTTTTGCAAATATCGACCTAAAATTTGAGGAACATTTGTTGTTCGTAAAATCTAAAAGAAAACGAGTTTTGAGCGATTTTAAAATTTTGAGCTGCTGACTTCACGTGAAATATCCCATATACCTGAAACAACAGGAAGGTGTAACAAAATTTGAGACCAAGGGTTGAACTTCAAATGAACCTGAGTATGGTATATAAGTTGATCGGCATTTTAAAATATACACCTTCCATCATATAAACGCATAACTGCAAATTGGACATTTTAACAAAATTTGTATTTTTAGAAGTATTGTCATTAATAATTACTTTGCATTATACTTGTCATGCTACTGAATGATTGGCAAAAATAGAGCTACTATAATTTCATTGAGCTAGGCTCATAAGTTTCTTTAGCATCTTTTCAAATTTTATGAGTTTTGTTGAAAAAAAAACGGAAAAGAATTAATTTTGTACCAAGACATCTAGTTTCTTATAAATAGATAACTAAATAAACTCATGTAATTGTAATTCTTGTCTGTTATAATTAAATATGTTCGCCCATACACCTTTCCTTATAACTAATAATTGTGCGTATTTCGTCTATACGCATTTTTGCATTATAAACAACTGTGCGTATTTCGCTTATACAAATTTTTGATATTGTAAATAATTGTGCATATTTCGCTTGTACGCATTTTTTATTATAAATAATTGTGCGTATTTCGCCTACACGCATTTTTGTATGATAAATAATTGTGGGCATTTCGCATATACGCATTATTTATTATGAATAATTGTGCGTATTTCGCCTATACGCATTTTTTTATTTACTATTTTTTTTTATTACAAACACATGTTAATTTGAACGTAATTACGTTCGAGTATTTATTTATAATCACGATTTTTACTTATAGTATAATATTACGTGATTAGTAATACTCTAAGTTTTGACATGTCCAACACCTATAAGCCAAAAACTACGGAGCGCACCACCTAAATATCGTCATCTGCTTCCCCGAAGACCTGGACCACGTATTAGATGCGCCCTGATATCCAAACGCAAAACACTACGAAGCGCACCACCTAGACCTCGTCATCGGCTACCCTGAACACCTGCACTGCGTATAAGATGCGCCCTGATATTTTAATGCAAAAAACTACGGAGCGAACCACCTAGAATCCATCATTGACCACCCCAAAGACCTAGACGACGCATTCGATGCTTTCAATTATCGATAAGTAACACTTCCTTATAATAGTTGTGATTTCCGTATTAGCAGGTAGCAACCATTACCGCTATAGTATTTCTCCCTTACAATTGAAGATGGAAGCAATGTATACTAAAATCGTGTGACGCTGTTACGTCGGTATGCTGCTGATCCAACGATCGTATAATTGTGTGACTGTTGTAGTATGAAAAGCAACATACTTTAAAAGTAAGCGACCCATACCATAAAAGTATGGGTCCCTTACCAAGATTGCTAAAACCACCTTACTTATATAGTAAAGGAACTCCTATACTCCACGAGTAAGCCGTTTTAACTGTAGCAGTAAGAGTTTTGTTTCGGTGTGGACCGGCAGAAAACTGTTATTTTTTGGGGAGGTATAATTCGTACCTAAAAATCAGGTGTGCCCTAAATACTGAAATTAGTCTAGGCGCCAGGGGGGTTTCCGTGGCCGATGGATGTCCACGCCTCCACTAAAGCTTTTCTTACGTATTTTTGTCTGCTAATTCTGAATTTGGAAGGTGGACAGTCGCCAGACTGTTAGTTTTTTGTTATTAACAATTTAATTGTTTAAATCGCTGCCAAATCAATATGATTAATTATAACTGAATGCTAACTGTCTAAAACTGTAGTAAATTGATCTAGAATTATGCACGATTGCGCTCGAATTCGCGAGTTATTGCACTAAATTTGCAATAATTCGGGTTAAATCAAAATTTTTCAATTCTGAAAAAATGAGCATATTTCTAGATCAATTTACTACAGTTTTAGGCAGTTAGGATTCAGTTATAACTAATCATATTGATTTGGCAGCAATTTAAACAATTACATTGTTAATAACAAAAAACTAACAGACTGGCGACTGTCCACCTTCGAAATTCAGAATCAGCAGACAAAAATACGTAAGAAAAGCTTTGGTGGAAGTGCGGACATCCATCGGCCACGGAAACCCCCCTGGCGCCTAGACTACATCTCGAGCCTGTCGCGGAAGCGCAGACATTCAAGTATACCTTCGCCATCCCTTCTCCGTCGTGTCTGCCTAGGTGATGTCCTCGGGAAGTGATAGTTGCGTTGGCTGCCGTCGAGGAGAGTACAATTATATGAAGACGTATTATCTTCTGCAGGAACTCTTCACCTAGGGCAATGCAAAATATATTAATTATGTGTTAAGCAGTAAGGATGATGATAGTAGTATCGAAGTGCCAGGAACAGAGGAGTAGACCGATGGAAAGTTGGAGACTAGGTTCGGCTGTACTACAAGATAAAGTCCAAATCCGAAGTGAAGTACTTACTCGAGTCTGGCACAAGAGATCAAACTATATTTATATACACCTTCGCTCTCACTTCAACGATATGTTTGTCTAGCTGATGTCTTCAGGACGTGGTAGTTGCATTGGCTGCCCTGGAGAAGAGTAGAATTATATGAAGACGAGTTGTCTTCTGCAGGAGCTCTTCGCCTAGGGCAAAACAAAATATATTAATAAAGTGTTAAGCAGTATAGGAATGAGGATTGCAGTATTGACCTGCCAGGAACAGAGGAGTAGACAGAAGGAATGTTGGAGGCTAGGTTCGGGTATAGTACAGGATAAAGTTCAAACCCGAAGTGAAGTACTTACTCGACTCTGTTGCGGGAGCGCAAACTTCATTCAACAATACACCTCCGCCCTTACTACTCTGTTGTGTTCTCCTATGTGATGTCCTCGGAAGTGGTAGTTGCGTTCGCTGCCCTCGAGGAGAGTGGAATGATATGAAGACGTGTTGCCTTCTGCAGGAGCTCTTCGCCTAGAGCAAAACAAAATATATTAATAATGTTTTAGGCAGTGGGGATGAGGATTGCAGTATTGACCTGCCAGGAACAGAGGAGTAGACAGATGGAAAGTTGGAGGCTAGGTTCGGCTATACTACAGGATAAAGTTCAAACCCAAAGTGAAGTACTTACTCGAGTCTGTCGCGGGAGCGCAAACTGCATTCAACTATACACCTCCGCCCTTACTTCTCTGTTGTATTCTCCTATGTGATGTCCTCGGAAAGTGGTAGTTGCGTTGGCTGCCCTCGAGGAGAGTAGAATGATATGAAGACGTGTTGTCATCTGCAGGAGCTCTTTGCCTAGAGCAAAACAAAATATATTAATAATGTTTTAGACAGTGGGGATGAGGAGAGCAGTATCAAACTGCCAGGAACAGAGGAATAGACAGATCGAAAGTTGGAGGCTAGATTCGGCTATACTACAGGATAAAGTCCAAATCCAAAGTGAAGTACTTACTCGAGTCTGTTACGGGAGCGCAAACTACATTCAACTACACCTTCGCCCTCCCTTCTCCGTTGTGTTCGCCTAGGTGATGTCCTCGGGAAGTGGCAGTTGCGTTGGCTGCCCTCGAGAAGAGCAGAGTTATATGAAGACGTGTTGTCTTCCACAGGAGCTCTTCACCTAGGGCAATACAGAATATATTAATAATGCGTTAAGCAGTTGGGATGAGGATAGCAGTATCAAACTGACAGGAACAGAGGATTAGACCGATGGAATGTTGGAGACTAGGTTCGGCTGTACTACAAGATAAAGTCTAAATCCGAAGTGAAGTACTTACTCGAGTCTGGCACAGATCAAACTATATTTATATACACCTTCGCTCTCACTTCTACGATATATTTGTCTAGCTGATATCTTCAGGACTTGGTAGTTGCGTTGGCTGCCCTGGAGGAGAGTAGAATTATATGAAGACGTGTTGTCTTCTACAGGAGCTCTTCGCCTAGGGCAAAACAAAATATATTAATAAAGTGTTAAGCAGTATAGGATAGCAGTATCGACCTGCCAGGAACAGAGGGAGTAGATAAATGTAAAGTTAATATATTTGTAGAGAATGGAAAGGGATCTTTGGAATGAAAAGTCGAAACAGCGCATGTGCATTTCCAACTAAGACCTCCCAACCCTCGCTTAAAGTTTACCAGAATGTCCAGACATAACGCTGCACATACAGAGGGATTGTATATTCAATTTCAGATATACTCAATTAGCCAGTATGGAGAAAATAAATTTTTTTCTTGAAAACTTCTTGAAAAACACACAGAAAATGCAGAATCTCCTCTCTTGCTGATTATTTAGAACTAAAACCTGGAATATAATCCCTCAGCATGTACAACATAGTGTGTGTAAAGTTTAAGATATTTGTAGAAAATGGAAAGGGATCTTTGGAATGAAAAGTCGAAAAAGTGCATGTGCATTTCTAACTAAGACCTCCTCACCCTCGCTTAAAGATTACCAGAATTACATACACACTATGCAATACATTGTATATCCAACATCAGATATACTCAATTAGCCAGTATGGAGAAAATAACTTTGTTTCTTGAAAACTCCTTGAAAAACACACAAAAAATGCAGTATCTCCACTCTTGCAGATTATTTAGAACTAAAACCTGGTATGTAATCCCTCAGTATGTACAACATAGTTTGTGTAAAGTTTAAGATATTTGTAGAAAATGGAAAGGGATCTTTGGAATGACAAGTCGAAAAAGCGCATGTGCATTTCCAACTAAGACCTCCTCATATGAGTTTGAAGTTCTGAACGTTCACCGTGAACGAAATATCAAAAATTTGCAAATTCGGTTTTTTTGATATTATCTCTTAACGATATGCATAAAATATGTACAAATTGCAAAATAAGTTATTTCCAAAGTGATTATCTGCCCAAATCGTCCCTAAAACCACCGCGACTAGACAATAAATGAAAAAAAAAATTGGTACCATGCGAGTTTATTAATTTAAGACAAATTTTATGGCTGATATTTCCTCCAGATACTGCCCTAGATTTGAAAAAAAATTGTCGATATGAAATCCGAACAGGATCCTTTAGCTTGGGGGGTGCAAAGGGGCTAAAATATCGAAAAATACACGAAAAATACCGAGAAAAAATCATGTCTCGTGAGTTTATTAATTTAAGACAAATTTTATCGCTGATATTTCTTCTAGATACTCCCCTAGCATTAAATAAAAATTGGCGATATGAAATTCGAACCGGATCCTTTCGCTTAGGGTGTGCAAAGGGGCTGAAATAGCGGAAAATCTACGAAAAATAGCGAGAAAAAATCATGTCTCGTGAGTTTATTAATTTAAGACAAATTTTATAGCTGATATTTCTTCAAGATGTTGCCCTAGCATTGTAGAAAAATTGGCGATATGAAATTCTAACCGGATCCTTTCGCTTAGGTGGTGCAAATGGGCTAAAATAGCGTAAAATACACGAAAAATACTGAGAAAAAAATCATGTCTCGTGAGTTTATTAACTATGACAAATTTTATAGCTGATATTTCTTCCATATACTGCACCAGCATTGAAGAAAAATTGGCGATGTGAATTTCGAACCGGATCCTTTCGCTTGGTGGGTGCAAATGGGTTAAAGTAGCGTAAAATATACGAAAAATACCGAGAAAAAAATCATGTCTCGTGAGTTTATTGATTTAAGACAAATATTATCGCTGATATTTCTTCCAGATACTGCCCTAGCATTGAATAAAACTTGGCGATATGAAATTGGATCCGGAACCTTTCGTTTGGGGGTGCTAATGGGCTAAAATAGAGAAAAATACACAAAAAATACCGAAAAAATCAGTTCTAGAGAGTTTATTAACTCGACACAAATTTTGTGGATGAAAATAATTCATTATGTTGCTATAAAAATTGTACTATTACAAAGCTTGCTCTCAGAACAGTATTCATAGTCCTTCATTGTTAACTTCAGATAACTTTTAATATTTTTTTGTCATACAAAACCACATTTCAAATGATTAATACTATTTATACTTATATTTTTTATTTAAATATTTCATTATTCCAAACTTTGTGGGTTTTATTCGGCCCAATCAGTCAAGACCGTAGGCGAAAAACTGAAGTCACCGTCGACCAATCGGACGCTCCTTTTAAGCTGACTTGGCCAATCGGAATGGTTTTATTTCGGCTTCACATTTCCTCCATCATTCTTTTAAGAGAGGAATATATTCGTAATAATAGACTAATGTAAAATATATGTGAGAAAAATGATTTTTTCTCTAGTATGCCAAAACGTATTCCATCGCCATAATACTTAATTTGTAAGAAATTAATTGAAAAACAAAAATTGTCTTGGTTTTTGTATTTTTTCATACCTCCATTACGTCCTCGAAAATGTTCTTCAGAAAACTCTAAGGCAAATTAGTTTTTGATATACGTGTCCATAATATAATATTTTGTACGTTTGGAAACGAGTCCATAAAATCAAATGACGGACAAGCACATCCAAAGAGCATATTGTGCAACAAGGAGAGAAAATGAGCTGAAAACTCCTCACCTGAGTCTGAAATAGCTCTACTTTCCGTGATGAGTACACACCTTTTTTTTAACGAATCCATGAGAGGTCCTTTTTGTAGGCATAGGGGATCCCGCATTTCGAGTCATGTACTATGCAGTTACAAATCATTGCATTTTCTGTTTTTATTTGCATAGCTTATTACAAATATATGCGTCTTTCTTATATTTATTTTAAATCGAAATGTAATTTTTTTCAATTGTTTGTATAAGTGGTAATAACTCGTGTTATTTTACGATTGAAACTTTAAAAATTATCTTACTCCCTAAAATAACACTTTTTAAAAAAGCAAAACTTTGGCGAGTATAAGTGTATTTGTAATCACTCTCCCTCTCTCTTTCTCCCCCTCTCGCCCCCAAAGGAATATCATAGTTTAAAACAAACACATGAAAGAAGTGGAATCAATTATTATTTTATATAGACAAGTACATTTTTGTGACATAGAAATATGGAATTATTTCCATAACAAAAAATCATAAGTACTACTAAAAATAAACTCATGAAACTGGTGGAATCAATTAAGTGCAGGCAAGTCAATTATTATAATAAAGAGAATTTTTAAAATAAAATTTGTTTAATATATATTTACTATAAAAATTTGTATAAAAAATAATTACGTCTAACAAAAAATATTACAAAAATACTCACATAATAACTGTAATTGAAACACAAAAAGTAAAAAATTTTTGCGTAAACATTTTCGAAGTATAGATCATAGAAGTCACCACCCTCTAAAATAGTTTAACCATGAGCTGTTATACATCATAAATTCATGTAAGTTTTTCTTACAGAAGTCAATCTACCTATTATCTGTAAATATGAATTTTAATTAAACATCTTCTTAAACTGTTAATGTAATTTTTTAAATTTTGGGAAATTTTCTTTTAAAGACAGAAGATACTTGTCGGATGCATCGTTTTGTAGTATTTAGGTAATCTATCAATTATTTATTTGATATCATTATTTTTTGGAATAAGATTTATATATTATATTTTATAAAAACTTTTCAATTATATTATATCTATCTATTATATCTACTAATTTGACAAAAATTTTATATCAATCTTTATAATTTCTATAATTATAATTTCATTATAATTTCATTGTAATATCTTCATTATACAAATTCATTATACAAATTGAATTATTATTAATTCTATAATAAGATAATGATATTTTTTTTACATTGCGTATGTACATCTATATATTACGTATGCTTGTTCCTAACATTACATAACGAACAAGTTTTGTGTAAGTTTTGCTTTAGTCAAATATCGAAATATACTTATTTTCTTGAACTGTTATTACCATTTTATTTTAATTATTTACATACTACGTGATCAATAACTAAATACATAGAAGATTGCGATTCCCGTCCTACGCACCTTGAACTACAAAACGATGCGTCCGGCAAGTATCTTCTGTCTTTAAAAGAAAATTTCCCAAAATTTTAAAAATTACATTAACAGTTTAAGAAGATGTTTAATTAAAATTCATATTTGCAGATAATAGGTAGATTGACTAGTGTAAGAAAAACTTACATGAATTTATGATGTGTAACAGCTCATGGTTAAACTATTTTACAGGGTGGTGACTTCTATGATCTATACTTCGAAAATGTTTACGCAAAAATTTTTTACTTTTTGTGTTTCAATTACAGTTATTATGTTAGTATTTTTGTAATATTTTTTGTTAGACGTAATTATTTTTTATACAAATTATTATGGTAAATATATATTAAACAAATTTTATTTTAAAAATTCTCTTTATTATAATAATTGACTTGCCTGCACTTAATTGATTCCACCAGTTTCATGAGTTTATTTTTAGTAGTACTTATGATTTTTTGTTATGAAAATAATTCCATATTTCTATGTCACAAAAATGTACTTGTCTATATAAAATAATAATTGATTCCACTTCTTTCATGTGTTTGTTTTAAACTAGGATATTCCTTTGGGGGCGAGAGGGGGAGAAAGGGAGAGATGGAGAGAAAGAGGGAGAGAAAGTGAGAGGAGGAAAGAGAGAGGGAGAGAGATTACAAATACACTTATACTCGCCAAAGTTTTACTTTTTTAAAAAGTGTTATTTTAGGGAGATTCCACAAGTTTCTAAGAGCTTCAATAATAATTACAAAGTTTTATAACGGTAAAGAATGATGATACCATATTTCATAGATTTAATTTTCGTGTGGGTACATGATGATAATTGCATCGTGTGAGGCTGCTGTATTTGTAAAAAAAAATGGAATGACACTTTCATTGTATCAAGAAATCCCTTTTGCTATATATAATAATAGTATATATACTCTTCTTTTTATAGAAAAATTAATTTATTGTATAGAACCGGTAAGATAAAATTGTCAGAAGAAAATAATTATTTATTATTAGAATTCCTTTTCATAGAGTGTAAGTTTTTTATTCATATTTTTATATATTACAGAAACACCTTATGCTTGCCTTATATTATACTTTCGTAGAAAGTTTTGTTATAAAAATAAACATTGCTATCTTCATAATTGTAAGTAAAATAAAATAATTTGAATTTTTTTCCATATCCGTTGTAATGATTACTTTTTAACAAATGACTTATGGAAATAATTCATTCCAGTACAACTTTTCGAACCTATGATTAAAATGAAGAACTATAAAGAACTATATGATTAAAATAAAGGACTATTTGTTTCCATTTTTAAATAGTGTATTATTATATATTTACCTCAATCAGTAATGCAAACAAGTAGAGGTATTCTTCTAACTGTTATACTTATTAACAATTTGGATTTTACATCCCTCACTCAATTAGTTATATACCAAAAGCCATATATTGAAAATACCTTACGGATACATTATATGGTTTTAAGAATTAACATCTATAGCTGTTATATTAACAGCTTTAGATTTTACATCAGATATCCCCTTCAAGAATGAAGAAAATATATAGTTAGAATTAATTGCAAGTAATTTGTCACATTTGACATTATCTCTCATAATGTAAGCTAAGTGAGAAGCTCCAAAACCTATTTCATTGATCGTAAAGGATTCAATGTTTTATGTTTGCAATATGACCTGTCGGGTGATGAGACTTTTTTGAGACAAAGTTTATATTCTTTGTATAAATGGTTTAGAGTTATGATTTGAAACGTTAGAAAATATAAAAATTTATTGTGAAATGGCATTGTAAAATAACTTGTTTTTTAAAATAATTAAAATTAGAAAATTGTTATGTTTGATACTTTTCAAATCATTTATACAAAGAATATAAACTTTCTCTCAAGAATCACCAGACTGGTCATGTTGCAAACATAAAAAATTGAAAATTCTTTACGATGAATGAAATAGATTTTGGAGCTTCTCGCTTAGCTTATATTATGAGAGATAATGTCTTTGTCACAAATTACTGTAAAATAATTCTAAATATTTTCTTCTTTTATAAAGGGGTTATTTGATGTAAAATCAAAAACTGTTATAATCCTCTAACTTGTTAGCATTACTGTTTGGTAAATATATATAATACACGATTCAAGAATGGAAACAATGTCCTTTACTAAACTTAGCTTACAGTCTCCTTGTATTTAATTTATAGTTCTGGTTCAGGTAGTTGTACTTGAATAAATTATTTCATGTAAGTCATTTGTTAAATGGTAACAGCTTTACCATATATGAGAAAAAATAAAATTAACAAATTTTACAGTTGTTATTAAAGACATTATCTTCCATAATATAAGTTAAGCGAGAAGCTCTAAAACCTATTTCATTCATCATAAAGGGTTTTCAATGTTTTATATTTGCAACATGACCAGTCGGGTGAAGGCTTTTCTTGAGACAAAGTTTACCCTACTGAAAAAAACCACATGGGGTCCCACATAGGATCCCATGTGGAATCCCACGCGTGATCCCACGTGTGAATTTGATATGGGATCCCATGTGACATCCCACGTTTGAACTCGCAGCATGAATTTCCACATGAGATCCCACAAAAGATCCCACATGGGATCTCATGTGGGATATCATGCGTTTAACTTGAGTACGGGATCTCATGCAGATATGGCGTAAAACTTAGAGTCCCCCATTGTAAGTAACGGGGTTATCAAAAACAAGGCAAGCCTTATAATTAGGACGATTCGTAAAGAGTCATTTGAACGGTTGACTTACACGGCTTTATACTCTTGGCTATCCAACGTATCCACAGACAGCACTACCGAAGCGCCGCATAGCGGATAAATAGCCCCAGCTTACTTATGGAGAGCCACCCATCACAAGTTCTCCTTTGTCACCGCTATGCGGCGCTCCGATAGTGCTTTCTGTAGATATACTGGATGGCCGAGATAAGCCGTGTAAGTCAGCCGTTCAAATGAATTTTTACGAAGAGTCCTAATTACAAGGCTTGCCTTGTTTTTTGATATCCCCATTACTCACAATGGGGGATTCAAAGTTTTACGCCATATCTGCATGAGATCCCGTAATCAAGTTAAACGCATAGTATCCCACATGAGATCCCATGTGGGATCTCTTGTAGGATCTCATGTGGGAATTCATGCTTCGAGTTCAAACGTGGTATGCCACATGGGATCCCATATCAAATTCACACGTGGGATCTCGTGTGGGATTCCACGTGGGATCCTATATGGGATCCCATGTGGTTTTTTTCAGTAGGGTATATTCTTTGTATAAATGGTTTATAGTTATGATTTGAAAAGTTCCAAAAGAAAAATTTGTTAATTTTACTTTTTCTCATATCTGGTAAATCTTTTACCATTTAACAAATGACTTACTTGAAATATTTTATTCAAGTACAACTTTCTGCACCAGAACTATAAATTAAATATAAGGAGACTGTAAGATGAGTTTAGTAAATGACTTTGCTTCCATTCTTGAATAGTGTATTATATATATTTACCTCAAACAGTAAGACTAACAAGTTAGAGGAATATAACAGTTTTTGATTTTACATCAAATAACCCATTTATAAAAGAAGAAAATATTTAGAATTATTTTCAAGTAATTTGTCACAAAGACATTATCTCTCATAATCATAATATAAGTTAAGCGAAAAGGTCCAAAATCTATTTCATTCATCGTAAAGGATTCTCAATTTTTTATTTATGCAACATGATCAGTCGGGTGAAGATTTTTCTTGAGACAAAGTTTATATTCTTCATATAATGGTTTATAGTTATGATTTGATAAGTGAGAAAATATAAAAATTTATTGTGAAATGGCATTGTGAAATAACTTGTTTTTTAAAATAATTAAAATTAGAAAATTTTTATGTTTGATACTTTTCAAATCATAACTATAAACCATTTATACACAGAATATAAACTTTGTCTCAAGAAAAGCCTTCATCCGACTGGTCATGTTGCAAACATAAAACATTTAAAATCCGTTACGATGAATAAAATAGGTTTTGGAGCTTCTCGCTTAGCCTACATTATGAGAGATAATGTCTTTGCGACAAATTACTTGAAAATTATACTTATCTAAACTCTTGTATTGTAGTAGCCGTATAGTTGGGATATACTCAATTTCTAAGATCTGATCTGACAGTACTTAAAAAAATAAAAACAGAACTACATCTTGATCTCTGCTTTCTACTGTCAATGTATATTTTAAAATACTTATCTAAAAATTATTGTCTCATTGATGATGCTCGTAAATAAATTCTTTTCATCAGTCCACTTTCTGAGATCTTTGATAAATATTAATCCGTGATAGTATATACATATTGTGTATGTACACCCGAGGGAAGTTGATTCTTTTCGAGTGTGCCGGGCAAATGGCAACGTCGCACAGCCGTTCGGCCATCCACGTTGGAGCGTCGAATTCTCATCTACAGTGGCGCGCTAGTCCATGGCGTAAGAAATGATTCATGAAATGGTTTTGAGGTTAAGGAATTTAAATTTAAAAAAACAAATAATTAAAATTATCCAATTTATGGTTTAAATGAGATGATTAAATATTTATAAAATAATTCTAATAACGTTAATTGTAAAATTTTTCAATAATTACAAATATAACTCGGCTACCAAAGAAACACTTAATTTAGGATTAGTCCGAAATGCATAAAAACACAAATTCTAATAAATTTACAGAATCTATCTATCAAATTT
The DNA here is from genome assembly GCA_036365515.1 of Torymus aiolomorphi. Classification (NCBI taxonomy): domain Eukaryota; kingdom Metazoa; phylum Arthropoda; class Insecta; order Hymenoptera; family Torymidae; genus Torymus; species Torymus aiolomorphi. The sequence continues at coordinate 112,265,315 of CM070876.1, forward strand.
ACAAAGTTTGTAGTAAAAATAGCTGCGTTTAAAGTAGATCAGATAATAAGTAAAATATTCTTAAAATAGCGAGTATAAAAACAATAAAAATAAATTTTTAGGGTTTAAGTAATTACGTTAATAAAGAATATATAATTAGAAATTAATTAACGACATATTTATTTTCTTGGTAATATACAATTCATTATAAATGCAATACTTAGTCGGATTAAAGCACTTATAACTTACAGTACTTGCTAACGAGAGTATAAAATAATACTACAAGATGAGAAAATATTAAACGTTCTTTAGTAGACCAACTACTGACTTGTTTCAAATCATAGAACACTATTATTCGAGATCAATGTCCACTCCAATACTCAAGTTTTACTTGACTTTTTAGGATAAATCCATATATCATCATTTCTCTTTGACTACCAGAATATTTCATAGCAGCTTCGTTTTCATTTACAATAATTGATGAATTAATATATTTATTTTACGTTTTATATATTATTCTCCGACTTCACATACCAGAAAATGGTATATATTTTCCTCCAAATAGGTGACCATTAATAATTTGGTCTGATTCAATTTCGTTCCTATGCATATCAATTTTTACATTTTCTTTAACAACATTTGTTACATTACGAAATTTAGAGGTAGTATCTTCTCCTAGTATATCTTTAGTATCATTGAGTACATTACAAGAATCATCTTCAACAGCTTGCATTTTCCATGAACCAAGCTTAGCATCAGCATTTACCTAAAAGTAAATATTTATTTCAATGCTTTATATCTACATTTTTTTATAATAACTATGATAACATATTATGTATATTACCTTTACATTTTCTGCACAACTTATACTCAATCCAGTCCATTCTAATTCAAATGACCAGGCTAATGGCTTAGCTGGTGGTGGAATATAGAATCTTCTAGTTTCAATAAAATCATTTATTTGTTCATATTGTCCATTAACCTTAAATAATTTAATGATATTTTAAAGTTGATAATTAATAGTGGCTTGTTTTCATTTAATATTAAAATTAAATACCTCATTAAGTATTGATAAAACAGATTTCTCACTTGGAGAAACATTATTTTTCTTCCAAGACTTATCCTGAATTTTATTTATATATTGATCAATACTTTCAGCTTTTTCCTTAAAATTGTTGAATACAACTAAAAATACTCGAGCAGCTAATTCTCTGAAATATAAATTTTTTTAGAAACAAAAAATTTCTAAAAAAAAGCGTTCAAGATATCACTGTTTTCTTGGTTGTAAGCAGTGTAACATACAATAGCAACAATACTATTGATGCCAGCAGGTAACTGTCTAAACCTCAACTACTCCATAGATCTGGTTGTTACAAGCGGTTTAGGTGGATAGTACAATACGTGTACCCGTGTGTCCGTGCGAACGTGGAAGTTTGTAATATATACTCCCGTAGCTACATAATTATTTGACGTTTGATCCTAAACAACTTGAGTAGTTAAACGTTCTTTAGTAGATCAACTACTGACTTATTCTAAATTATAGAGCTGTAAACATATTAAAAATTAGCACTTATAATTTTTTAAATTACCAATTTTTTAACAGATAAAAATGTTTTTATATCAATATTTACCTTGTATCTTATTACAATATTTTTTCCAAGAGTGACACAATCAGGATTTGAATCTGTTTATACTCCAAGTAAATTTTGTTGATCCGATCAAAGGGCACAGTGTATAATAACTACTTCAACGTGCCATTTTTGTATAAATCAAAGTTTTCAAACACAAATAAATGCATGAAATTAAAGTATCTTGGTTGTGGCCCGAGAAGTTGGACGAGTTGCCTTGATTCTCGGCCATGGCTCTCCACCCCGACTCCTCCGTTGCGGATTGCTATACACGCTGCTCCTCTTTCTCCTTTTCCGTCCCTTTCTTCGCCTGAAAAGCGCGCAGCAGTAACAGCGGTGGTGACTTGCTCCTCATCTTCTCCGGCGACGAAGATGACGCTGTTCGCCGCGTCTCTGTTGGCTCTCTCTGTTAGATCCATAGACATAAGAGAGATAGACTGCGGGTGTAGGTTAGCAAGAGTGGCACCTCTAACCATGTTCGCGCACATGCGTTAGAGACGGCATACCTTCTATTACATATACTTTCTATGCATCTGTCTCTCTCTCAACGGGTGCCACTCTCGCTAACCTACACCCGCAGTCTATCTCTCTTATGTTTATAGTTAGATCTCATCTAACGTAACCTCTAGTGGCTCTAAATACGCTGATTTCGCACTCGCGTCGTCTGCGCAACCATTGCGCAACCATTTCTTACGCCATAGACTATAGTGCGCCACTATAGATGAGAATTCGACGCTCAAACGTGGACGGCCGAATGGCTGTGCGACGTTGCCATTTGCCCGGCACACTCGGAAAGAATCAACTTCCGTCGGGTGTACATATTTCATAATAACATTGTTTTTGTTTATTAGAGATTAGAAATGCGTGAGGTTATGTCGATACGATTACGATGTGTGTGTATATAGCCCTGTAGAAAAATTTATATAGCGCCACTCTCGGATACAAGTAGAACCACTGTCAGGAGTATACATTCTACTATGGAGAGACGGTGAGTCATCGTGCCCTGCCCGGGCTATCTTATCTTTGTTTACATAAACAATAATTAAGATATTTTAATAGCCTGTTGTTATGGTTTGTTTACATAAACAAGCAATAAAGAAGCAATTAAGATATCATAATAGCTGTAAATATAAGCAGAGAGGTCCCGTACGGGAATCGGTGACACATTTTCGTCTCTCTCCATAGTAGAATGGTGTTCTCGGGAGGCAGTGATGCTGCCCCTCTTATTATTGGTGTTCAACAATATAGTAATTAATGTGTCTTTATTGATTGTTTATATAAGCAAGCAATTAAGATATCTTAATTACATGAACAAACATAAAAATGTTTTTACAAAACAATTAATAAAACACCGATTAAGATATTTAAATTAATGTTGCTAAACAATAGATAAGAGATTGTTCCGTATCGGGATCGATGAAGTCGCGAGCCTACGCCATAGTAGAAAGTATACTGATTTATAAATTTAATTAATCAATATTCTTATTGTTTAAACATAATAAACAATAAAAACATTAATTAAGATAAATGAAATATGTGTGCGTGCGTGTATTTGTCCCGTATCGGGATCGATGACGTCACGAGCCTACGCCATAGTAGAAAGTATACTGATTAATAATTTTAATTAATCAATATTCTTATTGTCTAAACATAATAAACAATAAAAACATCAATTAAGATAAATGAAATATGTGTGCGTGCGTGCGTGCGTGTGTGTGTGTGTGTGTGTGTGTGTGTGTGTGTGTGTATATGTGTGTGTGTGTGTGTATATGTGTGTGTGTGTGTGTGTGTGTGTGTGTGGGTGTGTGTGTGTGTGTGTGTGTGTGTGTGTATGTGTGTGTGTGTGTGTGTGTGTGTGTAAGAAGATATCGAATAGTATGTTTTTACGTGATATTATATTGTGGTCCTGAAAAGGACCGTTTTGATAAAAAATTAACAGTAAACGATTATTAAAATCGTTTGTACGCTTGTATCTCTAGAAACGAGGTGTTCTTGGAGAAGCTATTGTGCGATGACGATTTTGATAATGACGACGATGATGGCTGTATAAGCGGCTGCTTCTCTTTATCGCCGGTGTAATTTTTCGTAGCGTTCTTGCTTTGCGGTGGCCCCATACTTCTTGCTCGTTTGACGTTCAATATGAAAATGGTACCTCCCGTTTCCCTCATCGCATTATAAATGAATATACTATACTTTGCATCATGTGGTGTAGAGACCATGCGTAGGAACTAGTGACGCCAAAATGGAGTATGCAGAGTATATCTATGATATATGAATTTTATAAGAAAGGTTTGGTGGATAGAAGGTAAAAAATAAAAAAGATATACATTCTACTATGGAGAGACGGTGAGTCATCGTGCCCTGGCCGGGCTATCTTATCTTTGTTTACATAAACAGTAATTAAGATATCTTAATAACCTGTTGTTATGGTTTGTTTACATAAACAAGCAATAAAGAAGCAATTAAGATATCATAATAGCTGTAAATATAAGCAGAGAGGTCCCGTACGGGAATCGGTGACACATTTTCGTCTCTCTCCATAGTAGAATGGCGTTCTCGGGAGGCAGTGATGCTGCCCCTCTTATTATTGGTGTTCAACAATATAGTAATTAATGTGTCTTTATTGATTGTTTATATAAACAAGCAATTAAGATATCTTAATTACATGAACAAACATAAAAATCTTTTTACAAAACAATTAATAAAACACCGATTAAGATATTTAAATTAATGTTGCTAAACAATAGATAAGAGATTTTTCCGTATCGGGATCGGTGACGTCGCGAGCCTACGCCATAGTAGAAAGAATACTGATTTATAAATTTAATTAATCAATATTCTTATTGTTTAAACATAATAAACAATAAAAACATCAATTAAGATAAATGAAATATGTGTGCGTGCGTGTCTGTGTGTGTGTGTGTGTGTGTGTGTGTGTGTGTGTGAGTGTGTGTCTGTTTGTGTGTGTGTGTGTGTGTGTGTGTGTGCGTGCGCGAAGAGTGGAAGGCTGGAATGGCAATTAAAGATAGGAGAATAAAAAAAAATTACATCATTTTGTTATTTTTATGTTAAAAAATTGACTTAAACAATTACAAAAAATTACAAAAATTATTTTATATAAAAACATTATAGTTCTACATATTATATTAATTTTATTTTTTACGTTAAAAACAAACTTAAAAAAATTACAAAAAATTATTTTTCACAGTTTTATACATTAAGTATACAACATACCGTATTAATCTATAACAGATATTTCTTCTTCGTCATTTACTGCATATAACCCGTGGTACTCAAAGTCACCTGCATTTGTGTCGACCTCGGGTTCTTGCTGCTGCTGCTCCTGCTGCTGCTGCTGGTGCTAGTGCTGCTGCTGGTGCTACTGCTGCTGCGGGAACTGTTGAATCGCGTGGAAGCATGTGTGCTTCCGATTTCGGACGCATACGCCATACACCCACATATTACACCCTTCACACTTTTTCCACGCACAATTTTTCTGTTTTTTAACTAACACTCTATCGCATACTAAGCATTTCGCTAGTATGTTAAACTGATTATAGTTTGATGGAGCACGATTACTGTGTCTTGAAAAGTCCGCAATCTCTTTACGTACGCTTTCCAGTAGTAGAACTTCACTCTTGATTGTATTTTGGAGCAGTGTTATTTCGCGTTTTTTATCCAAGATAGAAAAATATATTTCCTGTTCTTTTTTCTTTAAATTATCTATCCAGTCTGTTACTGCAGATGCTTTCTTCATCCATGTCATTTTGACTGTGGATCTTTGACGAATGCTGACTTGACTAGAGTGTACCCTCCGCTGTTTAACCTTTGGTAAAAAATATAGCGCGATAGCGAGCGGAGACGGTGTCAGATGCACGATTTCGGGTCCAGCGCGATGCCTGGCCACAGCCTTATCGTTTTGGCCATTATAAAAGCCCGCATCAGTAGGGTGTGTAAGAGAATACACCAAAAGAGCACCGCCTAAATGAATCTGCTCACGTTATATCAGTTTTCGTCTTATAATTTGAACACGTGCGCAGGACGTTTTTTCGCGATAGTACGTTAGGGTATTAGTTACGTACATATATATCTTTATGTGTATATCTGGACCTTTGATAAAAATTTATCGCTCTGTGCAATATGAAAACCCTGCCTCGTGTGCTTCTCATGTTTTATTATTTCTTCGAAACATAACGATTTCCTGTTCTTACGCTGTGTACTTTGAGCAAGGGATGACAATTGTGAGTGGATCATTTTGATTATATTTTGTCTGGAGCTAATATCCGTAAGCATTATCAAATCTGACCCTGCGTACACATCACCAAAAAAAATTTGAATTCGAAGAAATGATATTTATATCTCGAGCTTCGATCAAAATTTGTCGGTGTATGGGATATGAATCCCTGCCTCGTGTGCTTCTCATGTTTTCATTATTTCGCCGAAACGTAACGGTTTTCTGTTCTTACGCTGTGTTCTCTAAGCGAGAGATAAGAAGGGTGAGATGCGTGGATCATTTGAATTATATTTTTTTGTCTGGAGCTAATATCCGTAAGCATTATAAAACCCTGCACTGCGTACGCATCAGGTCAGTGTGCCAATGCGGATCATGGCGAGAAGTAACGCTTTTTTGCCAGAGATGCAGATCGACGAACATAGCGATTTGCGTGAGATTATTTTCCGCATCGCTTCTACTTTACGCTTTTACAGTCAACCTGTATGGCGTAGGTGTAGAATTCGTGGCGACGGCGTTTGCGTACAGTGCACTATTCGCTTTTACGTCGCGAACTGCGATTTTTACTCGCCCATAGCGGTCTTCGTAGAATCGCCGTTTATTACGAACGATTTTTTCACAATAATCGATCGGGGTTGACGATAACGGGCGAATTTGTCAGAGAAATACGCACGGAAAATGCAAATTTTCTCGATGACATGATGTCGGCGTTTAGCGAACAAATTGGTAAGTAAAAGATTTTATACTCATTTTTTATGACGAAAAAATATTTGTTATATGTTTTAAAATTTTCAAGCCTTAGAAAATCTTCTTGCCGATGACAGCGACGCGTCAACAATTTTTATGAACTACAGCGGGCGTGAAAATCCCGTAGCACGTCAACTAGAGTACCAGAGCGAGAATGAGGCTGTAACGAGCCCAAGCGAACCCGACATCTCAAGTAGCGAAGGAGAGAAGAAGGAGAACAACAACAACAACAACAACTTATACAACAACCTATACAACAACCTATACAACAACAACAACAAATAATCCATGTAGCAAACGAAGAAGATGATAGGCGCTCGAATATTTTAGAATCCGACAACGAGAGCGAAAGCATGATTAGAATAGACTCGTCGGATGAAGAAGATAATGACACAGTTTTAACGGGCGGATTAAACTTGGTGCTCAACCACTATCGGGAACCACGGGTCCCAGTGGGAGAGCCATAATGAGCGAGGACCCGCAGCCGTCGACTAGTGGAAACAGCGGCCAACCTCGCGCAGGGATGCTTCATAATTTTTATTCAACTAGAGCACCCCCGTCGGAGCGGAGTTTTCATAATATCGAGGATAGCCATCGTCTCGTTTGGAACAGTTTCGACGAAACTAGTCCTCTAGATCGACGAGTCAACGAATGTAAGAATTTTTTTAATTTGGATATTTATTTTTTTTCATGTAAAAGGCTGTTTTTACAACTTTTTATTTTTTCAAAAAAGTTATTCGGAGAAGAAACAATAGCGGCGACGGATTGACCACTCCGGGTTTCGACATACCATTTCTATTGATTTACGCGAGGAGAATTTTGCATGTTCGGCGTGCGCAAGAATTGTGATGGTTTCACGACCAGGCCGAACATGAAGATTCTCCATTATATACGTCGAACGAACTACAAGATTTGTTGGAGCGCGTGCGCGATAGTTTCAACGGAAAACCTGAAGATTAACTTTTTGGTATTATAATTGTGAAAACAAAAAACGTTTATTTTTTATTAATCGTTTTTTAATAAACATTACAGCGGACGACTCGTTGTCTACAAACTCAGTATGGCCATCGCTCCCACCATCGCCTACAGTAGACGCAAATTGATGCATAAGAGAGAGCGGAGAACCTCTGCAAGTGGGATACGGCCACAACGATGATGGCATGCCCGACGATTACGACGGAGGCGACGAAGAGGAGGAGAACAGAGCCAATGGTGATGCTGCAGAGGAGGAGGAGGAGGAGGAGGAGGAGGAGGAGGAGGATGAGGAGGCCAATAATCTCGACATAAGACCGCCCGGAGTAAGATTTATTGTGGCAGACGAAACCGAAAACCATGTGCAGCGATTTAGAGTGGTCGGGCGCTGTATTAAACTGCATATCAAAGACCCGCCTACCGATTGCGATAATCCCCTTGTTTGGATGGAAGCGGCAATGCGCGACCTTCACGCGCATATTATTTCGTTGATACCGAATGAAGAAAGGTTTTTGATCGGTGTGGTCGTTAAGAGCGAATACTTTGCGAATGGCGCAGGTGGATTATCTTTTCGACCGATTGAAAATTTTCATTACGCTGATCTTTGGGATTTGATTGCAAATCTGACACAAAGTAATGAAAATTTCCAAATCGACTAAAGTTTTGTGTTACACATTACATTTGTAAGTATACCCGAAGGGATGGGCGCGCGTAGAGCGAGAAAATTAACGATCAATTCGGTGACACAAAGATCAATAGTGTCTATTGTAAATGTCGATAATTTATGCCTACCGCGTTCGTTAGTTGTAGGTGAAACTTATATCAAATTGCGGGCAAACGATACGGATAAAGCTCGAAAGGAATGGGGTGTCGTGCGCGACGGTCGACGTAAACTACAACTCGAACGCGCCGAAAAATTAATGCAGGATGCTAATGTTCGTATACCACCCACGGGAGCAGATTTCTTCGAAATTGAGCAATTTCAAAATTATTATTTACACACTGGTATAGCTATAGTAGTATACGATAAGAAAACTTTTGGCAGCGGTGAGCCCCCATTTTTTGATGGGCGTGCTGTTGTAGAAAGACAGACAGGATGTGAAACACAGCGTATAATTAATCTTTGTTATAATTCTAACGCGAAACATTATGATACAATACTGAATTTAATCGGTATTGCGCGAACTAAATTCTTTTGCACTGTTTGTAACAAACGTTTTAATCTCATAGACCAACACAAATGTTTAAAAACATGTTCCAAGTTCTTTGTCTCTCCCGCGTGTAAAACAGATAATGTCGATTTTATTAAATGCTCGCAATGTAATAGAAATTTTTTTGAAAATATGTGCTACGATAATCATTTAAAAGATGGCTCTTATAAAAAAAAGAACAAAATATTGTGCGATGCAAATCTGATGCGATGCTTCAAATCTGCACATTCCAAATTTATGTGTCGCACAGCAAGCGTGCTCGGATTGTATCGATGATGACGATGTTTCGCGTTGGTGTAATACTTGCGGCGTTCGCGAACATGTTTTTCGAGAGAATCCTGTCACTTAGTTGATCGAATTGTGTATTAGAGATAAGACAAAATTTGCGCAAATCATATGCATTGCGCACAATGCACGAGCATTCGATGCGCAATTCATATTAAAAGAATTGGCAGAGTCTACATTTGAAGTTTTGCCGAGTATTATTTTAAGTGAACAGAATATTATTACTATGCAATACGGGCGAACGAAATTCATAGATAGTCTAAACTATTTCCAAATGAAGTTGAGCGCTCTTCCCGCTGCTTTTGGCTTGCCGGAAAACAGTAAAAAGGGTTATTTTTCCCACTTATTCAATACTCTACAAAATCAAGAATACGCAGGCCCTTTACCCGATGCGAATTTCTACGCGCCGAATTCTATGAGTATCGATGAGAGAAAAGATTTTTTTAAATGGTACGAAGAGAACAAACGAGACTATGTATTCAATTTTAAAACAGAAATCGTCGAGTATTGTCGCATGGATGTACAAATTTTACGCCGCGCGTGTATAGCTTTTCGAAAAATTTTTCTTGATATTGGCGGCACTGACCCCTTCTTTTCCGCAACTGCTATCGCCTCAGCTTGCTCTTATTTGTATCGAAAAAAATTTCTCAAGCCAAACACCATCGGAATTTTACCGCCTACTGGCTACAGGCGCGCTGATAACCACTCTCAAAAAGCTGTTGAGTGGCTATTGGAGTGCGAGCGCGAAATCGCGCGAGAGATTATTCACGCAGGTCGGGCCCGCCAGTATAGATTACCCGAAGGATTCTCGGTAGATGTATATTTGCCACCGTCAGAGCTTCCGAGCTCGTCGACGTCAAGCGACAGTGCCGCGGCCACAGATAAAGGTATAGTATTCGAGTATCAAGGGTGCTACACACATGGGTGTCCGCGATGTTTTCAAAACAAACGCGATAAATTAACCGCCTACAATAGAACTCACAACGAGGCATACGAGAGCACTCGAGCAAAAATAGATAAAATAAAGTCACTGGGCTACGAGGTTCGCGAAATTTGGGAGTGCACATTTGACCGGCGTAAAATTGAAAATCCTCGGATCGCAAATTATGTAAATAATCATCCGTTAATAAGCAAAATGGTTTTAAATCCGCGAGACACGTTTTTCGGGGGTCGCATGGAAAATACAGCTGTACATTATAAAATAAGAGAAGGAGAAACAATAAGATATACGGATATTTACTCTTTATATCCGTATATCTGTAAACAAGGCCGGTTTCCGCTCGGACACCCAGATATTCCAGTTGGCAGTCAGTGCGACGCGTTGACGAAAGGAAATAACAACGATTTATCACGAGTAGAAGGTTTGATCAAATGTAAAATATTGCCTCCTCGTAATTTGTTTCTTCCTCTCTTACCAATAAAAATGCATGGACGATTACTCTTTGCTCTTTGTCGCTCTTGCTGCGAGGAGATGCGACAAGAAGATTGTACTCACAAATATACTCACGAGCGCGAATTCACGGGGACGTGGGTAGCCGACGAACTGCGAAAAGCCATCGAGTTGGGTTACCAAATAACGGAAATATTCATAATATGGCGATATAAAGTAACGCAATACGATCAACAGAGTGGTACAGGAGGATTGTTTGCAGACTACGTGAACGCGTTTTTGAAAATAAAACAACAAGCTAGCGGATGGCCATCGTGGTGCGAGAGCGAAGTAGATAAGGAACGTTATTTGTTAGAGTACGAGCGAGACGAGGGTATACGATTGGAGAGAGAAAAAATCGGAAAAAATGCTGGCTTGCGCGCAGTGGTAAAACTCTGTCTTAATTCTTTTTGGGGAACATTTGGGCAGCGTAGCAACTTGAAACAGACCGAAATTGTAAAAACACGCGAGGCCCTCTTTAAACTTTTAGTTGCGCCGGAAAAAGAAGTATTTAGCGTGTTGTCGGTAAACGACGAACTTTTATATGTAAACTGGCAAAATATCGCCGATGCTGTGGCACAGGGGTCCAATACGAATGTAGTAATCGCAGCATACACTACGGCGCAAGCTCGACTCAAATTGTACGATTATCTTGAGAAACTAGATCGACGAGTTTTATACTTTGATACCGACTCTTGCATATTCGTTTGTAATGAGTGCGCGAAGGACGAGGAATAAAGACCCCACCTTGGCACGCTATTAGGTGATATGACGGACGAACTGAAGAGTTACGGACCAAATGTACATATTGAAACATTCTTATCGGGCGGTCCTAAATTTTACGCCTATAAAGCAATCGATTCATCGACAGGACAGACATTTGAATGTTGTAAAATCAAAGGGATAAGGTTAAATTATGCTAATTCTTTAAAAATAAATTTCGATAGTATTAAACAATTGATCGATACCTTTATGAATGGCGACGATGCGGGTAATATTAAATTATATTTTAAAGCCATAAGGCGCACACCCAAGCACGATGTTATCACGCGAGACGAATACAAGACATGTTGTATAGTGTTAAAAAAACGGCGCTACCATTCAATAAAAGAATTATCATTGCCTTTTGGCTATAAGCGTTAAAACATTTTATTAATAAAAAATAAGACTTATTTGTAAATATTGTTCTTGTTCATTGTAGTTATTTTTATCTCCCTCTTCCTCTCTCTCTCTCTTTCTCGCGCGCGCGCGCTCTCTTGTCCATACGCGAGGCCTCGCGCGCTGTAGCAGCTGATATGCGCGCGCGTGCAAAGTATTCGCTTCTTAAAGCGGCGAATATCAGCTTGTACATGCGCCCCGGTGCGCGGTGCATATCAGCTGATGAGTATTACACCAACGCGAAACATCGTCATCATCGATGCAATCCGAGCACGCTTGCTGTGCGACACATAAATTTGGAGTGTGCAGATTTGAAGTCTCGTGATTAAGATAAGGCTCATCCTGTCGCGTCTCAAAATCATAAAAACAAACAAAATGTTTTTTTCGTGATTAATCTCATTACTTATCGGTTGCATGTAACAGAATTCGTTGATAAAATGTTTTCTTTTACAATATTTACACCAAATCATTCCGCACGTGTGTTTCGAACGAAAACAATTTGTAACTTTATTGCATCTATTGCAAAGTTTAACTACATCGCACAATTTTTTGTTCTTTTTTTTATAAGAGCCATCTTTTAAATGATTCTCGTAGCACATATTTCCAAAAAAATTTCTATTACATTGCGAGCATTTAATAAAATCGACATTATCTGTTTTACACGCGGGAGAGACAAAGAACTTGGAACATGTTTTTAAACATTTGTGTTGGTCTATGAAATTAAAACGTTTGTTACAAAAAGTGCAAAAGAATTTAGTTCGCGCAACACCGATTAAATTCAGTATTGTATCATAATGTTTCGCGTTAGAATTATAACAAAGATTAATTATACGCCCATCAAAAAATGGGGGCTCACCGCTGCCAAAAGTTTTCTTATCGTATACTACTATAGCTATACCAGTGTGTAAATAATAATTTTGAAATTGCTCAATTTCGAAGAAACCTGCTCCCGTGGATGGTATACGAACATTAGCATCCAGCATTAATTTTTCGACGCGTTCGCGTTGTAGTTTACGACGACCGTCGCGCACGACACCCCATTCCTTTCGAGCTTCATCCGTATCGTTTGCCCGCAATTTGATATAAGTTTCACCTACAACTAACGAACGCGGTAGGCATAAATTATCGACATTTTCAATAGATACTATTGATCTTTGTGTCACCGAATTGATCGTTAATTTTCTCGCTCTACGCGCGCCCATCCCTTCGGGTATACTTACAAATGTAATGTGTAACACAAAACTTTAGACGATTTGGAAATTTTCATTACTTTGTGTCAGATTTGCAATCAAATCCCAAAGATCAGCGTAATGAAAATTTTCAATCGGTCGAAAAGATAATCCACCTGCGCCATTCGCAAAGTATTCGCTCCTAACGACCACAACGATCAAAAACCTTTCTTCATTCGGTATCAACGAAATAATATGCGCGTCAAGGTCGCGCATTGCTGCCTCCATCCAAACAAGGGGATTATCGCAATCGGTAGGCGGGTCTTTGATATGCAGTTTAATACAGCGCCCGACCACTCTAAATCGCTGCACATGGTTTACGGTTTCGTCTGCCACAATAAATCTTACTCCAGGTGGTCTTATGTCGAGATTATTCGCCTCCTCATCCTCCTCGTCCTCCTCCTCCTCCTCCTCCTCCTCCTCCTTCTCCTCCTCTGCAGCATCACCATTGGCTCTGTTCTCCTCCTCTTCGTCGCCTCCGTCGTAATCGTCGGGCATGCCATCATCGTTGTGACCGTATCCCACTTGCAGAGGTTCTCCGCTCTGTCTTATGCATGAATTTGCGTCTACTGTAGGCGATGGTGGGAGCGATGGCCATACTGAGGTTGTAGACATCTTCTGGTCCGCTGTAATGTTTATTAAAAAACGATTAATAAAAAATAAATGTTTTTTGTTCTCACAATTATAATACCAAAAGTTAATCTTCTGGTTTTCCGTTGAAACTATCGCGCACGCGCTCCAACAAATCTTGTAGTTCGTTCGACGTATATAATGGAGAATCTTCATGTTCGGCCTGGTCGTGAAACCATCGCAATTCTTGCGCACGCCGAACATGCAAAATTCTCCTCGCGTAAATCAATAGAAATGGTATGTCGAAACCCGGAGTGGCCAATCCGTCGCCGCTATTGTTTCTTCTCCGAATAACTTTTTTGAAAAAATAAAAAGTTGTAAAAACAGCCTTTTACATGAAAAAAAATAAATATTCAAATTAAAAAAATTCTTACATTCATTGACTCGTCGATCTAGAGGACTAGTTTCGTCGAAACTGTTCCAAACGAGACGATGGCTATCCTCGATATTATGAAAACTCCGCTCCGACGGGGGTGCTCTAGTTGAATAAAAATTATGAAGCATCCCTGCGCGAGGTTGGCCGCTGTTTCCATTAGTCGACGGCTGCAGGTCCTCACTCATTATGGCTCTCCCCACTGCGACCCGTGGTTCCCGATAGTGGTTGAGCGCCAAGTTTAATCCGCGCGTTAAAACTGTGTCATTATCTTCTTCATCCGACGAGCCTATTCTAATCATGCTTTCGCTCTCGTTGTCGGATTCTAAAATATTCGAGCGCCTATCATCTTCTTCGTTTGCTACATGGATTATTTGTTGTTGTTGTTGTATAGGTTGTTGTATAGGTTGTTGTATAAGTTGTTGTTGTTATTGTTGTTGTTTTTGTTCTCCTTCTTCTCTCCTTCGGTACTTGAGATGTCGGGTTCGCTTGGGCTCGTTACAGCCTCATTCTCGCTCTCGTACTCTAGTTGACGTGCTACGGAATTTTCACGCCCGCTATAGTTCATAAAAATTGTTGACGTGTCGCTGTCATCGGCAAGAAGATTTTCTAAGGCTTGAAAATTTTAAAACATATAACAAATATTTTTTCGTCATAAAAAATGAGTATAAAATCTTTTACTTACCAATTTGTTCGCTAAACGCCGACATCATGTCATCGAGAACATTTGCATTTTCCATGCGTATTTCTCTGACAAATTCGCCCGCTATCATCAACCCCGATCGATTATTGCGAAAAAATCGTTCATAATAAACGGCGATTCTACGAAGACCGCTATGGGCGAGTAAAAATCGCAGTTCGCGTCGTAAAAGCGAATAGTGCACTGTACGCAAACGCCGTCGCCACGAATCTCTACACCTACGCCATACAGGATGACTGTAAAAACGTAAATTACAAGCGTAGCGGAAAATAATCTCACGCAAATCGCTATGTTCGTCGATCTGCATCTCTGGCCAAAAAGCGTTACTTCTCGCCATGATCCGCATTGGCACACTGACATGATGCGTACGCAATGCAGGGTTTTATAATGCTTAGGGATATTAGCTCCAGACAAAAAAATATAATTCAAATGATCCACGCATCTCACCCTTCTTATCTCTCGCTTAGAGGACACAGCGTAAGAACAGAAAACCGTTGCGTTTCGGCGAAATAATGAAAACATGAGAAGCACACGAGGCAGGGATTCATATCCCATACACCGACAAATTTTGATCGAAGCTCGAGATATAAATATCATTTCTTCGAATTCAATTTTATTTTGGTGATGTGTACGCAGGGTCAGATTTGATAATGCTTACGGATATTAGCTCCAGACAAAATATAATCAAAATGATCCACTCACAATTGTCATCCCTCGCTCAAAGTACACAGCGTAAGAACAGGAAACCGTTATGTTTCGAAGAAATAATAAAACATGAGAAGCACACGAGGCAGGGTTTTCATATTGCACAGAGCGATAAATTTTTATCAAAGGTCCAGATATACACATAAAGATATATATGTACGTAACTAATACCCTAACGTACTATCGCGAAAAAACATCCTGCACACGTGTTTAAATTATAAGACGAAAACTGATATAACGTGAGCAGATTCATTTAGGCGGTGCGCTTTTGGTGTATTCTCTTACACACCCTATTGATGCGGGCTTTTATAATGGCCACAACGATAAGGCTGTGGCCAGGCATTGCGCTGGACCCGGAATCGTGCATCTGACACCGTCTCCGCTCGCTATCGCGCTATATTTTTTACCAAAGGTTAAACAGCGGAGGGTACACTCTAGTCAAGTCAGCATTCGTCAAAGATCCACAGTCAAAATGACATGGATGAAGAAAGCGTCTGCAGTAACAGACTGGATAGATAATTTAAAGAAAAAAGAACAGGAAATATATTTTTCTATCTTGAATAAAAAACGCGAAATAACACTGCTCCAAAATACAATCAAGAGCGAAGTTCTACTACTGGAAAGCGTACGTAAAGAGATTGCGGACTTTTCAAGACACAGTAATCGTGCTCCATCAAACTATAATCAGTTTAACATACTAGCGAAATGCTTAGTATGCGATAGAGTGTTAGTTAAAAAACAGAAAAATTGTGCGTGGAAAAAGTGTGAAGGGTGTAATATGTGAGTGTGTGGCGTATGCGTCCGAAATCGGAAGCACACATGCTTCCACGCGATTCAACAGTTCCCGCAGCAGCAGCAGCACCAGCAGCAGCACCAGCACCAGCAGGAGGAGCAGCAGCAGCAAGAACCCGAGGTGGACACAAATGCAGGTGACTTTGAGTACCACGGGTTATACGTATGCAGTAAATGACGAAGAAGAAATATATGTTATAGATTAATACGGTATGTTGTATACTTAATGTATAAAACTGTGAAAAATAATTTTTTGTAATTTTTTTAAGTTTGTTTTTAACGTAAAAAATGAAATTAATATAATATGTAGAACTATAATGTTTTTATATAAAATAATTTTTGTAATTTTTTGTAATTGTTTAAGTCAATTTTTTAACATAAAAATAACAAAATGATGTATTTTTTTTTTATTCTCCTATCTTTAATTGCCATTCCAGTCTTCCACTCTTCGCGCACACACGCGCACACACACACACACACAGACACACACACACACACACACACACACACACACACACACACACACACACACACACATATTTCATTTATCTTAATTGATATTTTTATTGTTTATTATGTTTAGACAATAAGAATATTGATTAATTAAAATTATTAATCAGTATACTTTCTACTATGGCGTAGGCTCGTGACGTCATCGATCCCGATACGGGACAAATACACGCACGCACACATATTTCATTTATCTTAATTGATGTTTTTATTGTTTATTATGTTTAAACAATAAGAATATTGATTAATTAAATTTATAAATCAGTATACTTTCTACTATGGCGTAGGCTCGCGACTTCATCGATCCCGATACGGAACAATCTCTTATCTATTGTTTAGCAACATTAATTTAAATATCTTAATCGGTGTTTTATTAATTGTTTTGTAAAAACATTTTTATGTTTGTTCATGTAATTAAGATATTTTAATTGCTTGCTTATATAAACAATCAATAAAGACACATTAATTACTATATTGTTGAACACCAATAATAAGAGGGGCAGCATCACTGCCTCCCGAGAACACCATTCTACTATGGAGAGAGACGAAAATGTGTCACCGATTCCCGTACGGGACCTCTGTGCTTATATTTACAGCTATTATGATATCTTAATTGCTTCTTAATTGCTTGTTTATGTAAACAAACCATAACAACAGGCTATTAAGATATCTTAATTACTGTTTATGTAAACAAAGATAAGATAGCCCGGGCAGGGCACGATGACTCACCGTCTCTCCATAGTATAATGTATACTACTACTGTCTAATAGTGCCTATACATACGGATATATGGTATAGGATTAAAATACGACGACGATGCGAAGACGACGAAGAAAATGAAAAATGAGATGGAAATTGAGAGGGCAAATTTACTATTAAAAGTATACGAAAACGAAAGAATCTTGAAACATGAAATTGCAGATATTGATAGTACATAAAAGATTCTATCTAATGGAATGCATTTAAGTATTCAAATAAAGAGTAAAAAAATGTTGTTATCAAGAATAGGAAAAAGTAAGGTTGGAGCGGACTATTCCAAAGAATAAAGGGTGCGTCAACGCCCCGCTTGCTCGTTAGTCACTTCGTTCTTTTACTCGCCAAGCAGGGCGCTGCCGCGCCCTATGATATCATCTAAAGAAGGCAAAAAAGTATATAATATATAAATTTGACACTAAGAGAACAATTTTACAAAATTACGTTGAAGTTAGCGGGGAAAGAATTTTTTTCCCGCTAAACTTTAAAAAAACGCTCGGAATGCGCTATTTCCTATGCGACTTTTAGTCGTGAAAAAATGCATGTTTCAAGCAACTGTCAAAAAAGAAAAACTATTTTGACGCGAACAAGTATAAGACCATGGTACCGTGTAAAGTAACACCAATCCTTCTATTAGGGGCGCCTAATGTAATTTTTTTTCTCATTTAATTAAAGTTTACAAAATATAGTTTCTTCTTATACTTAATAGTATATTTCGATACAAGTGGGAAAGTATTGATTCTAGCACACGAGTGTAGAACAATCTTTCGCACGTCTATCGAACGATATATCTATACAGGGGAAGTAAAAGCGATTTTAAAAGTTTATGTATATATAAAATCGCATTTTAGGCATGCTGAATCGAAAAAATATGATTATGCATGTACTGATTACATCCATTATATTTATGGCCTACGAGATGCATTTCGCATACGTTACGGAATTTAGCGTACGTTACTCAAGCAGAGAAAATCATTTACATCGGCGAAAAATTTTCCTGTTAGTTTTTCTAAAAAAGAAAAAATGCTCGTGCATAAAGATCGGAATTTCGTGTCAATGACTGGAGGTTTTTCGAAAAATACAATATTATAGAAACGAAAAATTACAATTGAAAATCAGATTTGACAATATAACGGTGTTATTCTTAATAATTTATGCAACAGCAGAAACTATAAGTTCTGTCTGATTCAAATTTCTTTGAAATCCTGAAATCTACTCATCACATACTAATGATTTTACAGTCGCTTTCATTTTAAATAATATGAAAACTCAATTGTTGCCAAATCTTAATGCGATTATACACACGTATATCGTATATATAATATCACCACGGAAAATTGTGATTTGAAAAAAACAATGGAACAAATCACATCTGAAATATCTTTAGGATTTATGAACCAATCTTTGCAGCGAACAAACTAGTGCGATAGATGTGTAAACTCTCCCACTTAACAAAATTGATATTACATTTGAATCTCATTTACTCCACTTATCCATACAAAAAGAAATTCGACTATTTTTACAAATGGATTTTCTCTCTGAGAAAAAATAAGATCAACAGTATTTAACAAATTATAAATCTTTTCATAATATACACCAAAAATATTTCAATACCATATATCTCTTTCTATTTTTTAGATTAATCTATTACATAACATCACGTTTTAGTCTATACTAGAATATAACTATTAACGCCGCTTTTCTCACACTATGAAGAATTTCACTTGGCTTTAAGTACGTTAATTATTTAACGTATAACTAACATTAGTTTTAATGTACAAAAAAAGAAATAAACAAAATTTGAAAAATTACTCTTAAACGAAAAGACAAATTTTTACCATTAATTATAATTTCTTTTATTGAAAAGTTGATTTTAGCGTTTTGTTTACTCATCTATTAAATTACGAGCTATAAGTGCGCCAAATTGGAGCGAAGTGGGAAAATCGGGAAGAGATCGCCTGTGCCCGGCTGGCGTTGGCTCGTGCGATTCCGCTACGCCCGAACACATAATATAGATATCCATTCATATACACACGATCAGTGCGACTTGAGTCGAGACGGAGTGGGAGAAGCGGTAGAAGGTGGTTCGGCTGACGCAGATCACGAGAATCGGCGGCGCTCGAACAAAACTGTATACAGCACGCGATCAGTTCCTGGAATGGCTGCGGAGCGGGGAAAATCGGAGAGAGTCGGTACGGCCGTACGGCCGCCACTGGCTCGCGTGAGTCCGCTACGCTCGAACCTCGAACATGTGAGAGCGTCCACCGCAGAAGCGGGCCAGCAGGCGCACGCGGCGCATTTTTGGGCGTAAAATACGCTCTGTTTAACTGGCTTATAATCGCATGCGGAGTCTCTAAAAGAAAAACAAAAGACATATATCGATAGACTTTTTCCTGCTCTTTCTAATGGTGCTATGTTTGTTACTCCGAAACCCTTTCTTCTGGTCGGAAATTCAAGTTGAAAGTTCAAAGCCATTTTTCTCACAGTAAATCATGTTCTTTTTTCAAAATGCATTTAACCATTGGAAAGTACAACTCTTAAGCTTCAAGACCCTAATTTTTGGAGTTGGAGAAATGAAGGATTCAAAAGTAATAAGATTAAAAAAGAGGCGAGCGGCCGCGGGTGCTTTTCGCGCTGCGCGCCAGCGGACTCTCAAACATTATTTTTATTAATATAGGTTATATATTTCACTTTTTTAGAATTTTTAATTTCTCTAGGTTTTTCAGAAAACTATGCTTTCATTGGATAATATGTGGCGCAATAATTTTACTATAATAATAATAATAATCAATGTAGTTTGACGACAATAGTCATTTACCATAAAAAATCGGATTCTAAAATTGAACACAAAAGAATGATAATTTTTTCAGACAATTTAATTCACGATGCCGTAGCACTTTACTTAATCCAAGAAATAATAATTAATTACATTAAAAAATCTTTTGATTTCGTTAAAGAAGTAAATGTTTAAAAAATATACACAACTTCTAGAATCTTCTTCATCACTATGAAGATTTTTCTGTTAAAGTGGTATTGTCATCGGACTGCTCACGGAGAAAATGGATGTGATAGAATTGGTGCTTTCGTAAAAAGTAATGCTAGGTGGGCAAGTTTGCGGGAAGTATCCGATAATTATATACCAACGCCACAAGATCTTTACGAGAGGGTAACAATATTTTGAAAATATTGTTTGCTTCTTTTCATCAAAAGATGAATATTTAAAAACTATACATAAACTAAAACAACGGTTAGCTTCAGCAAAAACAGTGCCTGAAACTCCATCGTTTCACTATATCAAATTATTAGCAGATACTGGAAAGTTAGATCTAAAACGATTTTCAGTATCAGGAACTTCCCAATTGTATCATACCTATTCGAATAAAAATAAAAAAAAATTAGAAATTAACAGGATTGAAAGTTAAATTTGTGACCTACTAATAAAAATGATGTTTGAGGCTTTATTATTTAAGGATATTTTTCAGTATGAAAAACCGAAATGGTTCACTACATTTATTAGTATAGAGCTCGCTCGGGCGCAGCGTGAAGAGCGCGTGCGGCTGCTCGTCGCTGTCTTTGTTACTGTTGAACCCTTCATTTCTCGAACTCAAAAAATGAGGGCTTTGTAGCTTAAGAATTGTGCTATCGAATGGTAAAGTGCATTTTCAAACAAAAACATGATATACTTTGAGAAAAATGACTCTGAACTGACAACTTGAATTTTCAACCAGAAGGAAGTATTGTTTCGGAGTAAAAGCAATAGGAACATTGGAAAGAGCAGGAAAAAATCTATCGATAAATGTCTTTCGTTTTTTTTTTCTTAGAGACTTAGCATACGATTATATGCAAATTGAACAAAGTGTATTTTACGCTAAATATGCGCCTCCCATTATAGGTACTATATGATCGCGATCAGTATGACGTGTGACGCTGCCTCTGGCTGGTAAAGGCTGGAGGAAACGTCAGCTCGGCAAGTGTTCTATTTGCATAGCATTTATATAGTTTCTATTTGCCGAGCGTCGCTAAGTACATGACGCGTCTGATTCCTATTTATTTATTTTCTTTAACAGACCGATTACATTATCGATATTTACTGATTTAATTACCTATTCCTTGATGTGAGAGTTTAATTTTCAAACAAGTTATTTACGTTTTGTCATTTTTTTCATTTACGTAAACAATGAACATTCATTGTACAATATTATAGTCGAATTATAAATTTGTATACTCTGTGACAGACCAAATTTTAAATTGAAAACATGTGTTGCTACTGCCAACAAAGAAAATATGGAAATATTATATTATAGACGCTTTAAAATATAATCATAATTTTAAATAGTTTTATTTAAACATCAATTTAAATCTTAAGATAGTTCTGTAATGTATCAAAAAGTGGGTTTCGAAAGTAACAAAATTCTAGGGAGTTTTTTTTTTATTTTTTAAAATATATGTAGCCAACCTATTTTTTGAGATAAAAATTATTAAAATTAGTCATTTTTACACTACAGTTAATATGAATCATATCAATTGTGATGAAAAGTAATAAAGTTTGTTACTTTAAAAGTTGGTTTTAAAAAATAAAAAAGTATGTTATTAAACAAGAAATTCTGTACTTTCTTATAAGTACAATAAAATGTATTACGACGACCTTTTTAAAACGGTATTTATTGTTTAGAATGAAAAATCGATGTTTTCCTAACCTATTTTGCGTTAGTACGGGAATCACGTGTTTGTGCAATTAGAAATTATTTATTTTCTACTCTATGCTTAAATTATCCCTTAACTTAAAAAATCATATAAGTTCATAAACAATTTTTTCACACATGATTTGACTAATTAAAATGTTAAATAATACTTATTGTTTCATGATCGCTGCATTGACTCACGAGTTCTTACAGTACTACCTTACCTATAAACTAGAAATGCCTCCATTTGATTAACATGCTAACCAAGAGAGTTGTTCTATTCAAAATAGTTTAATTTTATTAAGATATCTCTTTATGTTTTTCAAACATGAACTATGGATAGCAAATCACTTATTATTTAATAATCGCTATGGACAAATTATAGCTATCAAAATTGTTTTGTTTTTTTATTAAATAGTGAAAAACATAATACTACTATAAAGTTAATTAATAATACATAAATAATATGAGCTTTAATAGTATATAAAATGGAAAAATAATGTATTAAAAATCGAAAAGTCGATGTTTGTGATACAAACTGTTTACGGAAAAAACGATTTCAGTAATAACTGAAAATTAACTAAGAAAGGAAGCAGTACTGGGACAAAGACAATTTTCGGACCAGTAGTAGGACTACAATAAAAAATCTACAATAAACACTTAAGACGATAATGTCATTAATTTATTAGCATTATTTATGGTGTTTACTATGTAATCACTTCGTTATTTTGTTGATTTCGCAGATGAAAATAGTGCATAACATGGTACCAACTTTTCGAGGCTAATTTTCTGAATGCATATAGCCAAATCCTTTTCCCACATAAGGTACCTCTTGATTTCCATATCACAGCAGTGGAACAGTCCGAAACACGTTAAAAAGTATAGTTCCATTATTGCATCTGGACGGACGTCCTACTACAGCTCCCAAGTAAATTAGTGTGACCCACTCATCAGACAATAGTTAATTTCTTTGAATGCGATTATTTCAAAACACCAGCAACGAAAAAAACTTGTTTTTTTAAATAAATCTCCAAACACGAGCTATCTGCTGAGGTGATGACTTTTCATGTATTATGCTTCGATATGGTACTACAAAACATTACAAAAAAATATGCTCAAAACTGTCCCACATCTGCATACTTTACCTTATATTAACAAGCCATATTTTCAAAATCTTATTTGGCTTTTATAACATTAATAAAACCGAAGCAATATTGCCATTAAAAAAAAAAAGATAAAAATATAATAACAAAAATCGAATTAGAGGTGCAATATACAATATCTCCTATGAATTATAAAGTTTCACATGAAACCGTTCTTGAGTAACTGCAGATTGAAAAAACTATGAAAAAATGTACATTTCAAATATCTTTGCACTCATCTGCCCTCCAGAAAATATAATGAAAAAAAAAACAAAAATTTTCGAATCAATAAACTCCCGAAAGCTGATTTTTTTTCAGTCGTAATGGATTATTTTTCGCTATTTTGGCCCCTTTTCACCCCCCCCCCGCCCCAGCCGCAAAGCGAAAGGTTCCGGATCGATTTTCGTAAAGGCCATTTTTTCAAAAAGCTATCGCAATATCTTGAAGTAATTTCAGCCATAAAATTTGTCTTAAATTAATTAACTAACGAGACATGATTTTTTCGCCGTATTTTTCGTATATTTTCCGCTATTTTAGCTCCTTCGCACCCCCCAAGCGAAAAAATCCGGTTCGAATTTCAAATCGCCAATTCTTTTCAATGCTAGGGCAGTATCTGAAAGAAATATCAGTCATAAAATTTGTTTTAAATTAATAAACTCACGAGACATGATTTTTTCTCGGTACGTTTCGTGTATTTTCTGCAATTTTAGCCCCTTTGCACCCCCCAAGCGAAAGGATCCGGTTCGAAATTCATATCGCCAATTATTTTTCAATGCTAGGGCAGCATCTCGAAGAAATATCAGCCATAAAATTTGTCTTAAATTAATAAACTCACGAGACATGATTTTTTTCTCCGTATTTTTCTTGTATTTTCCGATATTTTAGCCCCATTGCACCCACCAAGCGAAAGGATCCGGTTCGAATATCATATCGCCAATTTGTTTTCAATACGAGGGCAGTATCTACAAGAAATATCGGCCATAAAAATTGACTTAAATTCATAAACTCACGAGACATGATTATTTCTCGGTATTTTTCGTGTATTTTACTCTGTTTTAGCCCCTTTGCACACCCCAAAGTGAAAGGATCCGGTTCGAATTTCATATCGCCAATTTTTTTACAATGATAGGGCAGCATCTCAAAGAAATATCAGTCATAAATTTGTCTTTAATTAATAAACTCACGAGATATGATTTTTTCGCCGTATTTTTCGTGTATTTTACGCTATTTTAGCCCCTTTGCACCCCCCCCCCCCCCCCCAAGTGAAAGGATCCCGTTCGAATTTCATATCGCCAATTTTTTTACAATGCTAGGGCAGCATCTCGAAGAAATATCAGCAATAAAATTTCTCTTAAATTAATAAACTCACGAGATATGATTTTTTCGCCGTATTTTTCGTGTATTTTCCGATATTTTAGCCCCTTCCCTTGTAAAAATTTTTACGTGATAAATTATGTGATTAGACACATACTAAAACACGTGCTTTATCACGTGATTTGGCATGTATAAAAGCACGTGCATTTGTACATGCCGAATCACGTATTAAATAATGTGACTAATAACTTGCTTTTTTCGAACTGATTTGGCATGTGTAAAATCACGTGATTTTATACGTGATAAATCATGTGATATAAGAAAATTTGATATATAATATAAATAAGAAAACTGTTATTTTTAATTCTTTCATAAATGATATTAAAATTATGTTGCAAATAATAAGGAGGTTTTTTATAAAAATTGAAAACTGACTTGAAGTCCTTTGTACTGATATGGCCGAGCGGTCACCTATCCAAGTATTAACCGCGCCGATTGTTGCTTAACTTATGTGAACCGACGGCCATGCAGTCAAGAACTCTTCCAACGATGCCTTTGATCTACTGTTTCTATAAAAGCGATATAGCAAAACTATATCATACCAACATTAAATTTGCTTTTTATTAACTGATAGTATTTATTTACAAGTAATTTATTAATAATAACAAATTATGTATCATAAATATCCTATATATTATGAATATTTAGCTTGAAATGAAATTCGTTGTAATTCTTGCTTTGGATAAAGATAATTTTCTATTATAGTTAGTAAATAAACAATAAATTTTAACATTAAAATAAATTTTAAAAAATAGCTAAGGACATTATTATTTAATAAAACACTGTACTACTATTATTTAATAAAAAAAAAAATTTAGTGTTGGTATGATATAGTTTTGCTATATCGCTTTTATAGAAGCAGTAGATCAAATACATCGTTCGAGGAGTTCTCGGCCGCATGGCCGTCGGTTCGCGTAAGTTAAGCAACAATCGGCGCGGTTAATACTTGGATGGGTGACCGCTCGGCCGTATCAGTAAAAAGACCTTTCTAAGTCAGTTTTCAATTTTTATAAAACACCTCCTTATTATTTGCACCATAATTTTAATATCATTTATGAAAGTATTAAAAATAATAGTTTTCTTATTTATATTATATATCAAATTTTCTTATATCACATGATTTATCATGTATAAAATCATGTGACTTTATACATGCCAAATCGATCCGAAAAAAGCACGTTATTAGTCACATTATTTAATACGTGATTCGGCATGTGCAAAAGCACGTGCTTTTATACATGCCAAATCACGTGATAAAGCACGTGTTTTAGTATGTGTCTAATCACATAATTTATAACGTAAAAATTTTTACTAGGGTTTGCACCCCCCAAGCGAAAGGATCCGGTTCGAATTTCATATCGCCAATTTTTTTACAAACCTAGGGCAGCATCTCGAAAAAATATCAGCAATAAAATTTGTTTTAAATTCATAAACTCACGAGACATGATTTTTTCTCGTGTATTTTTCGTGTATTTTACACTATTTTAGCCCCTTTGCACCCCCCAAGCGAACGGATTCGGCTCGAATTTCATATCGCCAATTTTTTTTACAATGCTAGGGCAGCATCTCGAAGAAATATCAGCCATAATATTTGTCTTAAAATTAATAAACTAACGAGACATGATTTTTTCGCGCTATTTTTCGTGTATTTTCCGCTATTTTAGCCCCTTTACACCCCCTATGCGAAAGGATCCGGTTCCAATTTCATATCGCCAACTTTTACAATGCTAGGGCAGCATCAATATCACACGGAGAAAAATGTTATAATAAATTTTATTATAAGTATAATAAAAATTACTATATAATATAGGAAAAGTGTGACATTTCCACTGTGTGCTGCATTTTTGCTATAACTATATGAATAATTACAACATTTTTAGTAATTTTTATTACAGTGTTGGTTAAAAAGTATTACCACATAAAAGAAAAATTGCTATACAACATAGCAAAAACTGTGATATAGTAAAATTTGAAATATATTCTTTTAATTTTAGCCACCCGTCATAAGAAATTTTGTTATCCAATATAGTAAAAATTGCCACAACTATAGTACTTTCTGCGTACGTTAAGGTGTGCACATGGTCTAATTGAGGTTATGTATTCCATCGCAATTTCACTTGGCTTTGCTTTTAAGTAAGCAAAACTTTGAAAAACTCGATTCAATCATTTTATTTTTTATTATGTACATTGATGATGAGTATTTTTTGTGTAATTGTAGTAATTCAATATTATCATTTAAGAGATTTCGTAACCAGAGGTTTGACATATGTCAGTTCCAAAATTTTGTTCTCAAGAATCCTACTTGGGTAAGTGGTTAGCGCGTTCGATTACCATGCTGAGGGTCCCAGGATCGATCCCAACCGTCGTAAAAAAAAAAATTTTGTTTCTAATTTTAAATTTATTTTCACATTAAGTATTCTATTAAAATGCAAAAATAGTTCAAAAAATAAAAAAAAAAATTAATTTTTTGAAATTTAGTCAGCCATAAAAATTACTATGTTATGTAGCAAAAAATATTATAATTTCGATATGTCACATCGTTCCTATAAAATATATTAATTTTTCTCACATTTTATAATAAAATTTATTATAACATTTTTCTCCGTGCAGCCATAAAATTTGTCTCAAATTAATAAACTTTCGTGGTACCAATTTTTTTTGTCATTTATTGTCTAGTCGGGGTGGTTTTAGGGATGATTTGGGGGATAATCACTTTGGAAATAACTTATTTTGCAGTTTGTACATGTTTTACGCATATCTCTAAGAGATAATATCAAAAAAATCGAATTTGGAAATTTTCGATATTTCGTTCACCGTGAACGTTCAGAACTTCAAACACATTTATTTGTACAGTCATGAAAAAAGTTATTAACATTTTTAAAGAGGACTTATTGAATGGATGATTATCTACTCAATTTCCCAGTATGGAGAAAATAACTATTGTCTTGAAAATTTCTTGAAAAACACACAGAAAATGCAGTATCTCCACACTTACTGATTAATTAGATCTGAAACCTGATATATAATCCCTCAGCATGTATAACATAGTATGTGTAAAGTTTAAGACATTTGTAGAAAATGGAAAGGGATTTTTAGACTCAAAAGTCGAAAAGACGCATGTGCATTTCCAACTGAGACCACCTGACCCTCGCTTAAAGTTCACCAGAATGTTCACACACAATACAATGCATGCTTAGGAATTGTATTATATCTAATTTCAAATCTTTTCAATCAGCCAGTGTAGGATAAATTTTTTTCTTGAAAATTTCTTGACAAGAGCACAAAAATTGCAATATCTCCACACTTGCTGATTATTTAGATCTAAAACTTGATAAACAGTCCCTCAGCATATATTGCATGGTGTGTGTAAAGTTTGAAATATGTTTAGAGAATGGAAACGCATCTTTTGGACTCAAAAGTTGAAAAGGCGCATGTGCATTTCCAAGTAAAACCACCAGACCCTTGATCAAAGTTTACCAAAATGTCCTCACACAATGCAATATATGCGGAGGGATTGTATATCCAATTTCAGACCTTTTCAATCAGCCAGTGTTGGGGAAATAACTTTTTTTCTTAAAAATTTCCTGAAAAACACACAAAAAAGGCAATAACTCAACACTTGATGATTATTTAAATCTCAAATTCGATAAACAATCCCTCAGCATGTGTTGCTTAGAGAATGGCAATGTATCTTTTGGACTCAAAAGTCGAAAAGACGCATGTGCATTTCCAAGTAAAACCACCAGACCCTTGCTCAAAGTTTACCAAAATGACCTCACACAATGCAATACATGCGGAGGGATTGTATATCCAATTTCAGACCTTTTCGATCAGCTAGTTTTGGAAAATAACTTTTTTTCTTGAAAATTTCCTAAAAAACACACAAAAAAGGCATTAACTCAACACTTGCTGAATATTTAGATCTCAAATTCGATATACAATCCCTCAGCATGTATTGCATGGTGTGTGTAAAGTTAGAAATATGTTGAGAGAATGGCAATGTATCTTTTGGACGCAAAAGTCGAAAAGGCGCATGTGCGCATTTCCAACTAAAACCACCAGACCCTTGCTCAAAGTTTACCAAAATGTCCTCACACAATGCAATACATGCGGAGGGATTGTATATCCAATTTCAGACCTTTTCAATCAGCCAGTTTTGGGAAATAACTTTTTTCTTGAAAATTTCCTGAAAAACACACAAAAACGGCAATAACTCAACACTTGCTGATCGATACTGACGTTGAGGTCATGTTACCGTACTTAATTCATAAGAGTATAAGAATGATAGAAATCCGCTCCAGTAATGCATCTCTGATATCTCATGTATATCTGAGTTGACGTTATCTTTCTGAGAGTACTAGTCTATGTTTTTATTAAACATAATTAAATAAAAAAATGAAAATATGTAACTTTTCGTTTGACTGTTCTAAAAAATATACAAGCAGTGCCTTATTACTAAATCTGAAAAATTGCATAACTTCATTCTTTTTTTTATTAAATTATACCTACTTACAAAAAGATAAAATCAGCTTAAAAATGATGCCATGCAATGCATTAAGAAGCAGATTTCTATCATTCTTATTCTCTTTTAAATTAAGTTCTAAAACACGTAACCTCAAAGT
Source organism: Torymus aiolomorphi (assembly GCA_036365515.1). NCBI lineage: Eukaryota > Metazoa > Arthropoda > Insecta > Hymenoptera > Torymidae > Torymus > Torymus aiolomorphi. Next base: position 112,294,467 of record CM070876.1, read on the forward strand.
AAATATCAAATATGTTAAAAGAGACCACAATGTGGTCATAGAGTATTAAAATACTTACAGACTAAATCTGGTTCCATGGATAATCTGGAAGATGAAGCTGTCAGATGCGTGTATCAGGAAGCCCTTCACTTAAGGTTGCCCACTGTAATTCCACTGTGTAGTTTTTTCAAAGTTGCAGTTCCCAATTTGATGCTATTTTCTTAAGTCTCCTGCGCCTTATAATGGTCATATTAATAGTCATATCGAGAGTCCATTATAAACTTCCAATCGATGCTGAAGAACTTTACTGGGAAAAAAATTTGGTTTAGTAAATAACGGTTGTTATTTTAGATTTAAATACCCTGACACGTGTAGAAAAGAAAAGGGAAAACAAAAATAGAAATTTTTTGGATTCAATATGAAAAATAATTACATTACAGAAAAAAAACTAAAGAAAGGGATTATCAATAATATCTTTTACAAAATTCTACTTCGAATAAATTATCACACTGTTCCCTATGGGTGGGAAAATCTAGCACTATTTCTACAAAATATTTAAATGTTAAGATATGTTGCAAATGTTTGTAAGTATCGGACTATGTACAGGTACGATAACCATTATAAATTACAATACCTACACCTAACTGACTGCTAGCAGCAATATAAACACAGCTGTCAACACATGGCAAGTACTGGTGATTTCAAACTTCTTTATATGGTGTTTCTCAATTCATTTTTTCTTTTGCACTGTCGAGTTGATTTGAAAGTAAAGATTTAGTATAATAGAAGTAGTGTACGAATGTTTTAAGTTTCAAATTTGTTTGAGAATGAGACAGTATTGTCAAGCACTGTCATTATGAAAAGAAATATATTTATGTCGAGACTCAGTTTAATTTAAAAAAAAAAGAGATACATGTAAGCGAAAGAAAATGAAAACATCTTATCCTTTGGTCAGAACGTTTTAGAACAGATCAGCAAGTCTACAGTTATATCTACCTTTGTAGGGTATAGTTGGATCAGATATATAAGGTACATACATCTTGAACTGAACTATGTACTGTATCTCTGGTTATGCTGGCAGCAGATACCATCGTGACAGGCGTCGTGGGCGTCGTGGTGAAAGCTGTCGCTGCTACCTCTGCTGCTTACGTACGATCCCGTCCGGCCGTATCCTTCCTTCTTGAGCCCCCTGCTGCTGCTGCTGCTGAAGGTTCATATTACCTCTTCTAAGTAGTTATCTCACTTCACTTGCACACAATCACAAGCACACCTCGTGCGTACCCGCTCGCTCGCAGCCGAGAGTCCGAGACGAGACACCTTCACCTAACACATGCGTGAATGCGTCTCGCGATAACGAAGCTGCGACCCGTCAAAGTGAGGTTATGGCTGTACGGTACGCGGCGCCCGCCTCGTGGGTGCGCTCTACACGCGGTGCGAACCAGGGTATAAGTACCGTACCTCGTCGTTGTCGTGGTCGGTGATCAGCTCGCATTGTTGTCACTTTAGCGGGGGCTGCGGGGGCGCGTCGCGGCTCGACTCGGCACCCGGCAGTGCTCAGCGTCATGCTGTCATGCATGATAAACATCACACGTATCTATATACATCATACACGAACAATATGACTATGACCATTGCGCGGTAGCATGTCCGTAAGAGGCGGTCACTAATGTCTTTTAGACGGTAAATTTTTCGCTTATTAACTTTACTACGTATTTACCGCATGATAACAAAAACTATTTTTTTTTTTTTTAAATATTATGCAAAACCATGAGTGTATTGCCCTCTGTAATCACATTATTAATCATTCTGCAATGTTTCACGTCGATATTTTAAGGCATCTAAGAATGGCATTTGAACGAAATTTTCATTCAAATGCCATTCTTAAACGCTTCCGAATATTGACTTGGGATTTTGTAGAATGATTAATAATGTTATTACGGAGGGCAATACACTCATTATTTTTCATATATTGTAACGGCAGGCGCGTCTGTGTGTGTGTATGTGCGCGAACACGGAGCTTGGATCGAGCCGATCTCCGACACACGGTATACTCACAGGTAGTTGACCGAAAAGATAAACATACCGCGGCCTTGGAGAAGGCAAGGCCGACAATTGCGGCATGAGAATTCGCAACTAGAGTCGGGCTTGTCCTCGTATTTCTCCGGGGGCTTGAGTGTGTGTGTATAGTTGCTCACACGTGTACCTGTGCGAAAAGTACCGAGCACAACTACGACACACAATGAGCCCCGAAATGAAAACTCGCGACAACCTTGCGCGAGGGGGGGAAGGAGAGCAAGAGACAGAGCCCGGCAGTATCGCTTCTGCCGTAGCTGAGGCAGCTGCTCGTCCCCCGTGCGCGACGACTTGGAGAGAGAGAGAGAGAGAGAGAGTCGAAGTGAAGTGCACGAGGATCGCGGAGTGGGTGCAGTGTAGTGCACGAGAGTGAGAGAGAGACGCAGCACGGCTCCGAGAACCTCGTTCGCCGGTGGTTGAGGGAGAGGGAGAGAGAGCCACACTCGACCGAGGCAGCGAAAGAGAGAGAGCAGCGCGGCCGAGCTCGCTCACGGGAGCAAGTGAAAGAGAGAGAGCATCGCGGCTGATACTCGCAGGAGCGAGAGAGAGAGAGAGGGAGAAAGGCGAGGCCCGTAGCAGCGAAGAAGGAGAGAGAGAGAGAGACACAGCGACGCGCTGCATCAGGCACCGTCGAGCGCGTTCAACCGCGCCTTCTCGCTGCAACTGAGGAGGTAAGTCCTGGCCAGGGGAGCACGCGCTTCCCCCGCGGACGACGAGCGTCCAGGAAGCGGAGACAGGCGAGCGAGCGAGGCCGCCGACTCGCGCGTGAGCGCCGATCGTGCGCGGCGATCGGCTGACCGGCGCGAGCCGCTTTTGCGCGTACGGGTGTGCGGCAGAGCACACACGTACTTTGCGTGCGCGGGCGCACCACACGAATCGGCGCGTACCTAGAGTACGCGCCGCGCGTGTAAAAAGTGAACAGCCTCCAGGGGCAATAAAGATAATTCTTTTCTTCAATTCTCTATTTGGCTCGGTGTGGCACGGTGAAGAATACCGCCGGCCTCCGCGGTCGTGAATACGTAGTACTCGTGTGATAACTGAGCAGCTGGGGCAGCACGCTCGAGAGAGAGCGCGACGACGAAGTCGCGCGTTGCATTGGGTCGAAAAGGCGCGGCTGCTGCTGAAAGCAGCCGACGGCGAGCAACAGCACGGAGCTGACGGGCCGCTAATCGTCGAGGGTTGGCACGAGTAAGTGTTCGCGCCTGTCAATTGCTGCGCCGTTCATCGGCAAGTCCGCGTTGATATATAGCGTACCGAGGACAGCTTTTAGCCCGTTATAATATCATTATATTTTTTTTTTACTAAAAATAAGATCGTTTTTGCTCGGTCGGTAAAAATTGTGTTTGACACCCCCTTAATCAGTTTTACAGTACAAAAATTTTAACTTGTAATGACTCATATATAAAAATATGGCTTATGTATTTCTTAATACACTGAAACTGATTTTAGAGGTTCTAGTAGTGGATTTTCATAATTTTTGCATAGTTTTAGAAATTGGGTAATCACCCGTTTCATAATAAATTAAATATTATGAGTGACTCATATTCTAGTTTCCAGCTGAGGTGTCACTACTGCTACTGCTTTTGCTGCTGAAGTTGCTTCAATCTGAGTTGTTTCAATGTCTACACCTGGTCATGCCTTGGACTACTGTGCAGCATTTGTGGTGGTGTTTCATAAGTGTTTATGGAGGTACTGCTGCTACATTTTATGATGAATACTGTAGTTACGTTAATCTTGCTCTGGGTGAGTAAGTTACACTTGGTATCACAGGTTAGATCTCCTAATCATTAATATTAGCCGCAGCCAAAAAATAATTAATATAAAGCAATCAGTATTTGGATGGTATACACGATTAGAGTTTTTTAGAATATGGATTGTTTCTTTGTTGTCAATTATTTTTATCCTTAGGAAACTAATTTTTGCTGGAAGCTAATATGATAAGCAACCTTATTATACTGTACCAGCATAAAATTCACAATGTGACTATTTGATTTTTTCTTTTTTATAAATTGCCCAGACAGCGTGAAAGTAAACTGAAATAATTACATGAAATAATTCATGAATTAATACATTGAAATGATTTAGAAAGGATTTTAAAAGGAAAAAAAATTAATTTTAAATTAATTTTTAAAATAATATCCGGAATCCTTACAAAATACTTTCAAAAATCTTCCAAAAAAAGAAAAAAAGTTTTACCCAAAAATAATTACACGAATTAATTCTGAAAGGACTTTGAAAAGATTTTTTGAAATAATACATAAAATAATTCCGAAATTATTGCAAGTATTCTTTCATTCAATAATTCAAAAGTAATTTCAGAAAGATACAAATTAATCATTCACAAAAATAATTCAATATCTATTCAAAAATCTTACATGAATTATTTCATGAAATCTTCCGAGAAACTCGTGTGAATTAATAGATGAAATAATTTTGAATTCTTTTGAAAAAGATTTTTAGAATAAAATTTTTTAAAACAAAACAGCGAAAAAAATAATTACACGAATTCTTTTTGAAAGAACCTTGAAAAGATTTTTTGAAAGAATTCACAAAATAATTTCGAAATTATTTCAAGTATTCTTTCATGCAATAATTCAGAAATAATTTCAGAAAGATACAAATTAATCATTCACAAAAATAATTCAAGATCTATTCAAAAATCTTACATGAATTATTTCATGAAATCTTCCGGGAAACTCGTGTGAATTAATACATGAAATAATTTTGAATTCTTTTGAAAAAGATTTTTAGAATAAAATTTTTTAAAACAAAATAGCGAAAAAAATAATTACACGAATTCTTTCTGAAAGAACCTTGAAAAGATTTTTTGAAAGAATTCATAAAATAATTTCGAAATTATTGCAAATATTCTTTCATGCAATAATTCAGAAATAATTTCAGAAAGATACGAATTAATCATTCACAAAAATAATTCAATATCTATTCAAAAATCTTACATGAATTATTTCATGAAATCCTCCGGGAAACTCGTGTGAATTAATACAAGAAATAATTTTTAATTCTTTTGAAAAAGATTTTGAGAATAATATTTTTTAAAACAAAATAGCGAAAAAAATAATTACACGAATTCTTTCTGAAAGAACCTTGAAAAGATTTTTTGAAAGAATTCATAAAATAATTTCGAAATTATTGCAAGTATTCTTTCATGCAATAATTCAGAAATAATTTCAGAAAGATACGAATTAATCATTCACAAAAATAATTCAATATCTATTCAAAAATCTTACATGAATTATTTCATGAAATCCTCCGGGAAACTCGTGTGAATTAATACAAGAAATAATTTTGAATTCTTTTGAAAAAGATTTTAGAATAAAATTTTTTAAAACAAAATAGCGAAAAAAATAATTACACGAATTCTTTCTGAAAGAATCTTGAAAAGATTTTTTGAAAGAAAACATTTATCAATATAAAAACCATTTCAAGGATAAAATCATGAAATAATTCAGAAATAATTTCAGAAAGATACAAAGCCATATTTCACAAAAATAATTCAATAACTATTCAAAAACCTTTCACGAGTTATTTCATGAAATCTTCCAGTAAACTCGTGCGAATTAACACAAGATATAATTTAGAATACTTTTGAAAACAATTTTTGTAATAAAATTTTTTTTAATAAATATAGCGTTAAAAATAATTACACGAATTTTTTCTGAAAGGACTTTGAAAAGATTTTTTTAAAGAAAACATTATACAATTTAGAAATTATTTGAAGGATTCTATCATGAAATAATTCAGAAATAATTTAAAAATGATACAAAGCATATTTCACAAGAATAATTGAGTATTCATTCAAAAACCTTTTATGAATTAATTAATGATATCTTCCAGTAAACTCTTGTGAATGAATACATGAAATAATTTCAAATTCTTTTGGAAATAATTTTTTGAATTAAATTTTTGTAAATAAAATTTTTGTAAATAAAATATCGCAAAAAATAATAACAAGAATTTTGTCTGAAAAGACCTTGAAAAGATTTTTTGGAAGAAAACGTAAAACAATTTAGATATATTTTATGTTTAATTGTTAAAAGATTACTTAAGCAAATTAAAAAAAAAACATTTTTTTATATTTATAGATATGTATGGTTAATAAAAATTTTATTAACTTTAGGGAAGTATAGAAAAATGTAAAAAGTATGTAGAAAAATGCAACAAAGTGTAAATAAGTTTAGAAAACTGTAAAGTTTTACTGATTTTTCCAGATTTTATGAAATGTACAAAAGTGTACGAAAATGTAAGAAAGTGTAGATAAGTGTAAAAAGATGTAAAATATGCCCGAAATATAGGGTCAAACTACGTTTAATTACACTTTCTTATACTTTTTTACACTTTTCTACACTTTTTAACATTTTTTTTACACTTTCAATTGTTGCTAGAGAAAGTAAAAATTTGAAAAAGTTGACGTATTTTGATACGGTCATAATACACGGTTTCTATAAGTGAAAGTAAAGTCACTTTTTGAGCTATCCATTTGCATTATATAGAATAGGTTTGCATGTACACGTTAACCTTAGAGCATATTATACTACATGGAGGGAGCAACCCAATGCTCGAAAGGGTGGCCGCAGAGTGAGAGAGAAAAAGAATGAGCCGTATTATCTGTCTCTCTCTTATTGTCGCGCGATTGGCTGATGACCTATCGCCTCACAGGTATCAGCCAATTGCGCGACGGTATGAGAGAGATAGCTACTACCGCTCATTCTCTTTCTCTCTCACTCCGCGGTCACGCTTTCGAGCATTGGGTTGCTCCTTCCATATAATAGTATATGCTCTAAGACGTTAACCTCACAAAAGCACATGGCTATAAATGGTATTTGCGTCTTGTGATCTAATTAAATCTGTTATCGTTAAAAGAATCATTTGCATATTGGAGATAAAACCAGGTTAGTATTAGATTTTTATTGGATTATATTGTTTATTTTAGAATATTTTTGTGAAAGTATTTTTATTTTCAAGGTTTTTGTATCTACATTTACTGGAAAAATTTTATATTTTTCTGTGAACGACATTCTCGCTTTTATGTCCTCTGAATAGTTTATCTACTTGTTTTGTGAAATCAAGGTAAATTTTGATGTGTATTTTATTATATATTTCTTAAACTTATCTCCTTCATTTTTTTAATTATCAAATATTTATTGCATGAATATTTTATAATATTAATTCTGTGAGGTTATAAATATTTTTGTAACACTACGGTTGTTTACAGGTGAGATCAAATCGTCAAGGCTAAGCTAGTATCATTAGCAGAGCAATATATTTTTCATGTGTTGTTGCTCTAGCTTAGGTCGCTGTTCCTGCTAAGCCACTATCAATACATTTTTCACATATACTGCTGTTGCTCTACCTTAGCTCGCACCTCCACTCTGTACATATTCTTTTGTAAAGGTAATTAATTTTATTCTTTTTCTTGATTGTTTTTTGTTAAATTTTCAGTCTGCTTCTGCTTTCTTTTCACATATCTGTTAATTTTTGTTACTTTATTAATAGTTTTGTAATGTCAACTTTGTTTATAGCTGGTGAGAAGCAATTGCAGTAGTACGAACTTAGTAAAAAGTCTATATTAGTATTGATTTTTGGTGCAAGCTGAAATCAAATCCAGGCCACTGATGATTATCATTTTAATTTTCTTCAACTGCAGAGATAAAATTGATGAAATTGATTGATTAGATATAAATACAGACAAAGCAGTACGACATAAACATTATAACGTAGTCTGCCCAGGAAACTGTCTCTCTTGGTACATAGATTAATTCTTCAGTAAAGGTAATAATTTTCTCTTTATATTAGAAAACGATTCAGTGATCCATAAAATTGCTTATTATAATGTTATTTTTATGAAAAATTTCCATAGGTCTCTATTTAATTTATTTAATTTGTTATTTCTTAATGCTATTGATTATATACAAAATAAAACCCAAAGTTTGAAATCAATTAGGTTATTATTTTTAGAGATAATTTGAATTTTCATTTTTATAGCCAGTTAGTCGTTCCAAAGGAGGTATGCCAAATCTCAAAACCTACTTGGCTGATCCAACTGAAATTAGGTTTCATAATATAAAACAGTAAAATAAGATAAAAGAACCTCTGATGCTTAAGTAAGAAATCTAATTTGTGCACCATGTCAAAAAAAAGTTGTTTTTAAAATGAGATCGTAAAGACCAAGTATGGAGTCTCTTAGTGTAGTTTGATTATAACAACTAGGAATGGAATCTTCTTTTAGTGTTTTATAATATAAAACCAAATTTCAGCTGAATCGGTCAAGTATTATTTTAGATGTGGCATACCAAGTCCCTTGGATTGACCGACTATAAAAATGAAAATTCAAATTATCTCTAAAAATAATAACCTAATTGATTTGAAACTTTGGATTTTATTTTATATATTAATCAATAGCATTAAGAAATAACAAATTAAGAAAAACTGGAGAGCTATGAGAAATTTTCATAAAAATAACTTTTAGTCTAAAATGAGAAAACCAATTATTTTAGTAAAAATTTTTATAAAGAAAGATAATTTGAATTTTCATTTTTATAGTCAGTCGGTCAATCCAAGGGACTAGGTATGCCACATCTAAAAAAATACTTGGTCGATCCAGCTGAAATTTGGTTTCATATTATAAAACACTAAAAGAAGATTCCATTCGTAGTTGTATGGCTCTGAATTTTGCATCGTTGGACTGCAACGAAATAATTTTGTACAATAACGCAAGTTACTAGACAGTAACAAATGTTATCTAAACCTTTCTCATAAAGTTATTTTATACTATAAAATACTAAATTTTCACGCGAAATTGAAATTAATCAATATAACTTTAATATAAAATCATTTTTTTTATTTCGTTGCACTCCAACATTGCAAACTTCAGATCCATCTAGTTGTTATAATCAAACTACACTAAGAGACTCCAGACTTGGTCTTTACAGTCTCATTTTAAAAACAACTTTTTTCTAACAAGGTGGAGAAATTAGATTTCTTACTTAAGCATCAGAGGTTCTTTTATCTTATTTTACTGTTTTATATTTGAAACCTAATTTCGGCTGGATCGGCCAAGTATTTTTTTAGATGTGGCATACCTAGTCCCTTGGATTAACCAACTGACTATAAAAATGAAAATTCTAATTATCGTTTTTTATAAAAATTTTTACTAAAATAATTTGTTTTCTCATTTTAGACTAAGAGTTATTTTTATGAAAATTTCCCATAGCTCTCAAGTTTTTCTTAATTTGTTATTTCTTAATGCTATTGATTATATACAAAATAAAACCCAAAGTTTCAAATCAATTAGGTTATTATTTTTAGAGATAATTTGAATTTTCATTTTTATAATCAGTCGGCCGTTCCAAGGGAGGTATGTCAAATCTCAAAAACTACTTGGCCGATCCAGCTGAAATTAGGTTTCATAATATAAAACATGAAAATAACATAAAAGAACATCTGATTCTTAAGTAAGAAATCTAATTTCTCCACCTTGTCAGAAAAAAGTTGTTTTTAAAATGAGATTGTAAAGACCAAGTATGGAGTCTCTTAGTGTAGTTGGATTATAACAACTAAGAATGGAATGTATTATCTTCTTTTAGTGTTTTATAATATATTATTTACTGTTTTATAATACATTAAAAGCTCTCCTTATATAGAAGTTCGGCACCCAGCCTTCTGTGGGTTACTTTATTTATTGTTCTTTAACAAATTAATTGCTTTCTGTCTATAAAAGTCGGGCAACCTGCCTTTTGTGGGTCTTTTTATTTATTGTTGGTTAACAAATTAGAAACTCTCTTTATATAAAAATCAAGCACCCTAGCATTTGTGGGTTATTTATGGTTGGGAAATAAATTAAAAGTTCTCATATGTATATAGAAGTCGGGATTCCTGCATTTGTTGGTTACTTTATTCATTATTAATTAACAAATTAATATATAAAAGTTACTATTATGGTTTGAAAAGTTAAAAAAAATATTTCTTTAACTAATTACTTGCAGCTAAAAACGGTTATTAATAATTATTAAATGTGGATGAAGTTTTCAACGTTGCGTCTCCAACGAAAATCCAAACTTACAAAAAATTATAATATCTGACTGGTAATGATTCTGCAGCGACAAAAATGATGTGAACAACAAGTAAAAGTGCAAGAAAATAAAAAACAACAAAACCTCGCCCCTTAACATCCAATTTTGTAGTAGAAAAGAAATAAAAATATCTAATCCCGCCGTTTTTGAAATCGCCAATAATTTTATTCTCGGTATATAATTTTGAGCCTGCTGGGTAGCAACAACAAAATTGGCAACCCCGAAAGCACCGCAGAGACCCCCCGAAAAAATCAGGAAAAAAAATCTAATTCCTCCGTTTTTGAGATCGCCAATAATTTTATTTCCGGAATACAATTTTGAGCAGCAGGTAGCTACAAAAAAATTGGCAACAATGCAAGCACCGCGCAAACCCACAAACAACCCCTTTCGCCCGGAAAGATCGCAAAAAAATCTAATTCCTCTGTTTTTGAGATCGCCAATAATTTTATTTCCGGAATACAATTTTTAGCATGCAGGGTAGCTACAAAAAAAAATGGCAACGATGCTACGCTCGCTCGCGCGCTAACCTCACCGTGCAAAAATGGACTGCTTAAGGCACGAATAGGCGTGACAGCGAACTTAGGTAAACGTGCTATAAAATAGTATACGATACTTATGACTTAAGTGGCCTATCGAACGAAATGAATTATCACCCTCGCTACGCTCGGGCGCTAACTTCATGCCGTGCAATAATGGGCCACTTAAGTCACACGTATCGTAATGTACTAATACGATACTCGTGACTTAAGTGGCTCACGTATCGTAATGTACTATTAATGCAGTCCACGTTCCATTTCGTTCCAAGATCACTTTTGACTACGCTGTAACTAACACTAATGTATATAAGAATATAGACTGAATAACTAACAGTCAGTGCATGTAGAAATATACACTGAGAATTTTCTCTCAATGTGAGAATTTCATGGGTCACTGATCATGAATCTGGTATCAGATTTTTCAAATTCAATATAGTGGATCTAATATTTTTCAGATACTTTAGTTTTTCTTATTTTATTATAAAAATGCCAAGGTTAAGAAACGGTGAAAACCCTACTAGTTCTCGACATATTCGTAGATTAGCTAAACAACAAGCAGAAGAAGAATTGAAAAAAAATTAAAGATCATGTACTAAGTAGTCAAATTTCACAATATTCAACCGTGTCACAAAATAATTCAGAGGAAAACATTATTATGCAAATTGACAAAGAGGAAACTGAACTTGCAGTAACCGATTGTATTTCACTTAAAGATACATCTTGTCAAACGTTACAAGATTCAGTTATAGAGTCGGAATTATTGGAGGAAACTACCTTTCAGTATAATCGTAAACCACCAATATTGCAAAGTATAAATCATTCGGTTTCAGTAGATAACACAGAAGTTGCTATTCGTACAACAACCGACCCACTACAAATTACAAATAGTTTTTTAGAATTCTACGATGATACTAGTGACTTGGAAGGTACACTAAACTTATGTGATGATGATCGTTACAGTGATAGTTACGCTGACAGTATTCCAGATGTTGATTTTGAATTTGACATAGATATTGATGTAATATGTGACCCAAAAAGTATTACCGATGATAATTTTAGAAAAGATATTGTACAGCGGGCACTATTTTTTCGAATAAATCAAAATGCTTTAAAAGAATTATTATTAATACTTAATAAATATACAACTACGGAATTTTGTAAAGATCCGCGTACTTTATTAAATGCTTCGAAAAGTACAAATGTTATTGATATGCCTCCAGGTAAATATTGTCACATAGGTTTAGATAAATGTTTGAAAAAAATTATTAACCATCGTCTAGCTTGTAAGGAGGTTTTCTACACAGTCAATTTATTAATTTTTATCGATGGCGCTCCAATTACTAGAGGCTCTTCTGAAAAAGGTTTATGGGTTATATTTTGCAAAGATATTAATATAGAAACCGTATGTTTAATCGGTGCTTATTATGGTATTAGTAAACCTAATGATTCCAATTTGTTCTTGAAATTATTTGTTGAAGCAATAACCAATTGTGTAAAAAATAAATTTACTTATAGGAATAAAAAATACAACGTAAGATTTTCAGGGTTAATTTGTGATAGTCCGGCAAAATCATATGTTCTATGTATCAAAAATCATTCAGGTTATTTCAGTTGTAGTAAGTGTACTATTGAAGGATATTATTTAAACGGTCATGTTGCTTTTCCGCTTAAAACTCATGAAAGTTTATTAAATTATTGTAACACATTTTTAAGGACTGATAAACAGTTTTCAAATATGGAGTATCTAGATAACTACCAACATTGTGAAACGATTTTAAACCAGATACCAGACGTTGGTCTAATTTCTAATGTCCTTCTTGATACTATGCACTTAGTGTATTTAGGTGTAATGAAGCAGCTGATGGCACATTGGCTTGGTATTCGGAAAACTAGATCGAAAATTGTAAAATTATCAAGTACAGATATCAATAAAATCTCATATAGTTTAGAACGTTTAAAGCATTTGTTACCTTTCGAGTTTAATCGACGATCAAGATCACTGAAATATTGGAAACTTTGGAAAGCTACTGAATTTAGACATTTGTTATTGTACTTCGGACCATTTTTATTAAAAAATGTTTTAAATGTTGCTGTTTATGAAAATTTTTTAAAGCTTCACATAAATATCGTAATACTTTCTAATAAAAATTTGATATCTGATAAAGAAAACATTCAATATGCTGAAACATTGATAATTGAGTTTCTTGAAACTTTTGTAAAACTGTATGGTGAAGAGAACGTAACATACAACGTTCATAATTTATTGCATTTGCCTAAAGATTTCCAAAAATATGGTCCATTAGAATTATTCAGCGCCTTTCCATTTGAAAACCATATTTCCTCGATAAAAAAATTTATTCGAAAAAGCGAAAAACCATTAGAACAGATAGCTAAGAGAACACGCGAGTATGAATCTCTTAAAAATCTATATAATAATGCAAAAAAAATTACTAAAATTGAAGCAGATAAGGTACATTCTAATGGTATTGTGCATGATAATTTTAAATACGAATCACAATATAAAATGTTAAGTGCAAGTGCGTGTCAAATAGATATTACTGATGAAAGAAATAGCTGTGTCATGCTTAAAGACGGAAATATCGTTAAAATTTGTAACATTGTTAAAAGAGATGATAATATTTATATCATTGTACAAAAATATAATCATCGCGAGGATTTATATGTTATTTCTTGCTATCGAAGTAGCATGCTGGGTATACAAATTGTTAAAAATTTGAAAAGTAATTTTGAAGAATGGCCTTGTACACATGTTGCATGTAAAATGTTTATAATACCATGTAATGAAGGGCATATTGTTTTGCCTATTATACATTCGTTTGAATGTTTTAGTTAAAGTGTGATCAAAATTTAAGCGTAACGGTTTTTTACATGCAAAGACTTATTCCTTTAAAATTTGATGCAACGTTGCATACTATAACGTTGCATAGTATCGTAGTCTTGTAAATAGTACTTCATGATTTATATATGAAAATACACTTTAATCTATTAAGAAGTGATAGACACTATATTATATTTTTTTATTTTTGTACAAAATGATTGTAAAGTTTTAATATTTGAAGAATATTTTCAAAGAATAATATTTGTGTAATGGACGAGTTTTTCGTCCATTTACTTAAAATAATTATAAAAAGACTTGTAAAATAAAATCAATCCAAGCGGTGATGTTTGTAAACCTTTGGGCACGCGCGCGAACTGGAAAAACGCCGATACCGAACGCCAAGTGCAAAAGCCAGAAAACTAGAAGAGTACGAGGGATGAAAATTATATCAATGGATTCGTCTTTTTATGAAGAATAAGATTATAGTATTCGCAACAGTAAATATGACAATGAACATCCACGCCGAGGCAGTTTATAAAAATTAAACGCGCACTGAGAACGCCGAATTCAAGAGCACAGCGAAGAGGAGACCGGAGGAAGGGAGGAGCGAGTAAAACGCCATACCCAATCTGTTTGCTAGAGCCGAGAGAGAAAGAGAGAGAGACAGCGAGAGGGAAGGCACAACATGAGAGCAAGAAAAGAGAGAGATAGAGAACGAGAAAACGCGGCGCATGCGTGAGAGAGGTCTGGCGTTTGTCAAGACCAACGCGGCTCCGATTTTCCCGTACGGAGGCGAAAAAGCTGACAGATCGTAAAGAGCCAAAATTATGAGTCCAGCTAAGGGAAAGGTGACAGCCGCACTTTTCGGCTGGTGGGAGCGATCTGATACCTACCAAATGTGTGTGTAAATAGATACATTGGAAGAGGCTCGATCTAGGCCATTTGACCTTTGCGGGAAGCTTTTCTCGGGAACGGCGCGGGGTCTCCAAAGAAATTCAGGAGACATCTTTATGGCTTTGTTTTTAACCCTATAGACCAACCACTACTATGCTGTATATGGATCTATGCATAGCACAGGAGCTTTTTATAGATAATAGTCGAGAAGCTTCTGTGTACGTGAAAATTCGGGTATAAAAAGGCCGAATAATGAGAGCACGGCGCGCAGTCCACCACAGCAATTTGAAGAGGGCGAATCTCTGCTCGAGACCTCCGACGGAACGTAGAAGGAGTTCAGCCACATAGACATAGAAAAAGAAGCTCTCTCGCTGCGCCCACCAACTGAGCCTTCACCACATTCATCGTCGCCGGTCTACGAGGCAACAATCATCGCACCTGCTGCAAGAGTAGAGAACTGAAGAGGGTCGATCATCACGCACTGGAAGAGGAGCTGAACCACCGATCTCAACCAGCAAAGCGGGGTGCGAAGCCCAAGGTATTATTAATTAAAATTGTACTCAAAATGTATTTCGTCGCGGATTGAATAAAATCATTGTTCTATACATTTTTATAAAATTTCTGTTTATTCCGGGATTCCGCATCCTGGTTACGCATAGCGCTTTCGGGCGTTGGCGAAAAGACAGGAATCCGAATACGCATGGGCTCGTTCAGTGCCTATTCAAATAATTTAATTATAAGGTGTGTAATCTCGACATAACAGATTACTAATCTTATAAGTTAAAAACTGGTGCATCGGCCGGGAAATAAAATTTTTCCAGGGAATAAACAGAAATATTTTTTTAAATAAAAAAAAAAATATATTTAAAAGAAAGCAAAAAGCAGGATTTTTCAGAATTTTTAAGATTTTTAAGCAATTTTTTTTTTAAATATAAAATAAAATGACTAAGAAAATATGCCGAACAAGCACGATAATATAAATGCAAAAGGAAGTGATAAAATAAATTTGATATTTGCAAATTCTTTACTATCAAAACTTAGAAATAAAGAGGAAGAATTACATGATAATAATTTAGTGGAAAATCTGAGTAGTAATAATTTAAAGAACAATAATAAAAATTTAAAGAAGGAAGTTTCCCTGTTAAAGAAAGAAGTTGAAAAAACTTTCGCGGGGTTAAATATTGATTATCAGGGTAACTACAGAAAAATTGAGAATAAAACTGATCTCTCAATTCTCGAAGAGTCTGATGATACTTTGAATGATAGTAGCCTTAGAGAAGTCGAAGCTGTTATAAAAAAAGGGGACCAACAGAAAGAATTTATATTAAAATCACCTAAATTAAAACTAAATAAAATTACATTGGGCGATAGTCAGAAAGAAGCTGGTGAATTTAATTTTAGTACGCCACTTACCGCGCATGGAAAAACTAATCGCGTGAAAACGGTAGCTGCCTTTTTACCAGAAGAAAGCGTTATCGAGGTAATAAAATCACAACTGTGTTTAGAAACAAGGAAGGAATTTTTGGATTCATATTTCAAACGGGAAGATACTATAAAAGAATTGAACGAGAGTGTAAAACAAGGTTTTGATATTTTTGAAATCATTAAAGCGTTTCGCGGAAAACTAAATATTTTTGCTACAAAACAGGAAGAGGGAAAAATAAAAGAAAACGCAAGTGAAACATTGAATGAGGATTATAAATCCGCGAATTCTTCTCTTATTACAGAAAACGACAAGGAATTTTCGGAAAACGAATTAAAGATAAAAAACGAGCATTTCTCAAATAAAGCCAATATAAAAAACGAACGTTTTTCTTTCTTACATAAAACCAGTAAACGAGAAAATAAAACCATGAATACTACAACGATACAAATAAGAGGGCTATCTCTTAAAGACGCTCTTGATTTAATTCCGCGATTTAACGGACAAAATATTTCTTTAACACAATTTTTAGATGGATGTCAAGAAGCACTTAGCATCCTTCCAAAAGAATATGAGGCAGAATTAGCGAAATTGATTCGCATGCGACTTTATGGAGACGCGTTAAATAGTGTTCGGGGACAACATTTTAAAGAAATTTCGGAAATTTCTGAATTTTTAGAGACAATATACGGGTCTGCAAAAACTTTTCACGATTGGGAAGGCGATCTTGCTCGCATAAAACAAAAAAGTAACGAATCAGTAATCGTATATTTAAATCGCTTGAAAGAAATAGAGTCGGAAATTCTTAAAGCCGCCAAACGCGAAAATCGGTTCACAGAAGTAAAAGAATATAAAACCAAATTAGAAAGCGATTGCATAAAATTCTTTTTAAAAGGGAATGAAACAGATGAAATACATGAAAAACAAAGTGAAAAAGATTTTAAGAAACCTTATGTTGATTGTGGATTTGTACAGACAGAAGAGGAGTTGATTGAAATAAATAATGATGATTGTGACTTTACTAGTAATTATTTTCGGGAAAAGAGCGTTAGGAGAAATAAAGAAACACCGGAAAAACAATTTAAAGCATTTTGTGAAATAAATGATGTGTACGGAAGTTCAAAAGAAATGGAAAAAGATTTTTCTTTGAGAATTAATAAGTGGGGTAAAAATGGTGATCGTTATAAAAGGGACCGCGACATGAGAGTATTTGGTGAAATGGGAGATAATGTCGTATCTTTTTGTGAAGAAAATTGTGTTGATGATTTAATTGAAGATGATATTGACGAAAAATATGTTGAATATAATTGTGGTAAATTTTATGTCGGCGGTAAGAAAAATAACGAATTATCAAATAAGCCATGCGAAAATGTGTTCGAAGAAAAAGATTTGATAAGTTTTGATAATGAATTTTTCGACGTACATGATGTTTCGAGTAAAAATGATAAAAGGGTAATGGAAGTGTTAAATAATGAAGAAGATGAAATAATAAACGTTGATGAGGAGATTGAAAGTTTTGAAATTAAGAAAAATAAAAGTTTATGTGAAAATAATGTTCAGTGTAATGAAACAAATGAGGGTTTCGGGAATAATGAAGATACGCGTTTATGTGAAGTTCAGAGAGAAATAGTTGAGAGTTTCGGAAGTGAAGAAAATGAAAAAAATTTAGGAGAAAATAAAGTTCAGATTGAACAAAATGAAGGTTTCCTGATTAATGGAAATAATCTATGTGAAAATAATATTAATGATATTATTGAAAGTAATAAAGATGTTTCGCGTGAAAATAAAATGTATAATGAAGAGAAAAAAGACAAAGATGAAAATGAAATTTTGCATGAAGAGTTAAATGAAGAAAAATTATTTAGTGAATCGGATGAAAATATGGGTTATAAAGAGTTAAGTCACAATTATCTAGAAATTTATGAAAAACCTTATCTTAGACAAATACAAGACGAACAAAGAATGCAGACGTACAGTTTCGATGAGAGAAATGAAACTCAAAATATACGAAAAAAATATGGTGACATTTATTATAATAAATTCAAAGAAAAAAATGATTTTTCAACATTTCGCCCTGAAAATAACTTAGAAATGGGAAATAATAAAATATTGCAAATTGCAAAGACTGATATCCACGAGTTAAGTCGAACGGAAAAATTAAAGTCAGTTCTCAGATATAAACATTTAGAGGCAGAACAAAGAAAACCTATTGAAGAATTAATTGAGAAATACGCCGATTGTTTTTATTTGAAAGGAGAAAAACTCGGAACAACTTCAGTCATTACGCACAAAATACCAACAATAAATGATATACCAGTAAATGTACGACCGTATAGGTTCCCGCATGCGTTAAAGGCAGAATTGGATAAACAGCTGAAAGAAATGCTGGAAAATGACATTATAAAGCCATCTTGTTCCAATTATTCTTCACCAGTATTTTTAGTTGCAAAAACGCCAGATAGCGCGGGTAATAAGAGGTATAGATTAGTCGTCGATTTTCGTCAGTTAAATGATCGGACTGTAAAAGATAGGTATCCTTTACCAAATATATTGGATATCATAGATCAAGTAGGAGGTGCAAAATATTTTTCTGTTTTTGACTTAGCGCAGGGATTTTTCCAAATTCCCTTAGACCGAGCGGATCAGCATAAAACAGCTTTTGCTTCTTCATTTGGCTTATTTCAATTTAAAACGATGCCTATGGGTTTATCGAACAGTCCAGCTACTTTTCAACGTTGCGTTGATTTAGTTTTCGATGGCATGCAACAACGAGAAATATTTTTATTTTTGGACGACGCGGTTATTTATGGTGAAACAATTGCTGAACATAACGAAAAGTTTGAAAGATTCTTACGGAGATTACGTAAAGCCAACCTTAAATTACAGCCCGACAAATGTGAATTTTTAAAGGGGGAATAAATAAAGATAGACCTATTGCTTATGTATCCCGAGTACTCTCCGACACCGAAAGAAAATATGATACGTATTCACGTGAAGCTTTAGCAATTGTTTATTCTGTTAATCAATTTCGACCTTATTTACTTGGGCGTAAATTTACTATCGTTACGGATCACAAACCTCTTATATGGTTCAAAAATTCTACGGATCCCACCTCGCGAGTAAGTCGATGGCGCATAAAACTAAATACATATGATTTCGATATTGTTTATAAAGCAGGTAAAACAAATTGTAATGCGGACGCATTGTCTCGAAATCCAGTAGATAATAATATTCTAGTAGTACAGACACGAAGCAGAACAGGGAAAGTAGATATTCCGAATTACCGAGATAAACGACCGAAAAAGCCAAATAATACTAAAAATAAAGTATCAAAGAATTCTCTCGAAATTCTACATGAAGACGAAAATGAGTCATATGAGATCGTTAATAGTAATAAAGAAATGGAAGACATAGAAAATATAGCGGAGATAAATGAACAACACAAAAATAACTCATTAGATAACAATTTTGGGGAAGAAATTGAAATAAATAATCCAATAGCTACAGGCCCGCATAATTTTAACGAAGAAAATTTCGGAGAGGAGGCTTTTACTAAACAAGGAGAAAAGTTTAATTGCGGTAAGCTGTTTGTCGAATGCAAGGAACAACTTTTTATGAGAAAAGATAATTACATATATTTCATAGCGACCGATGGTACACCGTGTGATAAAGGCTCATTGCAATTATCAGAAAGAAAAGAACTACCACATTTTTCGCATTTAAATCCCGGAGAAATTAAAATCACAAATAAAAATCATAAACTACATTTTGCACTTATTATTAAAGAAGAGATACCTGCAAGTACTACAGAAGTCATGAACAATATAATTACGGCCTTGAAGGTTTTAAAATCGATAATTATTAAGGAAGATTTACGCTCTATTAGCATTGCTAAGAGTGAAAACATTGAAAATGTACCATGGAAAGAAATTATTTCCAAAATAAGAAATATTTTAAAAGGGCTATCTTTGAAAATTATTATATGTAATGGATTAATAAAATACGTTCAAGAGAAAGATCGTGGGAAAATAATCGAGGAAATGCATGATACAGCCATTGGCGGACACAAAGGAGTAAACAAAACTTATAAGAGAATCAAACAAAAATATTTTTGGGAAAACATAAAAGATGATGTTCAAAATTATATTCGAAAGTGTTTAAAGTGTCAATTAAAGAAACTTGTGAGAGTAAAAACAAAGCAACCTATGATTATCACAGATACGCCTATGGCACCACTCGAAAAAGTTAGTCTTGATATAGTGGGTCCTTTCCCAGTATCGAAAAACGGCCATAATAATATTTTAACCATTCAATGTAATTTCTCGAAATTTTGTTTAGCAATTCCCTTAAAAGACGCAAGCGCCGAGTCGGTAGCTGACGCGTTCATAAAAAGGTTCATCTGCATTTTTGGTTCTCCAGTAACAATTTTAACAGACCAAGGATCGAATTTTATGAGTAGTTTGATGAGAAGAGTCGCAAAGAAATTCCGTATTAAACAAATCAAAACTACAGCATATCATCCGCAGTCAAATGGATCGCTCGAAAGATCGCATCACTCGCTGACCGAATATATGAAAATGTTTATCGAAAGCAATGATACTTGGGATGAATGTCTCGAATTAGCGACTTTATGTTATAACACAGTAGAACATGAAGGGCATAAATTTACGCCTTATGAGTTAATATTTGGGAGACTAGCACGATTACCTTCAAGCGAGCCACTGGAAGCTGAAGAGCAGCCATTAACATATAACGATTATATTACTAAATTAAATAATCAATTACATAACATCCAGAATATTGCGCGAGAAAAAGTAATTGAAGCTAAAAATAAATCTAAATATTATTATGACAAGAAAACAAATTCTAAAGAGTTTAAAATAGGTGACAGTGTTTGTCTCTTAAAAGGAGGCAAACCATATAAACTAGCTAATCAATATGAAGGGCCGTATACGATTATTGAAATAGTTAACGATAAAGGTAACGTAAAAATAAAAATGAATAATAATAAAACAAAAATAGTTCACGTAAATCGTTTAAGAATATCATATATAGATCAGGAATAGTAATAAAATAAAAAGAGTATAAATAAATAGATAAATAGTTAGGAAATAAGTATGCATTAATATTTATAAGTATACAAGATACTTAGAAAAAAATTTGTAGAAAAACGATAGTTAGCACATGTTCTTTTTTTTACAGCATCATGAATCTAGCCCGTCTGCTGCTCCTTAGCGGAGTTCTGATAGTAACACTCTCAAAACGAATAATAATCAATCAGACACTCGAGATAGATGTCACGTCGGAACCCGGATTATTATTCGAGAAGCGGCAAAATATTAACTTCATACGCGAGCCTTGGAGAATCGTAATTTGTTTAGACTCAAGGAAACTAAAGGACCGATTAAGAAAAATCGAGTCAGAATTTATGAACATTAAACATAACACGTATACCTTCAGGAAGGATTATTATAAACATCTACGAGGATTTCTTGAAGTACAAAGAGAATTTAATGATACCTACGAGGAATTTAAAAATGGAGAAGAATATTTTGAAAGCGTGAAATCCACCCGAGTAAATTTCGAACGAATAGACAGCGAAATGCGAACAAATACCCTTAATCAATTTTCCGAGGGAATCATGATTTCATTAAGTACGAAATTAATCATTGTAGAAAGTTCTTTAAATAAAATACCAGTGCATCACACCAAGGAATCAAAGATGCTGGGAGATCTCTTGAAGAAATTAGAACAAAATAGTAAATGGCAGGAGGGCATGCGTGCAAATGACGAATATGTTCCTTTGATGGAAAACATAACAGGATTGATAGGGGAGGAATTGCGAGATAGCAGGCGAAAGAGTTCTCAAATGATCGACGCAATCTTAATGATTCAAGGAGGGCAGATTGCGTCATCACTGTTCGAAAAAGAGGATTTGAACAAACTGATAGAAACAATTATAAATGTCACACATTATAAATTTCCTATCGCAGCTGATTACGAACACTTGAACAAATTGGGAAAAATTGGTAAAATTGAATATGGAGCTGGAGATAGTAAATTCTGTATTGAGTTACAAGTACTTTTAATGGGAACGGAGAAAACTATGTTATATAAAATGCAACCGATCATGACGTCTCCGCTGTTTGTTAGAGACTCGACCATTTCTGCATTTATTAAACCTCGCAGTGATTATTTACTGGTAAGAGGGGATGAATCTTACTATTTTTCGGAAGAAGAATTGTCACCTTGCCAACTCATGGTAGATTTTTACCTATGTACCACGGAATGGTTTCTTTTTAACAAGAATCATGAATGTGAAGCTCGCCTATTTTTTGAACCCGAACGAGTAAATTTTGAAAATTGTGATATTCAGATAGCTAACGACTTTCAGGAGAAATTTATCCGTTCTCATTCAGGAGACAGTTGGTTTTATACACTTAATAAGCCTGTTCAACTTGAACAAGACTGTGAGGAGTATTCGGGTAAAACGGTTCGAATACAGCACCGAGTGTATAAGGGAAGATACAAGGGAGAAAAATAGGAGTGAAAAGAGAAAAAATAGGGACGAATCCGGATTTTTTGAAAGAAAGGAGGAGGGAAAAAGAGGCGAGAGAAATTAACGGATTTGAAAATCGGTCGCGCATAGAGGAGGATAGGGAAAGCATGGAAGGACAGAGTAGGAGGGGCCAACGAAGAGATATCCAAAAATCGGGGGAAGTAGAGAGGGAAAAAGAGACGAGAAAAGTTAGAAGAAAATCGGTCGCGCATAGAGGAAGAAAGGGAAGAGTAGGAGGAGCCGACGAAAAGATACAAAGAAAACGGGGACAGTAGGGAGGAAAAATAAGACAGAGAAAAGAGTCAGTTACCATAAACAAATTATTAACAATAATCTTCTCCAAAAATACGCAAATTTCCTTATCATAGTCGATAAAAGAGAATGGATAAAGATACGTATATTTTATTACTTCTTTTTGCTAAATAATATATTTGTTACTTTTTGCTAAATACTTATTACAAGAAAAAACTTGTTCCAAGTTTTTTCTTAAGCGGGTGGGGTGGGGAACGAAAAATTCTGAAAAATTTTTCTAATCGCATGTCATCCACGCCTGTATAAAAATTTCTTTTTGCGAAAATGTAAAATTTTATATGAAGAATGTAACATTGTGTTGTAATCTTAACTATTTGCATTGAAATTCAAACTGTAGAAATCAAAATATTGTGTTAATATAAGAAAAAATAAGAAATAGGAAAGCTGAATATCCGAAATAAATTAATTTAGAAATAAGACCGAAAATTTTGCTTGTAATCATTAAGACTTTTTGAGAATACAAATTTTTTTCTTGTTATGTTATCAAGCCAGCATGTAATCTAAGTTAAGTACATTAAAGCAAATATAAGGTATGCATTTTTATGAGAGTGTGATAGAATGAGAAAAAAAAAAAATTAAATTAAAGTATGTTAAAATAAAAAATAATGTATGAGAGTATGATAGAAGGAGAACAAAATTAAAAGTAAGTTAAAATGAAAAATAATGTATGTATTTTTTATTAGTGTATGATAGAATGGGAGAAAAATTTTGTAATATTACTATAATAAAAAAATAAAAAAAAAAAGAAATAATAAAAAAAAGAAAGAGAAGAGAAGGTGAACAGAACAAAAAAACTATGTAATTAATGAAACGAGTGAGAATGGATGAGACAGTATGGAAGTATGTTTTCTTTTAATAATTAATATGTTTTTAGGCTATTGTTTGTTTTAAATTGATAACACGGAACCACGCATTAGAACCAAGTAACATAGTAGACGTTTAAAAATTATATATTTATCCACGCTTATTGTAAAAATTGCATCATTATTTACTCTCTTGAGAACATTTTTAATTCTTTTAAAAAAATATTTTTTTTTGTTTGCTTACAATAAATAAATAGATAATGATGGAATTTACGAACGACGGATTTTATTTTAAAACCCGCTCGTTCTGCGGTGGGCCGTGAGGTGTAATGGACGAGTTTTTCGTCCATTTACTTAAAATAATTATAAAAAGACTTGTAAAATAAAATCAATCCAAGCGGTGATGTTTGTAAACCTTTGGGCACGCGCGCGAACTGGAAAAACGCCGATACCGAACGCCAAGTGCAAAAGCCAGAAAACTAGAAGAGTACGAGGGATGAAAATTATATCAATGGATTCGTCTTTTTATGAAGAATAAGATTATAGTATTCGCAACAGTAAATATGACAATGAACATCCACGCCGAGGCAGTTTATAAAAATTAAACGCGCACTGAGAACGCCGAATTCAAGAGCACAGCGAAGAGGAGACCGGAGGAAGGGAGGAGCGAGTAAAACGCCATACCCAATCTGTTTGCTAGAGCCGAGAGAGAAAGAGAGAGAGACAGCGAGAGGGAAGGCACAACATGAGAGCAAGAAAAGAGAGAGATAGAGAACGAGAAAACGCGGCGCATGCGTGAGAGAGGTCTGGCGTTTGTCAAGACCAACGCGGCTCCGATTTTCCCGTACGGAGGCGAAAAAGCTGACAGATCGTAAAGAGCCAAAATTATGAGTCCAGCTAAGGGAAAGGTGACAGCCGCACTTTTCGGCTGGTGGGAGCGATCGGATACCTACCAAATGTGTGTGTAAATAGATACATTGGAAAAGGCTCGATCTAGGCCATTTGACCTTTGCGGGAAGCTTTTCTCGGGAACGGCGCGGGGTCTCCAAAGAAATTCAGGAGACATCTTTATGGCTTTGTTTTTAACCCTATAGACCAACCACTACTATGCTGTATATGGATCTATGCATAGCACAGGAGCTTTTTATAGATAATAGTCGAGAAGCTTCTGTGTACGTGAAAATTCGGGTATAAAAAGGCCGAATAATGAGAGCACGGCGCGCAGTCCACCACAGCAATTTGAAGAGGGCGAATCTCTGCTCGAGACCTCCGACGGAACGTAGAAGGAGTTCAGCCACATAGACATAGAAAAAGAAGCTCTCTCGCTGCGCCCACCAACTGAGCCTTCACCACATTCATCGTCGCCGGTCTACGAGGCAACAATCATCGCACCTGCTGCAAGAGTAGAGAACTGAAGAGGGTCGATCATCACGCACTGGAAGAGGAGCTGAACCACCGATCTCAACCAGCAAAGCGGGGTGCGAAGCCCAAGGTATTAT
The DNA here is from genome assembly GCA_036365515.1 of Torymus aiolomorphi. Classification (NCBI taxonomy): domain Eukaryota; kingdom Metazoa; phylum Arthropoda; class Insecta; order Hymenoptera; family Torymidae; genus Torymus; species Torymus aiolomorphi. The sequence continues at coordinate 112,319,474 of CM070876.1, forward strand.
TAATTAAAATTGTACTCAAAATGTATTTCGTCGCGGATTGAATAAAATCATTGTTCTATACATTTTTATAAAATTTCTGTTTATTCCGGGATTCCGCATCCTGGTTACGCATAGCGCTTTCGGGCGTTGGCGAAAAGACAGGAATCCGAATACGCATGGGCTCGCTCAGTGCCTATTCAAATAATTTAATTATAAGGTGTGTAATCTCGACATAACATTTGTGAACTGCCAGTAATAAATGATAATAATGCATGAACATTTAATAATTTGCTTTTTTAAATTTACAAATTTCATAAACTCTTATAAACGCTTTCATTAAATAACATTTTTAATTAACCATGCTCATATTTGTAATTAAAATTATTTTTGTCGACGTTATATTTTTATTCTGAAATACACATTCCATAACGCTGAAGTAAGGTAATAAATAACATTGTTAATGATAAAATAAAAAACTTTTTTACACAAAGATATCATTACAGTATTATACCTTTAAGGGGGCTAGACACCTTTTTTCTCTGAAATAAGAAGTCACATTTTAATACATAAATGTAAACTAATTATTTCATACTTTTTACATATAAGAGTGGGTATATTTACCTTACCTTAAAACTTTCTCCGATGGGCCTTTTATATGGTCCAGAACCATAGTCATCGATGAAACAAGTTTTTTCACTAACCGTAAGATTTGAAATTTTCCTGTGGATGGATTGACTCCAGATTTGAACTAAATTACTCCTGAATAGTATAATTCTCATATGAATGTAGGGATTTTTGATCTATATATATATATATATTTGTTTTAACAGATTTATGGAGCCCTTTTATACACATGAGCATATTTATGGAGCCCGTTTTCTTTTATGGAGCCCGGTCCCATAAAATATTTTTCTCGGGCGTTTATGGAGCCCGATCTAGAGTCTATAACCCCAGGGACCATTATTTCTTTAGTGACTTGCCATAGGGATCTCTGGGCTGTAGGTACTAATATACAGGGATGGGCTCCATAACGGATGGGGGGATAATTTTATATATATTAATTTATTTATTTATTTATTATAATGATAATAATTGTTGATTGCATGAAAGCTACTTATGCCAGTAGAAATATTGAAGATAAGGAAATTAAAAAATATATTTCCAGCTATTTAGATAGCGCCAGCACCAGAATTGCAAGAGAAAAATTGTAAGATTATTTTAAAAAAGTAAGTTGAATATATAAATATTCATTTTAAATTAAAATTATCATTTATATTTTTAGAAAAACTAGCAAGTCTTCTGCTAAAGTTAGAGAACCACTTCACTTAACACTATCTAATTCAGTGGATTTCGATAAAGATAATTAAATGTGTGACTTTTATTAATAATAATAAAATCAGTATTTTAGTTAAAAATAAAAATATTATATGTATTAAAGTATGCATGTATTAATATTAATCTAAAACTTATAATGAAAAATTTAATTTTTTTAATAAATATACCTAAAACTATACATAAAAGAATATTTTCTAATTATTATTAAAAGTACTCCATGAATCATTCTAGAAGCTGTAATTAAAATAAAACGGCAGTAATACGAAATTGATTGCTTTTAATATTTATTGTTAGTAATATTTATAAAATATGTTCGAATTAATTTACAATATTAATTCCTGAATCCTTGCAGAAATCTTTCATTGAAAGGATTCTGTAATAATACGTGATTTATACTCTTCTAAATTTATTGTTAATAATATTTACAAAATATTTTCTAATTAATGCACTATATTAATTCCTGAATCCTTTCAGACATCTTTTATTGAAAGGATTCTACAATAACACGTGATTTCTACTCTTCTAAATTTATTGTTAGTAATATTTAAATAATATTTTCTAATTAATTCACAATATTAATTCCGGAATCCTTTCAGACATCTTGCATTGGAAGGATTCTGTAATAATATGTGGTTTATACTATTCGAAATTTCTTTTTAGTAATATTTCCATAATATTTTCTAATTAATTCACAAAATTAATTCCTGAATCCTTTCAGACATCTTTCATTGAAAGGATTCTGCAATAATACGTGATTTATACCCTTCGAAATTTCTTTTTAGTAATATTTCCATAATATTTTCGAATTAATTCACAAAATAAATTCCTGAATCCTTTCAGACATCTTTCATTGGAAGGATTCTGTAATAATACGGGATTTATCCACTTCCAAATTTCTTGTTAGTAATATTTCCATAATATTTTCTAATTAATTCACAATATTAATTCCTGAATCCTTTCAGACATCTTTCATTCAAAGGATTCTGCAATAATAGGTTATTTATACTGTCCGAAATTTCTTTTTTGTAATATTTCCATAATATTTTCTAATTAATTCAGAAAATTAATTCCTGAATACTTTCAGACATCTTTCATTGAAAGGATTCTGCAATAATACGTGATCTATACTCTTCGAAATTTCTTTTTAGTAATATTTCCATAATATTTTCTAATTAATTCACAAAATTAATTCCTGAATCCTTTCAGACATATTTCATTGAAAGGATTCTGCATTAATACAAGATATATACTCTTCGAAATTTCTTTTTAATAATATTTCCATAATATTTTCTAATTAATTCACAATATTAATTCCTGAGTCCTTTCAGACATCTTTTATTCAAAGGCTTCTGCAATAATACGTAATTTATACTATTCGAAATTTCTTTTTAGTGATATTTCCATAATATTTTCTACTTAATTCACAAAATTAATTCCTGAAACCTTTCAGACATCTTTCATTGAAAGGATTCTGCAATAATTCGTGATATATAGTCTTCTAAATTTATTGTTAGTAATATTTACATAATATTTTCTAATTAATTCACAATAATAATTCCGGAATCCTTTCAGACATCTTTCATTTATCCTCTTCCAAATTTCTTGTTAGTAATATTTCCATAATATTTTCTAATTAATTCACAAAATTAATTCCTGAATCCTTTCAGACATCTTTCATTAAAAGGATTCTGCAATAATAGGTTATTTATACTGTCCGAAATTTTTTTTTTGTAATATTTCCATAATATTTTCTAATTAATTCACAATATTAATTCCTGAATGCTTTCAGACATCTTTCATTGGAAGGATTCTGTAATAATACGTGATTTATACTATACGAAATTTCTCTTTAGGAATATTTCCATAATATTTTCTAATTAATTCACAAAATTAATTCCTGAATATTTCAGACATCTTTCATAGAAAGGATTCTGCAATAATACGTGATATATACTCTTCGAAATTTCTTTTTAGTAATATTTCCATAATATTTTCGATTAATTCACAAAATTAATTCCTGAATCCTTTCAGACATCTTTCATTGGAAGGATTCTGTAATAATACGGGATTTATCCACTTCCAAATTTCTTGTTAGTAATATTTCCATAATATTTTCTAATTAATTCACAATATTAATTCCTGAATCCTTTCAGACATCTTTCATTCAAAGGATTCTGCAATAATAGGTTATTTATACTGTCCGAAATTTCTTTTTTGTAATATTTCCATAATATTTTCTAATTAATTCAGAAAATTAATTCCTGAATACTTTCAGACATCTTTCATTGAAAGGATTCTGCAATAATACGTGATCTATACTCTTCGAAATTTCTTTTTAGTAATATTTCCATAATATTTTCTAATTAATTCACAAAATTAATTCCTGAATCCTTTCAGACATATTTCATTGAAAGGATTCTGCATTAATACAAGATATATACTCTTCGAAATTTCTTTTTAATAATATTTCCATAATATTTTCTAATTAATTCACAATATTAATTCCTGAGTCCCTTCAGACATCTTTTATTCAAAGGCTTCTGCAATAATACGTAATTTATACTATTCGAAATTTCTTTTTAGTGATATTTCCATAATATTTTCTACTTAATTCACAAAATTAATTCCTGAAACCTTTCAGACATCTTTCATTGAAAGGATTCTGCAATAATTCGTGATATATAGTCTTCTAAATTTATTGTTAGTAATATTTACATAATATTTTCTAATTAATTCACAATAATAATTCCGGAATCCTTTCAGACATCTTTCATTTATCCTCTTCCAAATTTCTTGTTAGTAATATTTCCATAATATTTTCTAATTAATTCACAAAATTAATTCCTGAATCCTTTCAGACATCTTTCATTAAAAGGATTCTGCAATAATAGGTTATTTATACTGTCCGAAATTTTTTTTTTGTAATATTTCCATAATATTTTCTAATTAATTCACAATATTAATTCCTGAATGCTTTCAGACATCTTTCATTGGAAGGTTTGTGTAATAATACGTGATTTATACTATACGAAATTTCTCTTTAGGAATATTTCCAAAATATTTTCTAATTAATTCACAAAATTAATTCCTGAATATTTCAGACATCTTTCATAGAAAGGATTCTGCAATAATACGTGATATATACTCTTCGAAATTTCTTTTTAGTAATATTTCCATAATATTTTCGATTAATTCACAAAATTAATTCCTGAATCCTTAAACACATCTTTCATTGAAAGGATTCTGCAAAAATACGTGATTTATACTCTTCAGATATCTTTCATTGAAAGGATTCTGCAGTAATACGTGATATATACTCTTCGAAATTTCTTTTTAGTAATATTTCCATAATATTTTCATTAATTCCTGAATCCTTTCAGACATCTTTCATTGAAAGGATTCTGCAATAATACCTGTTTATACTCTTCGAAATTTCTTTTTAGTAATATTTCCATAATATTTTCGAATTAATTCACAAAATTAATTCCTGAATCCTTTCAGACATCTTCCATTGGAAGGATTCTGTAATAATACGGGATTGATCATCTTACAAATTTCTTGTTAGTAATATTTCCATAATATTTTCAAATTAATTCACAAAATTAATTCACAAAATTAATTCCTGAATATTTCAGATATCTTTCATTGAAAGGATTGTGCAATAATACGTGATTTATACTCTTCGAAATTTCTTTTAGTAATATTTCCATAATATTTTCGAATTAATTCACAAAATTAATTCCTGAATCCTTTCAGACATCCTTCATTGGAAGGATTCTGTAATAATATGGGATTTATCATCTTACAAATTTCTTGTTAGTAATATTTCCATAATATTTTCGAATTAATTCACAAAATTAATTCCTGAACCTTTTCAGACATCTTTCATTGGAGGGATTCTGTAATAATACGGGATTTATCCTCTTCCCAATTTCTTGTTAGTAATATTTCCATAATATTTTCTAATTAATTCACAAAATTAATTGCTGAATCCTTTCAGACATCTTTCATTCAAAGGATTCTGCAATAATAGGTTATTTATACTGTCCGAAATTTCTTTTTTGTAATATTTCCATAATATTTTCGAATTAATTCACAAAATTAATTCCTGAATCCTTTCAGACATCTTTCATTGAAAGGGTTCTGCAATAATACGTGATCTATACTCTTCGAAATTTCTTTTTAGTAATATTTCCATAATATTTTCTAATTAATTCACAAAATTAATTCCTGAATCCTTTCAGACATATTTCATTGAAAGGATTCTGCATTAATATGTGATATATACTCTTCGAAATTTCTTTTTAGTAATATTTCCATAATATTTACTAATTAATTCACAATATTAATTCCTGAGTCCTTTCAGACATCTTTCATTCAAAGGCTTCTGCAATAATATGTAATTTATACTATTCGAAATTTCTTTTTAGTGATATTTCCATAATATTTTCTACTTAATTCACAAAACTAATTCCTGAATCCTTTCAGACATCTTTCATTGAAAGGATTCTGCAATAATTCGTGATATATACTCTTCTAAATTTATTGTTAGTAATATTTACATAATATTTTCTAATTAATTCACAATATTAATTCCGGAATCCTTTCAGACATCTTTCATTAATCCTCTTCCAAATTTCTTGTTAGTAATATTTCCATAATATTTTCTAATTAATTCACAAAATTAATTCCTGAATCCTTTCAGACATGTTTCATTAAAAGAATTCTGCAATAATAGGTTATTTATACTGTCCGAAATTTCTTTTTGTAATATTTCCATAATATTTTCTAATTAATTCACAATATTAATTTCTGAATGCTTTCAGACATCTTTCATTTGAAGAATTCTGTAATAATACGTGGTTTATACTATTCGAAATTTCTTTTTAGGAATATTTCCATAATATTTTCTAATTAATTCACAAAATTAATTCCTGAATATTTCAGACATCTTTCATAGAAAGGATTCTGCAATAATACCTGATATATACTCTTCGAAATTTCTTTTTAGTAATATTTCCATAATATTTTCGATTAATTCACAAAATTAATTCCTGAATCCTTTCAGACATCTTTCATTGAAAGGATTCTGCAATATTATGTCATATATACTCTTCGAAATTTCTTTTTAGAAATATTTCCATAATATTTTCATTAATTCCAGAATCCATTCAGACATCTTTCATTGAAAGGATTCTGCAATATACGTGATTTATACTCATCGAAATTTCTTTTTAGTAATATTTCCATAATATTTTCGAATTAATTCACAAAATTAATTCCTGAATCCTTTCAGACATCTTTCATTGGAAGGATTCTGTAATAATACGGGATTTATCATCTTACAAATTTCTTATTAGTAATATTTCCATAATATTTTCGAATTAATTCACAATATTAATTCCGGAATCCTTTCAGACATCTTTCATTGAAAGGATTCCGCAATAATACGTGATATATACTCTTCTAAATTTATTGTTAGTAATATTTACATAATATTTTCTAATTAATTCACAATATTAATTCCGGAATCCTTTCAGACATCTTTCATTGAAAGGATTCTGCAATAATACGTGATTTATACTATTCGAAATTCGTTTTAGTAATATTTCCATAATGTTTTCTAATTAATTCATAAAATTAATTCCTGAATCCTTTCAGACATCTTTCATTGAAAGAATTCTGCAATAATACGTGATATATACTCTTCTAAATTTATTGTTAGTTATATTTACATAATATTTTCTAATTAATTCATAAAATTAATTGCTGAATCCTTTCAGACATCTTTCATTGGAAGTATTCTGCAATAATACGTGATTTATACTCTTCAAAATTTCTTTTTAGTAATATTTCCATAATATTTTCAAATTAATTCACAAAATTAATGCCTGAATCCTTTCAGACCTCTTTCATTGGAAGGATTCTGTAATAATACGGGATTTATCCTCTTCCAAATTTCTTGTTAGTAATATTTCCATAATATTTTCTAATTAACTCACAAAATTAATTCCTGAATTCTTTCAGACATCTTTCATTCAAAGGATTCTGCAATAATAGGTTATTTATATGGTCCGAAATTTCTTTTTTGTAATATTTCCATAATATTTTCTAATGAATTCACAATATTAATTCCTGAATCCTTTCAAAGAACTTTCATTGAAAGGCTTCTGCAATAATACCTGATTTATACAATTCGAAATTTCTTTTTAGTAATCTTTCCATAATATTTTCTAATTCATTCACAAAATTAATTCCTGAATCCTTTCAGATATCTTTCATTGAAAGGATTCTGCAGTAATACGTGATATATACACTTCGAAATTTCTTTTTAGTAATATTTCCATAATATTTTCATTAATTCCTGAATCCTTTCAGACATCTTTCATTGAAAGGATTCTGCAATAATACCTGATTTATACTCTTCCAAATTTCTTTTTAGTAATATTTCCATAATATTATCCAATTAATTCACAAAATTAATTCCTGAATCCTTTCAGACATCTTCCATTGGAAGGATTCTGTAATAATACGGGATTTATCATCTTACAAATTTCTTGTTAGTAATATTTCCATAATATTTTCAAATTAATTCACAAAATTAATTCCTCAATCCTTTCAGACATCTTTCAATGAAAGGATTTTGCAATAATACGTGATATATACTCTTCGAAATTTCTTTTTAGTAATATTTCCATAATTCGAATTAATACACAAAATTAATTCCTGAAACCTTTCAGACATCTTACATTGAAAAGATTCTGCAATAATACCTGATTTATACTCTTCGAAATTTCTTTTTAGTAATACTTCCATAATATTTCGAATTAATTCACAAAATTAATTCCTGAATCCTTTCAGACATCTTTCCTTGGAATGGTTCTGTAATAATACGGGATTTATCCTCTTCCAAATTTCTTGTTAGTAATATTTCCATAATATTTTCTAGTTAATTCACAAAATTAATTCCAGAATCCTTTCAGACATGTTTTATTAAAAGGATTCTGCAATAATAGGTTATTTATACTGTCCGAAATTTCTTTTTTGTAATATTTCCATAATATTTTCTAATTAATTCACAAAATTAATTCCTGAATCCTTTCAGACAAAGGGTTTCTTTCATTGAAAGGGTTCTGCAATAATACGTGATCTATACTCTTCGAAATTTCTTTCTAGAAATATTTCCATAATATTTTCTAATTAATTCACAAAATTAATTCCTGAATCCTTTCAGATATCTTTCATTGAAAGGATTCTGCAGTAATACGTGATATATACTCTTCGAAATTTCTTTTTAGTAATATTTCCATAATATTTTCATTAATTCCTGAATCCTTTCAGACATCTTTCATTGAAAGGATTCTGCAATAATACCTGATTTATACTCTTCCAAATTACTTTTTAGTAATATTTCCATAATATTTTCCAATTAATTCACAAAATTAATTCCTGAATCCTTTCAGACATCTTCCATTGGAAGGATTCTGTAATAATACGGGATTTATCATCTTACAAATTTCTTGTTAGTAATATTTCCATAATATTTTCTAATTAATACACAAAATTAATTCCTGAATCCTTTCAGACATGTTTTATTAAAAGGATTCTGCAATAATAGGTTATTTATACTGTCCGAAATTTCTTTTTTGTAATATTTCCATAATATTTTCTAATTAATTCACAAAATTAATTCCTCAATCCTTTCAGACATCTTTCATTGAAAGGATTTTGCAATAATACGTGATATATACTCTTCGAAATTTCTTTTTAGTAATATTTCCATAATTCGAATTAATACACAAAATTAATTCCTGAAACCTTTCAGACATCTTACATTGAAAAGATTCTGCAATAATACCTGATTTATACTCTTCGAAATTTCTTTTTAGTAATATTTCCATAATATTTCGAATTAATTCACAAAATTAATTCCTGAATCCTTTCAGACATCTTTCCTTGGAATGGTTCTGTAATAATACGGGATTTATCCTCTTCCAAATTTCTTGTTAGTAATATTTCCATAATATTTTCTAATTAATACACAAAATTAATTCCTGAATCCTTTCAGACATGTTTTATTAAAAGGATTCTGCAATAATAGGTTATTTATACTCTCCAAAATTTTTTTTTTGTAATATTTCCATAATATTTTCTAATTAATTCACAATATTAATTCCTGAATGCTTTCAGACATCTTTCATTGGAAGGATTCTGTAATAATACGTGATTTATACTATTTGAAATTTCTTTTTAGTAATATTTCCATAATATTTTCGATTAATTCAAAAAATTAATTCCGGAATCCTTAAACACATCTTTCATTGAAAGGATTCTGCAAAAATACGTGATTTATACTCTTCAGATATCTTTCATTGAAAGGATTCTGCAGTAATACGTGATATATACTCTTCGAAATTTCCTTTTAGTAATATTTCCATAATATTTTCATTAATTCCTGAATCCTTTCAGACAGGTTTCATTGAAAGGATTCTGCAATAATACGTGATTTATACTCTTCGAAATTTCTTTTTAGTAATATTTCCATAATATTTTCGAATTAATTCACAAAATTAGGTCCTGAATCCTTTCAGACATATTCCATTGGAAGGATTCTGTAATTATACGGGATTAATCATCTTCCAAATTTCTTGTTACTAATATTTCCATAATATTTTCTAATTAATTCACAAAATTATTTGCTGAATCCTTTCAGACATCTTTCATTCAAAGGATTCTGCAATAATAGGTTATTTATACTGTCCGAAATTTCTTTTTTGTAATATTTCCATAATATTTTCTAATTAATTCACAAAATTAATTCCTGAATCCTTTCAGACATCTTTCATTGAAAGGGTTCTGCAATAATACGTGATCTATACTCTTCGAAATTTCTTTTTAGTAATATTTCCATAATATTTCGAATGAATTCACAAAATTAATTCCTGAATCCTTTCAGACATCTTTCATTGGAAGGATTCTGTAATAATACGGGATTTATCCTCTTCCAAATTTCTTGTTACTAATATTCCCATAATATTTTCTAATTAATTCACAAAATTAATTGCTGAATCCTTTCAGACATCTTTCATTCAAAGGATTCTGCAATAATAGGTTATTTATACTCTTCGAAATTTCTTTCTAGTAATATTTCCATAATATTTTCTAATTAATTCACAAAATTAATTCCTGAATCCTTTCAGACATATTTCATTGAAAGGATTCTGCATTAATACGTGATATATACTCTTCGAAATTTCTTTTTCGTAATATTTCCATAATATTTTCTAATTAATTCACAATATTAATTCCTGAGTCCTTTCAGACGTCTTTCATTCAAAGGCTTCTGCAATAATACGTAATTTATACTATTCGAAATTTCTTTTTAGTGATATTTCCATAATATTTTCTACTTAATTCACAAAATTAATTCCTGAATCCTTTCAGACATCTTTCATTGAAAGGATTCTGCAATAATTCGTGATATATACTCTTCTAAACTTATTGTTAGTAATATTTCCATAATATTTTCGATTAATTCACAAAATTAATTCCTGAATCCTTTCAGACATCTTTCATTGAAAGGATTCTGCAATAATACGTGATATATACTTTTGCTAATTTCTTTTGTAATATTTCCATAATATTTTCGAATTAATTCACAAAATTAATTCCTGAATCCTTTCAGACATCTTTCATTGGAAGGATTCTGTAATAATACGGGATTTATCCTCTTCCAAATTTCTTGTTAGTAATATTACAATAATAATTTCATTAATTCCTGAATCCTTTCAGACATCTTTCATTGAAAGGATTCTGCAATAATACGTGATTTATACTCTTCGAAATTTCTTTTTAGTAATATTTCCATAATATTTTCGAATTAATTCACAAAACTAATTCCTGAATCCTTTCAGACATCTTTCATTGAATGGTTTCTGCAATAATACGTGATATATACTCTTCTAAATTTATTGTTAGTAATATTTCCATGATATTTTCGTATTAATTCACAAAATTAATTTCTGAATCGTTTCAGACATCTTTCATTGAAAGGATTCTGCAATAATACGTGACTTATACTCTTCGAAATTTCTTTTTAGTAATATTTACAAAATATTTTCTAATTAATTCACAAAATTAATTACTGAATCTTTCAGACATCTTTCATTGAAAGGATTCTGTAATAATACGGGATTTATCATCTTACAAATTTCTTGTTAGTAATATTTCCATAATATTTTCTAATTAATTCATAAAATTAATTCCTGAATCCTTTCAGACATCTTTCATTGAAAGGATTCTGCAATAATACGTGATATATACTCTTCTAAATTTATTGTTAGTAATATTTACATAATATTTTCTAATGAATTCATAAAATTAATTGCTGAATCCTTTCAGACATCTTTCATTGAAAGGATTCTGCAATAATACGTGATATATACTCTTCTAAATTTATTGTTATTAATATTTACATAATATTTTCTAATTAATTCGCAATATTAATTCCGGAATCCTTTCAGTCATCTTTCATTGAAAGGATTCTGCAATAATACGTGATTTATCATCTTCGAAATTTCTTGTTAGTAATATTTCCATAATATTTTCATTAATTCCTGAATCCTTTCAGACATCTTTCATTGAAAGGATTCTGCAATAATACCTGATTTATACTCTTCCAAATTTCTTTTTAGTAATATTTCCATAATATTTTCTAATTAATTCACAATATTAATTCCTGAATGCTTTCAGACATCTTTCATTGGAAGGATTCTGTAATAATACGTGATTTATACTAGTCGAAATTTCTTTTTAGGAATATTTCCATAATATTTTCTAATTAATTCACAAAATTAATTCATGAATATTTCAGATATCTTTCATAGAAAGGATTCTGCAATAATACTTGATATATACTCTTCGAAATTTCTTTTTAGTAATATTTCCATAATATTTTCGATTAATTCAAAAATTAATTCCTGAATCCTTAAACACATCTTTCATTGAAAGGATTCTGCAAAAATACGTGATTTATACTCTTCAGATATCTTTCATTGAAAGGATTCTGCAGTAATACGTGATATATACTCTTCGAAATTTCTTTTTAGTAATATTTCCATAATATTTTCATTAATTCCTGAATCCTTTCAGACAGGTTTCATTGAAAGGATTCTGCAATAATACGTGATTTATACTCTTCGAAATTTCTTTTTAGTAATATTTCCATAATATTTTCGAATTAATTCACAAAATTAATTCCTGAATCCTTTCAGACATATTCCATTGGAAGGATTCTGTAATTATACGGGATTAATCATCTTCCAAATTTCTTGTTACTAATATTTCCATAATATTTTCTAATTAATTCACAAAATTATTTGCTGAATCCTTTCAGACATCTTTCATTCAAAGGATTCTGCAATAATAGGTTATTTATACTGTCCGAAATTTCTTTTTTGTAATATTTCCATAATATTTTCTAATTAATTCACAAAATTAATTCCTGAATCCTTTCAGACATCTTTCATTGAAAGGGTTCTGCAATAATACGTGATCTATACTCTTCGAAATTTCTTTTTAGTAATATTTCCATAATATTTCGAATGAATTCACAAAATTAATTCCTGAATCCTTTCAGACATCTTTCATTGGAAGGATTCTGTAATAATACGGGATTTATCCTCTTCCAAATTTCTTGTTACTAATATTTCCATAATATTTTCTAATTAATTCACAAAATTAATTGCTGAATCCTTTCAGACATCTTTCATTCAAAGGATTCTGCAATAATAGGTTATTTATACTCTTCTAAATTTCTTTCTAGTAATATTTCCATAATATTTTCTAATTAATTCACAAAATTAATTCCTGAATCCTTTCAGACATATTTCATTGAAAGGATTCTGCATTAATACGTGATATATACTCTTCGAAATTTCTTTTTCGTAATATTTCCATAATATTTTCTAATTAATTCACAATATTAATTCCTGAGTCCTTTCAGACGTCTTTCATTCAAAGGCTTCTGCAATAATACGTAATTTATACTATTCGAAATTTCTTTTTAGTGATATTTCAATAATATTTTCTACTTAATTCACAAAATTAATTCCTGAATCCTTTCAGACATCTTTCATTGAAAGGATTCTGCAATAATTCGTGATATATACTCTTCTAAACTTATTGTTAGTAATATTTCCATAATATTTTCGATTAATTCACAAAATTAATTCCTGAATCCTTTCAGACATCTTTCATTGAAAGGATTCTGCAATAATACGTGATTTATACTCTTCGTAATTTCTTTTTGTAATATTTCCATAATATTTTCGAATTAATTCACAAAATTAATTTCTGAATCGTTTCAGACATCTTTCATTGAAAGGATTCTGCAATAATACGTGACTTATACTCTTCGAAATTTCTTTTTAGTAATATTTACAAAATATTTTCTAATTAATTCACAAAATTAATTACTGAATCTTTCAGACATCTTTAATTGAAAGGATTCTGCAATAATACGTGATATATACTCTTCGAAATTTCTTTTTAGTAATATTTCCATAACATTTTCGATTAATTCACAAAATTAATTCCTGAATCCTTTCAGACATCTTTCATTGGAAGGATTCTGTAATAATACGGGATTTATCCTCTTACAAATTTCTTGTTAGTAATATTTCCATAATATTTTCTAATTAATTCACAAAATTAATTCCTGAATCTTTCAGACATCTTTCATTGAAAGGATTCTGCAATAATACGTGATATATAGTCTTCGCAATTTCTTTTTAGTAATATTTCCATAATATTTTCGATTAATTCACAAAACTAATTCCTGAATCCTTTCAGACATCTTTCATTGAAAGGATTCTGCAATATTATGTCATATTTACTCTTCGAAATTTCTTTTTAGAAATATTTCCATAATATTTTCATTAATTCCTGAATCCATTCAGACATCTTTCATTGTAAGAATTCTGCAATAATACGTGATTTATACTCATCGAAATTTGTTTTTAGTAATATTTCCATAATATTTTTGAATTAATTCACAAAATTAATTCCTGAATCCTTTCAGACATCTTTCATTGGAAGGATTCTGTAATAATACGGGATTTATCATCTTACAAATTTCTTATTAGTAATATTTCCATAATATTTTCGAATTAATTCACAATATTAATTCCGGAATCCTTTCAGACATCTTTCATTGAAAGGATTCTGCAATAATACGTGATATATACTCTTCTAAATTTATTGTTAGTAATATTTACATAATATTTTCTAATTAATTCACAATATTAATTCCGGAATACTTTCAGACATCTTTCATTGAAAGGATTCTGCAATAATACGTGATTTATACTATTCGAAATTTCTTTTTAGTAATATTTCCATAATGTTTTCTAATTAATTCATAAAATTAATTCCTGAATCCTTTCAGACATCTTTCATTGAAAGAATTCTGCAATAATACGTGATATATACTCTTCTAAATTTATTGTTAGTAATATTTACATAATATTTTCTAATTAATTCATAAAATTAATTGCTGAATCCTTTCAAACATCTTGAAAGGCTTCTGCCATAATACGTGATTTGTACTATTCGAAATTTCTTTTTAGTAATATTTACATAATATTTTCTAATTAATTCATAATATTAATTCCGAAATCCTTTCAGACATCTTTCATTGAAAGGATTCTGCAATAATACGGGATTTATACTCTTCGAAATTTCTTGTTAGTAATATTTCCATAATATTTTCTAATTAATTCACAAAATTAATACCTGAATCCTCTAAGACATCTTTCATTGGAAGGATTCTGTAATAATACGGGATTTATCATCTTACAAATTTCTTGTTAGTAATAATTCCATAATATTTTCGAATTAATTCACGAAATTAATTCCTGAATCCTTTCAGACATCTTTCATTGGAAGGATTCTGTAATAATACGGGATTTATCATCTTACAAATTTCTTGTTAGTAATATTTCCATAATATTTTCTAATTAATTCATAAAATTAATTCCTGAATCCTTTCAGACATCTTTCATTGAAAGGATTCTGCAATAATACGTGATATATACTCTTCTAAATTTATTGTTAGTAATATTTACATAATATTTTCTAATGAATTCATAAAATTAATTGCTGAATCCTTTCAGACATCTTTCATTGAAAGGATTCTGCAATAATACGTGATATATATACTCTTCTAAATTTATTGTTATTAATATTTACATAATATTTTCTAATTAATTCGCAATATTAATTCCGGAATCCTTTCAGTCATCTTTCATTGAAAGGATTCTGCAATAATACGTGATTTATCATCTTCGAAATTTCTTGTTAGTAATATTTCCATAATATTTTCTAGTTAATTCACAAAATTAATTCCAGAATCCTTTCAGACATGTTTTATTAAAAGGATTCTGCAATAATAGGTTATTTATACTGTCCGAAATTTCTTTTTTGTAATATTTCCATAATATTTTCTAATTAATTCACAAAATTAATTCCTGAATCCTTTCAGACAAAGGGTTTCTTTCATTGAAAGGGTTCTGCAATAATACGTGATCTATACTCTTCGAAATTTCTTTCTAGAAATATTTCCATAATATTTTCTAATTAATTCACAAAATTAATTCCTGAATCCTTTCAGATATCTTTCATTGAAAGGATTCTGCAGTAATACGTGATATATACTCTTCGAAATTTCTTTTTAGTAATATTTCCATAATATTTTCATTAATTCCTGAATCCTTTCAGACATCTTTCATTGAAAGGATTCTGCAATAATACCTGATTTATACTCTTCCAAATTACTTTTTAGTAATATTTCCATAATATTTTCCAATTAATTCACAAAATTAATTCCTGAATCCTTTCAGACATCTTCCATTGGAAGGATTCTGTAATAATACGGGATTTATCATCTTACAAATTTCTTGTTAGTAATATTTCCATAATATTTTCTAATTAATACACAAAATTAATTCCTGAATCCTTTCAGACATGTTTTATTAAAAGGATTCTGCAATAATAGGTTATTTATACTGTCCGAAATTTCTTTTTTGTAATATTTCCATAATATTTTCTAATTAATTCACAAAATTAATTCCTCAATCCTTTCAGACATCTTTCATTGAAAGGATTTTGCAATAATACGTGATATATACTCTTCGAAATTTCTTTTTAGTAATATTTCCATAATTCGAATTAATACACAAAATTAATTCCTGAAACCTTTCAGACATCTTACATTGAAAAGATTCTGCAATAATACCTGATTTATACTCTTCGAAATTTCTTTTTAGTAATATTTCCATAATATTTCGAATTAATTCACAAAATTAATTCCTGAATCCTTTCAGACATCTTTCCTTGGAATGGTTCTGTAATAATACGGGATTTATCCTCTTCCAAATTTCTTGTTAGTAATATTTCCATAATATTTTCTAATTAATACACAAAATTAATTCCTGAATCCTTTCAGACATGTTTTATTAAAAGGATTCTGCAATAATAGGTTATTTATACTCTCCAAAATTTTTTTTTTGTAATATTTCCATAATATTTTCTAATTAATTCACAATATTAATTCCTGAATCCTTTCAGACATCTTTCATTGGAAGGATTCTGTAATAATACGGGATTTATCCTCTTCCAAATTTCTTGTTACTAATATTCCCATAATATTTTCTAATTAATTCACAAAATTAATTGCTGAATCCTTTCAGACATCTTTCATTCAAAGGATTCTGCAATAATAGGTTATTTATACTCTTCGAAATTTCTTTCTAGTAATATTTCCATAATATTTTCTAATTAATTCACAAAATTAATACCTGAATCCTTTCAGATATATTTCATTGAAAGGATTCTGCATTAATACGTGATATATACTCTTCGAAATTTCTTTTTCGTAATATTTCCATAATATTTTCTAATTAATTCACAATATTAATTCCTGAGTCCTTTCAGACGTCTTTCATTCAAAGGCTTCTGCAATAATACGTAATTTATACTATTCGAAATTTCTTTTTAGTGATATTTCCATAATATTTTCTACTTAATTCACAAAATTAATTCCTGAATCCTTTCAGACATCTTTCATTGAAAGGATTCTGCAATAATTCGTGATATATACTCTTCTAAACTTATTGTTAGTAATATTTCCATAATATTTTCGATTAATTCACAAAATTAATTCCTGAATCCTTTCAGACATCTTTCATTGAAAGGATTCTGCAATAATACGTGATTTATACTCTTCGTAATTTCTTTTTGTAATATTTCCATAATATTTTCGAATTAATTCACAAAATTAATTCCTGAATCCTTTCAGACATCTTTCATTGGAAGGATTCTGTAATAATACGGGATTTATCCTCTTCCAAATTTCTTGTTAGTAATATTACAATAATAATTTCATTAATTCCTGAATCCTTTCAGACATCTTTCATTGAAAGGATTCTGCAATAATACGTGATTTATACTCTTCGAAATTTCTTTTTAGTAATATTTCCATAATATTTTCGAATTAATTCACAAAACTAATTCCTGAATCCTTTCAGACATCTTTCATTGAATGGTTTCTGCAATAATACGTGATATATATACTTCTAAATTTATTGTTAGTAATATTTCCATGATATTTTCGTATTAATTCACAAAATTAATTTCTGAATCGTTTCAGACATCTTTCATTGAAAGGATTCTGCAATAATACGTGACTTATACTCTTCGAAATTTCTTTTTAGTAATATTTACAAAATATTTTCTAATTAATTCACAAAATTAATTACTGAATCTTTCAGACATCTTTCATTGAAAGGATTCTGTAATAATACGGGATTTATCATCTTACAAATTTCTTGTTAGTAATATTTCCATAATATTTTCTAATTAATTCATAAAATTAATTCCTGAATCCTTTCAGACATCTTTCATTGAAAGGATTCTGCAATAATACGTGATATATACTCTTCTAAATTTATTGTTAGTAATATTTACATAATATTTTCTAATGAATTCATAAAATTAATTGCTGAATCCTGTCAGACATCTTTCATTGAAAGGATTCTGCAATAATACGTGATATATACTCTTCTAAATTTATTGTTATTAATATTTACATAATATTTTCTAATTAATTCGCAATATTAATTCCGGAATCCTTTCAGTCATCTTTCATTGAAAGGATTCTGCAATAATACGTGATTTATCATCTTCGAAATTTCTTGTTAGTAATATTTCCATAATATTTTCATTAATTCCTGAATCCTTTCAGACATCTTTCATTGAAAGGATTCTGCAATAATACCTGATTTATACTCTTCCAAATTTCTTTTTAGTAATATTTCCATAATATTTTCTAATTAATTCACAATATTAATTCCTGAATGCTTTCAGACATCTTTCATTGGAAGGATTCTGTAATAATACGTGATTTATACTAGTCGAAATTTCTTTTTAGGAATATTTCCATAATATTTTCTAATTAATTCACAAAATTAATTCATGAATATTTCAGATATCTTTCATAGAAAGGATTCTGCAATAATACTTGATATATACTCTTCGAAATTTCTTTTTAGTAATATTTCCATAATATTTTCGATTAATTCAAAAATTAATTCCTGAATCCTTAAACACATCTTTCATTGAAAGGATTCTGCAAAAATACGTGATTTATACTCTTCAGATATCTTTCATTGAAAGGATTCTGCAGTAATACGTGATATATACTCTTCGAAATTTCTTTTTAGTAATATTTCCATAATATTTTCATTAATTCCTGAATCCTTTCAGACAGGTTTCATTGAAAGGATTCTGCAATAATACGTGATTTATACTCTTCGAAATTTCTTTTTAGTAATATTTCCATAATATTTTCGAATTAATTCACAAAATTAATTCCTGAATCCTTTCAGACATATTCCATTGGAAGGATTCTGTAATTATACGGGATTAATCATCTTCCAAATTTCTTGTTACTAATATTTCCATAATATTTTCTAATTAATTCACAAAATTATTTGCTGAATCCTTTCAGACATCTTTCATTCAAAGGATTCTGCAATAATAGGTTATTTATACTGTCCGAAATTTCTTTTTGTAATATTTCCATAATATTTTCTAATTAATTCACAAAATTAATTCCTGAATCCTTTCAGACATCTTTCATTGAAAGGGTTCTGCAATAATACGTGATCTATACTCTTCGAAATTTCTTTTTAGTAATATTTCCATAATATTTCGAATGAATTCACAAAATTAATTCCTGAATCCTTTCAGACATCTTTCATTGGAAGGATTCTGTAATAATACGGGATTTATCCTCTTCCAAATTTCTTGTTACTAATATTTCCATAATATTTTCTAATTAATTCATTAAAAATTAATTGCTGAATCCTTTCAGACATCTTTCATTCAAAGGATTCTGCAATAATAGGTTATTTATACTCTTCTAAATTTCTTTCTAGTAATATTTCCATAATATTTTCTAATTAATTCACAAAATTAATTCCTGAATCCTTTCAGACATATTTCATTGAAAGGATTCTGCATTAATACGTGATATATACTCTTCGAAATTTCTTTTTCGTAATATTTCCATAATATTTTCTAATTAATTCACAATATTAATTCCTGAGTCCTTTCAGACGTCTTTCATTCAAAGGCTTCTGCAATAATACGTAATTTATACTATTCGAAATTTCTTTTTAGTGATATTTCAATAATATTTTCTACTTAATTCACAAAATTAATTCCTGAATCCTTTCAGACATCTTTCATTGAAAGGATTCTGCAATAATTCGTGATATATACTCTTCTAAACTTATTGTTAGTAATATTTCCATAATATTTTCGATTAATTCACAAAATTAATTCCTGAATCCTTTCAGACATCTTTCATTGAAAGGATTCTGCAATAATACGTGATTTATACTCTTCGTAATTTCTTTTTGTAATATTTCCATAATATTTTCGAATTAATTCACAAAATTAATTTCTGAATCGTTTCAGACATCTTTCATTGAAAGGATTCTGCAATAATACGTGACTTATACTCTTCGAAATTTCCTTTTAGTAATATTTACAAAATATTTTCTAATTAATTCACAAAATTAATTACTGAATCTTTCAGACATCTTTCATTGAAAGGATTCTGCAATTATACGTGATATATACTCTTCGAAATTTCTTTTTAGTAATATTTCCATAACATTTTCGATTAATTCACAAAATTAATTCCTGAATCCTTTCAGACATCTTTCATTGAAAGGATTCTGCAATAATACGTGATTTATACTCTTCGTAATTTCTTTTTATAATATTTCCATAATATTTTCGAATTAATTCACAAAATTAATTCCTGAATCCATTCATACATCTTTCATTGGAAGGATTCTGTAATAATACGGGATTTATCCTCTTACAAATTTCTTGTTAGTAATATTTCCATAATATTTTCTAATTAATTCACAAAATTAATTCCTGAATCTTTCAGACATCTTTCATTGAAAGGATTCTGCAATAATACGTGATATATAGTCTTCGCAATTTCTTTTTAGTAATATTTCCATAATATTTTCGATTAATTCAAAACTAATTCCTGAATCCTTTCAGACATCTTTCATTGAAAGGATTCTGCAATATTATGTCATATTTACTCTTCGAAATTTCTTTTTAGAAATATTTCCATAATATTTTCATTAATTCCTGAATCCATTCAGACATCTTTCATTGTAAGAATTCTGCAATAATACGTGATTTATACTCATCGAAATTTGTTTTTAGTAATATTTCCATAATATTTTTGAATTAATTCACAAAATTAATTCCTGAATCCTTTCAGACATCTTTCATTGGAAGGATTCTGTAATAATACGGGATTTATCATTTTACAAATTTCTTATTAGTAATATTTCCATAATATTTTCGAATTAATTCACAATATTAATTCCGGAATCCTTTCAGACATCTTTCATTGAAAGGATTCTGCAATAATACGTGATATATACTCTTCTAAATTTATTGTTAGTAATATTTACATAATATTTTCTAATTAATTCACAATATTAATTCCGGAATACTTTCAGACATCTTTCATTGAAAGGATTCTGCAATAATACGTGATTTATACTATTCGAAATTTCTTTTTAGTAATATTTCCATAATGTTTTCTAATTAATTCATAAAATTAATTCCTGAATCCTTTCAGACATCTTTCATTGAAAGAATTCTGCAATAATACGTGATATATACTCTTCTAAATTTATTGTTAGTAATATTTACATAATATTTTCTAATTAATTCATAAAATTAATTGCTGAATCCTTTCAAACATCTTGAAAGGCTTCTGCCATAATACGTGATTTGTACTATTCGAAATTTCTTTTTAGTAATATTTACATAATATTTTCTAATTAATTCATAATATTAATTCCGAAATCCTTTCAGACATCTTTCATTCAAAGGATTCTGCAATAATACGGGATTTATACTCTTCGAAATTTCTTGTTAGTAATATTTCCATAATATTTTCTAATTAATTCACAAAATTAATACCTGAATCCTCTAAGACATCTTTCATTGGAAGGATTCTGTAATAATACGGGATTTATCATCTTACAAATTTCTTGTTAGTAATAATTCCATAATATTTTCGAATTAATTCACGAAATTAATTCCTGAATCCTTTCAGACATCTTTCATTGGAAGGATTCTGTAATAATACGGGATTTATCATCTTACAAATTTCTTGTTAGTAATATTTCCATAATATTTTCTAATTAATTCATAAAATTAATTCCTGAATCCTTTCAGACATCTTTCATTGAAAGGATTCTGCAATAATACGTGATATATACTCTTCTAAATTTATTGTTAGTAATATTTACATAATATTTTCTAATGAATTCATAAAATTAATTGCTGAATCCTTTCAGACATCTTTCATTGAAAGGATTCTGCAATAATACGTGATATATATACTCTTCTAAATTTATTGTTATTAATATTTACATAATATTTTCTAATTAATTCGCAATATTAATTCCGGAATCCTTTCAGTCATCTTTCATTGAAAGGATTCTGCAATAATACGTGATTTATCATCTTCGAAATTTCTTGTTAGTAATATTTCCATAATATTTTCATTAATTCCTGAATCCTTTCAGACATCTTTCATTGAAAGGATTCTGCAATAATACCTGATTTATACTCTTCCAAATTTCTTTTTAGTAATATTTCCATAATATTTTCTAATTAATTCACAATATTAATTCCTGAATGCTTTCAGACATCTTTCATTGGAAGGATTCTGTAATAATACGTGATTTATACTAGTCGAAATTTCTTTTTAGGAATATTTCCATAATATTTTCTAATTAATTCACAAAATTAATTCATGAATATTTCAGATATCTTTCATAGAAAGGATTCTGCAATAATACTTGATATATACTCTTCGAAATTTCTTTTTAGTAATATTTCCATAATATTTTCGATTAATTCAAAAAATTAATTCCTGAATCCTTAAACACATCTTTCATTGAAAGGATTCTGCAAAAATACGTGATTTATACTCTTCAGATATCTTTCATTGAAAGGATTCTGCAGTAATACGTGATATATACTCTTCGAAATTTCTTTTTAGTAATATTTCCATAATATTTTCATTAATTCCTGAATCCTTTCAGACAGGTTTCATTGAAAGGATTCTGCAATAATACATGATTTATACTCTTCGAAATTTCTTTTTAGTAATATTTCCATAATATTTTCGAATTAATTCACAAAATTAATTCCTGAATCCTTTCAGACATATTCCATTGGAAGGATTCTGTAATTATACGGGATTAATCATCTTCCAAATTTCTTGTTACTAATATTTCCATAATATTTTCTAATTAATTCACAAAATTATTTGCTGAATCCTTTCAGACATCTTTCATTCAAAGGATACTGCAATAATAGGTTATTTATACTGTCCGAAATTTCTTTTTTGTAATATTTCCATAATATTTTCTAATTAATTCACAAAATTAATTCCTGAATCCTTTCAGACATCTTTCATTGAAAGGGTTCTGCAATAATACGTGATCTATACTCTTCGAAATTTCTTTTTAGTAATATTTCCATAATATTTCGAATGAATTCACAAAATTAATTCCTGAATCCTTTCAGACATCTTTCATTGGAAGGATTCTGTAATAATACGGGATTTATCCTCTTCCAAATTTCTTGTTACTAATATTTCCATAATATTTTCTAATTAATTCACAAAATTAATTGCTGAATCCTTTCAGACATCTTTCATTCAAAGGATTCTGCAATAATAGGTTATTTATACTCTTCGAAATTTCTTTCTAGTAATATTTCCATAATATTTTCTAATTAATTCACAAAATTAATTCCTGAATCCTTTCAGACATATTTCATTGAAAGGATTCTGCATTAATACGTGATATATACTCTTCGAAATTTCTTTTTCGTAATATTTCCATAATATTTTCTAATTAATTCACAATATTAATTCCTGAGTCCTTTCAGACGTCTTTCATTCAAAGGCTTCTGCAATAATACGTAATTTATACTATTCGAAATTTCTTTTTAGTGATATTTCAATAATATTTTCTACTTAATTCACAAAATTAATTCCTGAATCCTTTCAGACATCTTTCATTGAAAGGATTCTGCAATAATTCGTGATATATACTCTTCTAAACTTATTGTTAGTAATATTTCCATAATATTTTCGATTAATTCACAAAATTAATTCCTGAATCCTTTCAGACATCTTTCATTGAAAGGATTCTGCAATAATACGTGATTTATACTCTTCGTAATTTCTTTTTGTAATATTTCCATAATATTTTCGAATTAATTCACAAAATTAATTCCTGAATCCTTTCAGACATCTTTCATTGGAAGGATTCTGTAATAATACGGATTTATCCTCTTCCAAATTTCTTGTTAGTAATATTACAATAATAATTTCATTAATTCCTGAATCCTTTCAGACATCTTTCATTGAAAGGATTCTGCAATAATACGTGATTTATACTCTTCGAAATTTCTTTTTAGTAATATTTCCATAATATTTCGAATTAATTCACAAAACTAATTCCTGAATCCTTTCAGACATCTTTCATTGAATGGTTTCTGCAATAATACGTGATATATACTCTTCTAAATTTATTGTTAGTAATATTTCCATGATATTTTCGTATTAATTCACAAAATTAATTTCTGAATCGTTTCAGACATCTTTCATTGAAAGGATTCTGCAATAATACGTGACTTATACTCTTCGAAATTTCTTTTTAGTAATATTTACAAAATATTTTCTAATTAATTCACAAAATTAATTACTGAATCTTTCAGACATCTTTCATTGAAAGGATTCTGCAATAATACGTGATATATACTCTTCGAAATTTCTTTTTAGTAATATTTCCATAACATTTTCGATTAATTCACAAAATTAATTCCTGAATCCTTTCAGACATCTTTCATTGAAAGGATTCTGCAATAATACGTGATTTATACTCTTCGTAATTTCTTTTTATAATATTTCCATAATATTTTCGAATTAATTCCAAAATTAATTCCTGAATCCATTCATACATCTTTCATTGGAAGGATTCTGTAATAATACGGGATTTATCCTCTTACAAATTTCTTGTTAGTAATATTTCCATAATATTTTCTAATTAATTCACAAAATTAATTCCTGAATCTTTCAGACATCTTTCATTGAAAGGATTCTGCAATAATACGTGATATATAGTCTTCGCAATTTCTTTTTAGTAATATTTCCATAATATTTTCGATTAATTCACAAAACTAATTCCTGAATCCTTTCAGACATCTTTCATTGAAAGGATTCTGCAATATTATGTCATATTTACTCTTCGAAATTTCTTTTTAGAAATATTTCCATAATATTTTCATTAATTCCTGAATCCATTCAGACATCTTTCATTGTAAGAATTCTGCAATAATACGTGATTTATACTCATCGAAATTTGTTTTTAGTAATATTTCCATAATATTTTTGAATTAATTCACAAAATTAATTCCTGAATCCTTTCAGACATCTTTCATTGGAAGGATTCTGTAATAATACGGGATTTATCATCTTACAAATTTCTTATTAGTAATATTTCCATAATATTTTCGAATTAATTCACAATATTAATTCCGGAATCCTTTCAGACATCTTTCATTGAAAGGATTCTGCAATAATACGTGATATATACTCTTCTAAATTTATTGTTAGTAATATTTACATAATATTTTCTAATTAATTCACAATATTAATTCCGGAATACTTTCAGACATCTTTCATTGAAAGGATTCTGCAATAATACGTGATTTATACTATTCGAAATTCGTTTTAGTAATATTTCCATAATGTTTTCTAATTAATTCATAAAATTAATTCCTGAATCCTTTCAGACATCTTTCATTGAAAGAATTCTGCAATAATACGTGATATATACTCTTCTAAATTTATTGTTAGTAATATTTACATAATATTTTTTAATTAATACACAAAATTAATTCCTGAATCCTTTCAGACATGTTTTATTAAAAGGATTCTGCAATAATAGGTTATTTATACTGTCCGAAATTTCTTTTTTGTAATATTTCCATAATATTTTCTAATTAATTCACAAAATTAATTCCTCAATCCTTTCAGACATCTTTCATTGAAAGGATTTTGCAATAATACGTGATATATACTCTTCGAAATTTCTTTTTAGTAATATTTCCATAATTCGAATTAATACACAAAATTAATTCCTGAAACCTTTCAGACATCTTACATTGAAAAGATTCTGCAATAATACCTGATTTATACTCTTCGAAATTTCTTTTTAGTAATATTTCCATAATATTTCGAATTAATTCACAAAATTAATTCCTGAATCCTTTCAGACATCTTTCCTTGGAATGGTTCTGTAATAATACGGGATTTATCCTCTTCCAAATTTCTTGTTAGTAATATTTCCATAATATTTTCTAATTAATACACAAAATTAATTCCTGAATCCTTTCAGACATGTTTTATTAAAAGGATTCTGCAATAATAGGTTATTTATACTCTCCAAAATTTTTTTTTTGTAATATTTCCATAATATTTTCTAATTAATTCACAATATTAATTCCTGAATCCTTTCAGACATCTTTCATTGGAAGGATTCTGTAATAATACGGGATTTATCCTCTTCCAAATTTCTTGTTACTAATATTCCCATAATATTTTCTAATTAATTCACAAAATTAATTGCTGAATCCTTTCAGACATCTTTCATTCAAAGGATTCTGCAATAATAGGTTATTTATACTCTTCGAAATTTCTTTCTAGTAATATTTCCATAATATTTTCTAATTAATTCACAAAATTAATTCCTGAATCCTTTCAGATATATTTCATTGAAAGGATTCTGCATTAATACGTGATATATACTCTTCGAAATTTCTTTTTCGTAATATTTCCATAATATTTTCTAATTAATTCACAATATTAATTCCTGAGTCCTTTCAGACGTCTTTCATTCAAAGGCTTCTGCAATAATACGTAATTTATACTATTCGAAATTTCTTTTAGTGATATTTCCATAATATTTTCTACTTAATTCACAAAATTAATTCCTGAATCCTTTCAGACATCTTTCATTGAAAGGATTCTGCAATAATTCGTGATATATACTCTTCTAAACTTATTGTTAGTAATATTTCCATAATATTTTCGATTAATTCACAAAATTAATTCCTGAATCCTTTCAGACATCTTTCATTGAAAGGATTCTGCAATAATACGTGATTTATACTCTTCGTAATTTCTTTTTGTAATATTTCCATAATATTTTCGAATTAATTCACAAAATTAATTCCTGAATCCTTTCAGACATCTTTCATTGGAAGGATTCTGTAATAATACGGGATTTATCCTCTTCCAAATTTCTTGTTAGTAATATTACAATAATAATTTCATTAATTCCTGAATCCTTTCAGACATCTTTCATTGAAAGGATTCTGCAATAATACGTGATTTATACTCTTCGAAATTTCTTTTTAGTAATATTTCCATAATATTTTCGAATTAATTCACAAAACTAATTCCTGAATCCTTTCAGACATCTTTCATTGAATGGTTTCTGCAATAATACGTGATATATATACTTCTAAATTTATTGTTAGTAATATTTCCATGATATTTTCGTATTAATTCACAAAATTAATTTCTGAATCGTTTCAGACATCTTTCATTGAAAGGATTCTGCAATAATACGTGACTTATACTCTTCGAAATTTCTTTTTAGTAATATTTACAAAATATTTTCTAATTAATTCACAAAATTAATTACTGAATCTTTCAGACATCTTTCATTGAAAGGATTCTGTAATAATACGGATTTATCATCTTACAAATTTCTTGTTAGTAATATTTCCATAATATTTTCTAATTAATTCATAAAATTAATTCCTGAATCCTTTCAGACATCTTTCATTGAAAGGATTCTGCAATAATACGTGATATATACTCTTCTAAATTTATTGTTAGTAATATTTACATAATATTTTCTAATGAATTCATAAAATTAATTGCTGAATCCTTTCAGACATCTTTCATTGAAAGGATTCTGCAATAATACGTGATATATACTCTTCTAAATTTATTGTTATTAATATTTACATAATATTTTCTAATTAATTCGCAATATTAATTCCGGAATCCTTTCAGTCATCTTTCATTGAAAGGATTCTGCAATAATACGTGATTTATCATCTTCGAAATTTCTTGTTAGTAATATTTCCATAATATTTTCATTAATTCCTGAATCCTTTCAGACATCTTTCATTGAAAGGATTCCGCAATAATACCTGATTTATACTCTTCCAAATTTCTTTTTAGTAATATTTCCATAATATTTTCTAATTAATTCACAATATTAATTCCTGAATGCTTTCAGACATCTTTCATTGGAAGGATTCTGTAATAATACGTGATTTATACTAGTCGAAATTTCTTTTTAGGAATATTTCCATAATATTTTCTAATTAATTCACAAAATTAATTCATGAATATTTCAGATATCTTTCATAGAAAGGATTCTGCAATAATACTTGATATATACTCTTCGAAATTTCTTTTTAGTAATATTTCCATAATATTTTCGATTAATTCAAAAAATTAATTCCTGAATCCTTAAACACATCTTTCATTGAAAGGATTCTGCAAAAATACGTGATTTATACTCTTCAGATATCTTTCATTGAAAGGATTCTGCAGTAATACGTGATATATACTCTTCGAAATTTCTTTTTAGTAATATTTCCATAATATTTTCATTAATTCCTGAATCCTTTCAGACAGGTTTCATTGAAAGGATTCTGCAATAATACGTGATTTATACTCTTCGAAATTTCTTTTTAGTAATATTTCCATAATATTTTCGAATTAATTCACAAAATTAATTCCTGAATCCTTTCAGACATATTCCATTGGAAGGATTCTGTAATTATACGGGATTAATCATCTTCCAAATTTCTTGTTACTAATATTTCCATAATATTTTCTAATTAATTCACAAAATTATTTGCTGAATCCTTTCAGACATCTTTCATTCAAAGGATTCTGCAATAATAGGTTATTTATACTGTCCGAAATTTCTTTTTTGTAATATTTCCATAATATTTTCTAATTAATTCACAAAATTAATTCCTGAATCCTTTCAGACATCTTTCATTGAAAGGGTTCTGCAATAATACGTGATCTATACTCTTCGAAATTTCTTTTTAGTAATATTTCCATAATATTTCGAATGAATTCACAAAATTAATTCCTGAATCCTTTCAGACATCTTTCATTGGAAGGATTCTGTAATAATACGGGATTTATCCTCTTCCAAATTTCTTGTTACTAATATTTCCATAATATTTTCTAATTAATTCACAAAATTAATTGCTGAATCCTTTCAGACATCTTTCATTCAAAGGATTCTGCAATAATAGGTTATTTATACTCTTCTAAATTTCTTTCTAGTAATATTTCCATAATATTTTCTAATTAATTCACAAAATTAATTCCTGAATCCTTTCAGACATATTTCATTGAAAGGATTCTGCATTAATACGTGATATATACTCTTCGAAATTTCTTTTTCGTAATATTTCCATAATATTTTCTAATTAATTCACAATATTAATTCCTGAGTCCTTTCAGACGTCTTTCATTCAAAGGCTTCTGCAATAATACGTAATTTATACTATTCGAAATTTCTTTTTAGTGATATTTCAATAATATTTTCTACTTAATTCACAAAATTAATTCCTGAATCCTTTCAGACATCTTTCATTGAAAGGATTCTGCAATAATTCGTGATATATACTCTTCTAAACTTATTGTTAGTAATATTTCCATAATATTTTCGATTAATTCACAAAATTAATTCCTGAATCCTTTCAGACATCTTTCATTGAAAGGATTCTGCAATAATACGTGATTTATACTCTTCGTAATTTCTTTTGTAATATTTCCATAATATTTTCGAATTAATTCACAAAATTAATTTCTGAATCGTTTCAGACATCTTTCATTGAAAGGATTCTGCAATAATACGTGACTTATACTCTTCGAAATTTCCTTTTAGTAATATTTACAAAATATTTTCTAATTAATTCACAAAATTAATTACTGAATCTTTCAGACATCTTTCATTGAAAGGATTCTGCAATAATACGTGATATATACTCTTCGAAATTTCTTTTTAGTAATATTTCCATAACATTTTCGATTAATTCACAAAATTAATTCCTGAATCCTTTCAGACATCTTTCATTGAAAGGATTCTGCAATAATACGTGATTTATACTCTTCGTAATTTCTTTTTATAATATTTCCATAATATTTTCGAATTAATTCACAAAATTAATTCCTGAATCCATTCATACATCTTTCATTGGAAGGATTCTGTAATAATACGGGATTTATCCTCTTACAAATTTCTTGTTAGTAATATTTCCATAATATTTTCTAATTAATTCACAAAATTAATTCCTGAATCTTTCAGACATCTTTCATTGAAAGGATTCTGCAATAATACGTGATATATAGTCTTCGCAATTTCTTTTTAGTAATATTTCCATAATATTTTCGATTAATTCACAAAACTAATTCCTGAATCCTTTCAGACATCTTTCATTGAAAGGATTCTGCAATATTATGTCATATTTACTCTTCGAAATTTCTTTTTAGAAATATTTCCATAATATTTTCATTAATTCCTGAATCCATTCAGACATCTTTCATTGTAAGAATTCTGCAATAATACGTGATTTATACTCATCGAAATTTGTTTTTAGTAATATTTCCATAATATTTTTGAATTAATTCACAAAATTAATTCCTGAATCCTTTCAGACATCTTTCATTGGAAGGATTCTGTAATAATACGGATTTATCATCTTACAAATTTCTTATTAGTAATATTTCCATAATATTTTCGAATTAATTCACAATATTAATTCCGGAATCCTTTCAGACATCTTTCATTGAAAGGATTCTGCAATAATACGTGATATATACTCTTCTAAATTTATTGTTAGTAATATTTACATAATATTTTCTAATTAATTCACAATATTAATTCCGGAATACTTTCAGACATCTTTCATTGAAAGGATTCTGCAATAATACGTGATTTATACTATTCGAAATTTCTTTTTAGTAATATTTCCATAATGTTTTCTAATTAATTCATAAAATTAATTCCTGAATCCTTTCAGACATCTTTCATTGAAAGAATTCTGCAATAATACGTGATATATACTCTTCTAAATTTATTGTTAGTAATATTTACATAATATTTTCTAATTAATTCATAAAATTAATTGCTGAATCCTTTCAAACATCTTGAAAGGCTTCTGCCATAATACGTGATTTGTACTATTCGAAATTTCTTTTTAGTAATATTTACATAATATTTTCTAATTAATTCATAATATTAATTCCGAAATCCTTTCAGACATCTTTCATTCAAAGGATTCTGCAATAATACGGATTTATACTCTTCGAAATTTCTTGTTAGTAATATTTCCATAATATTTTCTAATTAATTCACAAAATTAATACCTGAATCCTCTAAGACATCTTTCATTGGAAGGATTCTGTAATAATACGGGATTTATCATCTTACAAATTTCTTGTTAGTAATAATTCCATAATATTTTCGAATTAATTCACGAAATTAATTCCTGAATCCTTTCAGACATCTTTCATTGGAAGGATTCTGTAATAATACGGGATTTATCATCTTACAAATTTCTTGTTAGTAATATTTCCATAATATTTTCTAATTAATTCATAAAATTAATTCCTGAATCCTTTCAGACATCTTTCATTGAAAGGATTCTGCAATAATACGTGATATATACTCTTCTAAATTTATTGTTAGTAATATTTACATAATATTTTCTAATGAATTCATAAAATTAATTGCTGAATCCTTTCAGACATCTTTCATTGAAAGGATTCTGCAATAATACGTGATATATATACTCTTCTAAATTTATTGTTATTAATATTTACATAATATTTTCTAATTAATTCGCAATATTAATTCCGGAATCCTTTCAGTCATCTTTCATTGAAAGGATTCTGCAATAATACGTGATTTATCATCTTCGAAATTTCTTGTTAGTAATATTTCCATAATATTTTCATTAATTCCTGAATCCTTTCAGACATCTTTCATTGAAAGGATTCTGCAATAATACCTGATTTATACTCTTCCAAATTTCTTTTTAGTAATATTTCCATAATATTTTCTAATTAATTCACAATATTAATTCCTGAATGCTTTCAGACATCTTTCATTGGAAGGATTCTGTAATAATACGTGATTTATACTAGTCGAAATTTCTTTTTAGGAATATTTCCATAATATTTTCTAATTAATTCACAAAATTAATTCATGAATATTTCAGATATCTTTCATAGAAAGGATTCTGCAATAATACTTGATATATACTCTTCGAAATTTCTTTTTAGTAATATTTCCATAATATTTTCGATTAATTCAAAAAATTAATTCCTGAATCCTTAAACACATCTTTCATTGAAAGGATTCTGCAAAAATACGTGATTTATACTCTTCAGATATCTTTCATTGAAAGGATTCTGCAGTAATACGTGATATATACTCTTCGAAATTTCTTTTTAGTAATATTTCCATAATATTTTCATTAATTCCTGAATCCTTTCAGACAGGTTTCATTGAAAGGATTCTGCAATAATACATGATTTATACTCTTCGAAATTTCTTTTTAGTAATATTTCCATAATATTTTCGAATTAATTCACAAAATTAATTCCTGAATCCTTTCAGACATATTCCATTGGAAGGATTCTGTAATTATACGGGATTAATCATCTTCCAAATTTCTTGTTACTAATATTTCCATAATATTTTCTAATTAATTCACAAAATTATTTGCTGAATCCTTTCAGACATCTTTCATTCAAAGGATACTGCAATAATAGGTTATTTATACTGTCCGAAATTTCTTTTTGTAATATTTCCATAATATTTTCTAATTAATTCACAAAATTAATTCCTGAATCCTTTCAGACATCTTTCATTGAAAGGGTTCTGCAATAATACGTGATCTATACTCTTCGAAATTTCTTTTTAGTAATATTTCCATAATATTTCGAATGAATTCACAAAATTAATTCCTGAATCCTTTCAGACATCTTTCATTGGAAGGATTCTGTAATAATACGGGATTTATCCTCTTCCAAATTTCTTGTTACTAATATTTCCATAATATTTTCTAATTAATTCACAAAATTAATTGCTGAATCCTTTCAGACATCTTTCATTCAAAGGATTCTGCAATAATAGGTTATTTATACTCTTCGAAATTTCTTTCTAGTAATATTTCCATAATATTTTCTAATTAATTCACAAAATTAATTCCTGAATCCTTTCAGACATATTTCATTGAAAGGATTCTGCATTAATACGTGATATATACTCTTCGAAATTTCTTTTTCGTAATATTTCCATAATATTTTCTAATTAATTCACAATATTAATTCCTGAGTCCTTTCAGACGTCTTTCATTCAAAGGCTTCTGCAATAATACGTAATTTATACTATTCGAAATTTCTTTTTAGTGATATTTCAATAATATTTTCTACTTAATTCACAAAATTAATTCCTGAATCCTTTCAGACATCTTTCATTGAAAGGATTCTGCAATAATTCGTGATATATACTCTTCTAAACTTATTGTTAGTAATATTTCCATAATATTTTCGATTAATTCACAAAATTAATTCCTGAATCCTTTCAGACATCTTTCATTGAAAGGATTCTGCAATAATACGTGATTTATACTCTTCGTAATTTCTTTTTGTAATATTTCCATAATATTTTCGAATTAATTCACAAAATTAATTCCTGAATCCTTTCAGACATCTTTCATTGGAAGGATTCTGTAATAATACGGGATTTATCCTCTTCCAAATTTCTTGTTAGTAATATTACAATAATAATTTCATTAATTCCTGAATCCTTTCAGACATCTTTCATTGAAAGGATTCTGCAATAATACGTGATTTATACTCTTCGAAATTTCTTTTTAGTAATATTTCCATAATATTTTCGAATTAATTCACAAAACTAATTCCTGAATCCTTTCAGACATCTTTCATTGAATGGTTTCTGCAATAATACGTGATATATACTCTTCTAAATTTATTGTTAGTAATATTTCCATGATATTTTCGTATTAATTCACAAAATTAATTTCTGAATCGTTTCAGACATCTTTCATTGAAAGGATTCTGCAATAATACGTGACTTATACTCTTCGAAATTTCTTTTTAGTAATATTTACAAAATATTTTCTAATTAATTCACAAAATTAATTACTGAATCTTTCAGACATCTTTCATTGAAAGGATTCTGCAATAATACGTGATATATACTCTTCGAAATTTCTTTTTAGTAATATTTCCATAACATTTTCGATTAATTCACAAAATTAATTCCTGAATCCTTTCAGACATCTTTCATTGAAAGGATTCTGCAATAATACGTGATTTATACTCTTCGTAATTTCTTTTTATAATATTTCCATAATATTTTCGAATTAATTCCCAAAATTAATTCCTGAATCCATTCATACATCTTTCATTGGAAGGATTCTGTAATAATACGGGATTTATCCTCTTACAAATTTCTTGTTAGTAATATTTCCATAATATTTTCTAATTAATTCACAAAATTAATTCCTGAATCTTTCAGACATCTTTCATTGAAAGGATTCTGCAATAATACGTGATATATAGTCTTCGCAATTTCTTTTTAGTAATATTTCCATAATATTTTCGATTAATTCACAAAACTAATTCCTGAATCCTTTCAGACATCTTTCATTGAAAGGATTCTGCAATATTATGTCATATTTACTCTTCGAAATTTCTTTTTAGAAATATTTCCATAATATTTTCATTAATTCCTGAATCCATTCAGACATCTTTCATTGTAAGAATTCTGCAATAATACGTGATTTATACTCATCGAAATTTGTTTTTAGTAATATTTCCATAATATTTTTGAATTAATTCACAAAATTAATTCCTGAATCCTTTCAGACATCTTTCATTGGAAGGATTCTGTAATAATACGGGATTTATCATCTTACAAATTTCTTATTAGTAATATTTCCATAATATTTTCGAATTAATTCACAATATTAATTCCGGAATCCTTTCAGACATCTTTCATTGAAAGGATTCTGCAATAATACGTGATATATACTCTTCTAAATTTATTGTTAGTAATATTTACATAATATTTTCTAATTAATTCACAATATTAATTCCGGAATACTTTCAGACATCTTTCATTGAAAGGATTCTGCAATAATACGTGATTTATACTATTCGAAATTCGTTTTAGTAATATTTCCATAATGTTTTCTAATTAATTCATAAAATTAATTCCTGAATCCTTTCAGACATCTTTCATTGAAAGAATTCTGCAATAATACGTGATATATACTCTTCTAAATTTATTGTTAGTAATATTTACATAATATTTTTTAATTAATTCATAAAATTAATTGCTGAATCCTTTCAGACATCTTTCATTGGAAGGACTCTGCAATAATACGTGATTTATACTCTTCAAAATTTCTTTTTAGTAATATTTCCATAATATTTTCAAATTAATTCACAAAATTAATGCCTGAATCCTTTCAGACCTCTTTCATTGGAAGGATTCTGTAATAATACGGGATTTATCCTCTTCCAAATTTCTTGTTAGTAATATTTCCATAATATTTTCTAATTAACTCACAAAATTAATTCCTGAATTCTTTCAGACATCTTTCATTCAAAGGATTCTGCAATAATAGCTTATTTATATGGTCCGAAATTTCTTTTTTGTAATATTTCCATAATATTTTCTAATGAATTCACAATATTAATTCCTGAATCCTTTCAAAGAACTTTCATTGAAAGGCTTCTGCAATAATACCTGATTTATACAATTCGAAATTTCTTTTTAGTAATCTTTCCATAATATTTTCTAATTAATTCACAAAATTAATTCCTGAATCCTTTCAGATATCTTTCATTGAAAGGATTCTGCAGTAATACGTGATATATACACTTCGAAATTTCTTTTTAGTAATATTTCCATAATATTTTCATTAATTCCTGAATCCTTTCAGACATCTTTCATTGAAAGGATTCTGCAATAATACCTGATTTATACTCTTCCAAATTTCTTTTTAGTAATATTTCCACAATATTATCCAATTAATTCACAAAATTAATTCCTGAATCCTTTCAGACATCTTCCATTGGAAGGATTCTGTAATAATACGGGATTTATCATCTTACAAATTTCTTGTTAGTAATATTTCCATAATATTTTCAAATTAATTCACAAAATTAATTCCTCAATCCTTTCAGACATCTTTCATTGAAAGGATTTTGCAATAATACGTGATATATACTCTTCGAAATTTCTTTTTAGTAATATTTCCATAATTCGAATTAATACACAAAATTAATTCCTGAAACCTTTCAGACATCTTACATTGAAAAGATTCTGCAATAATGCCTGATTTATACTCTTCGAAATTTCTTTTTAGTAATATTTCCATAATATTTCGAATTAATTCACAAAATTAATTCCTGAATCCTTTCAGACATCTTTCCTTGGAATGGTTCTGTAATAATACGGGATTTATCCTCTTCCAAATTTCTTGTTAGTAATATTTCCATAATATTTTCTAATTAATTCACAAAATTAATTCCTGAATCCTTTCAGACATGTTTTATTAAAAGGATTCTGCAATAATAGGTTATTTATACTGTCCGAAATTTCTTTTTTGTAATATTTCCATAATATTTTCTAATTAATTCACAAAATTAATTCCTGAATCCTTTCAGACATCTTTCATTGAAAGGGTTCTGCAATAATACGTGATCTATACTCTTCGAAATTTCTTTCTAGAAATATTTCCATAATATTTTCTAATTAATTCACAAAATTAATTCCTGAATCCTTTCAGATATCTTTCATTGAAAGGATTCTGCAGTAATACGTGATATATACTCTTCGAAATTTCTTTTTAGTAATATTTCCATAATATTTTCATTAATTCCTGAATCCTTTCAGACATCTTTCATTGAAAGGATTCTGCAATAATACCTGATTTATACTCTTCCAAATTACTTTTTAGTAATATTTCCATAATATTTTCCAATTAATTCACAAAATTAATTCCTGAATCCTTTCAGACATCTTCCATTGGAAGGATTCTGTAATAATACGGGATTTATCCTCTTCCAAATTTCTTGTTAGTAATATTTCCATAATATTTTCTAATTAATTCACAAAATTAATTCCTGAATCCTTTCAGACATGTTTTATTAAAAGGATTCTGCAATAATAGGTTATTTATACTGTCCGAAATTACTTTTTTGTAATATTTCCATAATATTTTCTAATTAATTCACAAAATTAATTCCTCAATCCTTTCAGACATCTTTCATTGAAAGGATTTTGCAATAATACGTGATATATACTCTTCGAAATTTCTTTTTAGTAATATTTCCATAATTCGAATTAATACACAAAATTAATTCCTGAAACCTTTCAGACATCTTACATTGAAAAGATTCTGCAATAATACCTGATTTATACTCTTGGAAATTTCTTTTTAGTAATATTTCCATAATATTTCGAATTAATTCACAAAATTAATTCCTGAATCCTTTCAGACATCTTTCCTTGGAATGGTTCTGTAATAATACGGGATTTATCCTCTTCCAAATTTCTTGTTAGTAATATTTCCATAATATTTTCTAATTAATACACAAAATTAATTCCTGAATCCTTTCAGACATGTTTTATTAAAAGGATTCTGCAATAATAGGTTATTTATACTCTCCAAAATTTTTTTTTTGTAATATTTCCATAATATTTTCTAATTAATTCACAATATTAATTCCTGAATGCTTTCAGACATCTTTCATTGGAAGGATTCTGTAATAATACGTGATTTATACTATTCGAAATTTCTTTTTAGGAATATTTCCATAATATTTTCTAATTAATTCACAAAATTAATTCATGAATATTTCAGATATCTTTCATAGAAAGGATTCTGCAATAATACTTGATATATACTCTTCGAAATTTCTTTTTAGTAATATTTCCATAATATTTTCGATTAATTCAAAAAATTAATTCCTGAATCCTTAAACACATCTTTCATTGAAAGGATTCTGCAAAAATACGTGATTTATACTCTTCAGATATCTTTCATTGAAAGGATTCTGCAGTAATACGTGATATATACTCTTCGAAATTTCTTTTTAGTAATATTTCCATAATATTTTCATTAATTCCTGAATCCTTTCAGACAGGTTTCATTGAAAGGATTCTGCAATAATACGTGATTTATACTCTTCGAAATTTCATTTTAGTAATATTTCCATAATATTTTCGAATTAATTCACAAAATTAATTCCTGAATCCTTTCAGACATCTTCCATTGGAAGGATTCTGTAATAATACGGGATTTATCATCTTACAAATTTCTTGTTAGTAATATTTCCATAATATTTTCAAATTAATTCACAAAATTAATTCCTCAATCCTTTCAGACATCTTTCATTGAAAGGATTTTGCAATAATACGTGATATATACTCTTCGAAATTTCTTTTTAGTAATATTTCCATAATTCGAATTAATACACAAAATTAATTCCTGAAACCTTTCAGACATCTTACATTGAAAAGATTCTGCAATAATACCTGATTTATACTCTTCGAAATTTCTTTTTAGTAATATTTCCATAATATTTCGAATGAATTCACAAAATTAATTCCTGAATCCTTTCAGACATCTTTCATTGGAAGGATTCTGTAATAATACGGGATTTATCCTCTTCCAAATTTCTTGTTACTAATATTCCCATAATATTTTCTAATTAATTCACAAAATTAATTGCTGAATCCTTTCAGACATCTTTCATTCAAAGGATTCTGCAATAATAGGTTATTTATACTCTTCGAAATTTCTTTCTAGTAATATTTCCATAATATTTTCTAATTAATTCACAAAATTAATTCCTGAATCCTTTCAGACATATTTCATTGAAAGGATTCTGCATTAATACGTGATATATACTCTTCGAAATTTCTTTTTCGTAATATTTCCATAATATTTTCTAATTAATTCACAATATTAATTCCTGAGTCCTTTCAGACGTCTTTCATTCAAAGGCTTCTGCAATAATACGTAATTTATACTATTCGAAATTTCTTTTTAGTGATATTTCCATAATATTTTCTACTTAATTCACAAAATTAATTCCTGAATCCTTTCAGACATCTTTCATTGAAAGGTTTCTGCAATAATTCGTGATATATACTCTTCGAAACTTATTGTTAGTAATATTTCCATAATATTTTCGATTAATTCACAAAATTAATTCCTGAATCCTTTCAGACATCTTTCATTGAAAGGATTCTGCAATAATACGTGATTTATACTCTTCGTAATTTCTTTTTGTAATATTTCCATAATATTTTCGAATTAATTCACAAAATTAATTCCTGAATCCTTTCAGACATCTTTCATTGGAAGGATTCTGTAATAATACGGGATTTATCCTCTTCCAAATTTCTTGTTAGTAATATTACAATAATAATTTCATTAATTCCTGAATCCTTTCAGACATCTTTCATTGAAAGGATTCTGCAATAATACGTGATTTATACTCTTCGAAATTTCTTTTTAGTAATATTTCCATAATATTTTCGAATTAATTCACAAAACTAATTCCTGAATCCTTTCAGACATCTTTCATTGAATGGTTTCTGCAATAATACGTGATATATACTCTTCTAAATTTATTGTTAGTAATATTTCCATGATATTTTCGTATTAATTCACAAAATTAATTTCTGAATCGTTTCAGACATCTTTCATTGAAAGGATTCTGCAATAATACGTGACTTATACTCTTCGAAATTTCTTTTTAGTAATATTTACAAAATATTTTCTAATTAATTCACAAAATTAATTACTGAATCTTTCAGACATCTTTCATTGAAAGGATTATGCAATAATACGTGATATATACTCTTCGAAATTTCTTTTTAGTAATATTTCCATAACATTTTCGATTAATTCACAAAATTAATTCCTGAATCCTTTCAGACATCTTTCATTGAAAGGATTCTGCAATAATACGTGATTTATACTCTTCGTAATTTCTTTTTATAATATTTCCATAATATTTTCGAATTAATTCACAAAATTAATTCCTGAATCCATTCATACATCTTTCATTGGAAGGATTCTGTAATAATACGGGATTTATCCTCTTACAAATTTCTTGTTAGTAATATTTCCATAATATTTTCTAATTAATTCACAAAATTAATTCCTGAATCTTTCAGACATCTTTCATTGAAAGGATTCTGCAATAATACGTGATATATAGTCTTCGCAATTTCTTTTTAGTAATATTTCCATAATATTTTCGATTAATTCACAAAACTAATTCCTGAATCCTTTCAGACATCTTTCATTGAAAGGATTCTGCAATATTATGTCATATTTACTCTTCGAAATTTCTTTTTAGAAATATTTCCATAATATTTTCATTAATTCCTGAATCCATTCAGACATCTTTCATTGTAAGAATTCTGCAATAATACGTGATTTATACTCATCGAAATTTGTTTTTAGTAATATTTCCATAATATTTTTGAATTAATTCACAAAATTATTTCCTGAATCCTTTCAGACATCTTTCATTGGAAGGATTCTGTAATAATACGGGATTTATCATCTTACAAATTTCTTATTAGTAATATTTCCATAATATTTTCGAATTAATTCACAATATTAATTCCGGAATCCTTTCAGACATCTTTCATTGAAAGGATTCTGCAATAATACGTGATATATACTCTTCTAAATTTATTGTTAGTAATATTTACATAATATTTTCTAATTAATTCACAATATTAATTCCGGAATACTTTCAGACATCTTTCATTGAAAGGATTCTGCAATAATACGTGATTTATACTATTCGAAATTTCTTTTTAGTAATATTTACATAATGTTTTCTAATTAATTCATAAAATTAATTCCTGAATCCTTTCAGACATCTTTCATTGAAAGAATTCTGCAATAATACGTGATATATACTCTTCTAAATTTATTGTTAGTAATATTTACATAATATTTTCTAATTAATTCATAAAATTAATTGCTGAATCCTTTCAAACATCTTGAAAGGCTTCTGCCATAATACGTGATTTGTACTATTCGAAATTTCTTTTTAGTAATATTTACATAATATTTTCTAATTAATTCATAATATTAATTCCGAAATCCTTTCAGACATCT
Source organism: Torymus aiolomorphi (assembly GCA_036365515.1). Lineage (NCBI taxonomy): Eukaryota > Metazoa > Arthropoda > Insecta > Hymenoptera > Torymidae > Torymus > Torymus aiolomorphi. The sequence continues at coordinate 112,360,784 of CM070876.1, forward strand.
TTCATTGAAAGGATTCTGCAATAATACGGGATTTATACTCTTCGAAATTTCTTGTTAGTAATATTTCCATAATATTTTCTAATTAATTCACAAAATTAATACCTGAATCCTCTCAGACATCTTTCATTGGAAGGATTCTGTAATAATACGGATTTATCATCTTACAAATTTCTTGTTAGTAATAATTCCATAATATTTTCGAATTAATTCACGAAATTAATTCCTGAATCCTTTCAGACATCTTTCATTGGAAGGATTCTGTAATAATACGGGATTTATCATCTTACAAATTTCTTGTTAGTAATATTTCCATAATATTTTCTAATTAATTCATAAAATTAATTCCTGAATCCTTTCAGACATCTTTCATTGAAAGGATTCTGCAATAATACGTGATATATACTCTTCTAAATTTATTGTTAGTAATATTTACATAATATTTTCTAATGAATTCATAAAATTAATTGCTGAATCCTTTCAGACATCTTTCATTGAAAGGATTCTGCAATAATACGTGATATATACTCTTCTAAATTTATTGTTAGTAATATTTACATAATATTTTCTAATTAATTCACAATATTAATTCCGGAATCCTTTCAGTCATCTTTCATTGAAAGGATTCTGCAATAATACGTGATTTATCATCTTCGAAATTTCTTGTTAGTAATATTTCCATAATATTTTCATTAATTCCTGAATCCTTTCAGACATCTTTCATTGAAAGGATTCTGCAATAATACCTGATTTATACTCTTCCAAATTTCTTTTTAGTAATATTTCCATAATATTTTCTAATTAATTCACAATATTAATTCCTGAATGCTTTCAGACATCTTTCATTGGAAGGATTCTGTAATAATACGTGATTTATACTATTCGAAATTTCTTTTTAGGAATATTTCCATAATATTTTCTAATTAATTCACAAAATTAATTCATGAATATTTCAGATATCTTTCATTGAAAGGATTCTGCAGTAATACGTGATATATACACTTCGAAATTTCTTTTTAGTAATATTTCCATAATATTTTCATTAATACCTGAATCCTTTCAGACATCTTTCATTGAAAGGATTCTGCAATAATACCTGATTTATACTCTTCCAAATTTCTTTTTAGTAATATTTCCATAATATTATCCAATTAATTCACAAAATTAATTCCTGAATCCTTTCAGACATCTTCCATTGGAAGGATTCTGTAATAATACGGGATTTATCATCTTACAAATTTCTTGTTAGTAATATTTCCATAATATTTTCAAATTAATTCACAAAATTAATTCCTCAATCCTTTCAGACATCTTTCATTGAAAGGATTTTGCAATAATACGTGATATATACTCTTCGAAATTTCTTTTTAGTAATATTTCCATAATTCGAATTAATACACAAAATTAATTCCTGAAAACTTTCAGACATCTTACATTGAAAAGATTCTGCAATAATACCTGATTTATACTCTTCGAAATTTCTTTTTAGTAATATTTCCATAATATTTCGAATTAATTCACAAAATTAATTCCTGAATCCTTTCAGACATCTTTCCATGGAATGGTTCTGTAATAATACGGGATTTATCCTCTTCCAAATTTCTTGTTAGTAATATTTCCATAATATTTTCTAATTAATTCACAAAATTAATTCCTGAATCCTTTCAGACATGTTTTATTAAAAGGATTCTGCAATAATAGGTTATTTATACTGTCCGAAATTTCTTTTTTGTAATATTTCCATAATATTATCTAATTAATTCACAAAATTAATTCCTGAATCCTTTCAGACATCTTTCATTGAAAGGGTTCTGCAATAATACGTGATCTATACTCTTCGAAATTTCTTTCTAGAAATATTTCCATAATATTTTCTAATTAATTCACAAAATTAATTCCTGAATCCTTTCAGATATCTTTCATTGAAAGGATTCTGCAGTAATACGTGATATATACTCTTCGAAATTTCTTTTTAGTAATATTTCCATAATATTTTCATTAATTCCTGAATCCTTTCAGACATCTTTCATTGAAAGGATTCTGCAATAATACCTGATTTATACTCTTCCAAATTACTTTTTAGTAATATTTCCATAATATTTTCCAATTAATTCACAAAATTAATTCCTGAATCCTTTCAGACATCTTCCATTGGAAGGATTCTGTAATAATACGGGATTTATCATCTTACAAATTTCTTGTTAGTAATATTTCCATAATATTTTCTAATTAATACACAAAATTAATTCCTGAATCCTTTCAGACATGTTTTATTATAAGGATTCTGCAATAATAGGTTATTTATACTGTCCGAAATTTCTTTTTTGTAATATTTCCATAATATTTTCTAATTAATTCACAAAATTAATTCCTCAATCCTTTCAGACATCTTTCATTGAAAGGATTTTGCAATAATACGTGATATATACTCTTCGAAATTTCTTTTTAGTAATATTTCCATAATTCGAATTAATACACAAAATTAATTCCTGAAACCTTTCAGACATCTTACATTGAAAAGATTCTGCAATAATACCTGATTTATACTCTTCGAAATTTCTTTTTAGTAATATTTCCATAATATTTCGAATTAATTCACAAAATTAATTCCTGAATCCTTTCAGACATCTTTCCTTGGAATGGTTCTGTAATAATACGGGATTTATCCTCTTCCAAATTTCTTGTTAGTAATATTTCCATAATATTTTCTAATTAATACACAAAATTAATTCCTGAATCCTTTCAGACATGTTTTATTAAAAGGATTCTGCAATAATAGGTTATTTATACTCTCCAAAATTTTTTTTTGTAATATTTCCATAATATTTTCTAATTAATTCACAATATTAATTCCTGAATGCTTTCAGACATCTTTCATTGGAAGGATTCTGTAATAATACGTGATTTATACTATTCGAAATTTCTTTTTAGGAATATTTCCATAATATTTTCTAATTAATTCACAAAATTAATTCATGAATATTTCAGATATCTTTCATAGAAAGGATTCTGCAATAATACTTGATATATACTCTTCGAAATTTCTTTTTAGTAATATTTCCATAATATTTTCGATTAATTCAAAAAATTAATTCCTGAATCCTTAAACACATCTTTCATTGAAAGGATTCTGCAAAAATACGTGATTTATACTCTTCAGATATCTTTCATTGAAAGGATTCTGCAGTAATACGTGATATATACTCTTCGAAATTTCTTTTTAGTAATATTTCCATAATATTTTCATTAATTCCTGAATCCTTTCAGACAGGTTTCATTGAAAGGATTCTGCAATAATACGTGATTTATACTCTTCGAAATTTCTTTTTAGTAATATTTCCATAATATTTTCGAATTAATTCACAAAATTAGGTCCTGAATCCTTTCAGACATATTCCATTGGAAGGATTCTGTAATTATACGGGATTAATCATCTTCCAAATTTCTTGTTACTAATATTTCCATAATATTTTCTAATTAATTCACAAAATTATTTGCTGAATCCTTTCAGACATCTTTCATTCAAAGGATTCTGCAATAATAGGTTATTTATACTGTCGGAAATTTCTTTTTGTAATATTTCCATAATATTTTCTAATTAATTCACAAAATTAATTCCTGAATCCTTTCAGACATCTTTCATTGAAAGGGTTCTGCAATAATACGTGATCTATACTCTTCGAAATTTCTTTTTGGTAATATTTCCATAATATTTCGAATGAATTCACAAAATTAATTCCTGAATCCTTTCAGACATCTTTCATTGGAAGGATTCTGTAATAATACGGGATTTATCCTCTTCCAAATTTCTTGTTACTAATATTCCCATAATATTTTCTAATTAATTCACAAAATTAATTGCTGAATCCTTTCAGACATCTTTCATTCAAAGGATTCTGCAATAATAGGTTATTTATACTCTTCGAAATTTCTTTCTAGTAATATTTTCATAATATTTTCTAATTAATTCACAAAATTAATTCCTGAATCCTTTCAGACATATTTCATTGAAAGGATTCTGCATTAATACGTGATATATACTCTTCGAATATTTTCTAATTAATTCACAATATTAATTCCTGAGTCCTTTCAGACGTCTTTCATTCAAAGGCTTCTGCAATAATACGTAATTTATACTATTCGAAATTTCTTTTTAGTGATATTTCCATAATATTTTCTACTTAATTCACAAAATTAATTCCTGAATCCTTTCAGACATCTTTCATTGAAAGGATTCTGCAATAATTCGTGATATATACTCTTCGAAACTTATTGTTAGTAATATTTCCATAATATTTTCGATTAATTCACAAAATTAATTCCTGAATCCTTTCAGACATCTTTCATTGAAAGGATTCTGCAATAATACGTGATTTATACTCTTCGTAATTTCTTTTTGTAATATTTCCATAATATTTTCGAATTAATTCACAAAATTAATTCCTGAATCCTTTCAGACATCTTTCATTGGAAGGATTCTGTAATAATACGGGATTTATCCTCTTCCAAATTTCTTGTTAGTAATATTACAATAATAATTTCATTAATTCCTGAATCCTTTCAGACATCTTTCATTGAAAGGATTCTGCAATAATACGTGATTTATACTCTTCGAAATTTCTTTTTAGTAATATTTCCATAATATTTTCGAATTAATTCACAAAACTAATTCCTGAATCCTTTCAGACATCTTTCATTGAATGGTTTCTGCAATAATACGTGATATATACTCTTCTAAATTTATTGTTAGTAATATTTCCATGATATTTTCGTATTAATTCACAAAATTAATTTCTGAATCGTTTCAGACATCTTTCATTGAAAGGATTCTGCAATAATACGTGACTTATACTCTTCGAAATTTCTTTTTAGTAATATTTACAAAATATTTTCTAATTAATTCACAAAATTAATTACTGAATCTTTCAGACATCTTTCATTGAAAGGATTATGCAATAATACGTGATATATACGCTTCGAAATTTCTTTTTAGTAATATTTCCATAACATTTTCGATTAATTCACAAAATTAATTCCTGAATCCTTTCAGACATCTTTCATTGAAAGGATTCTGCAATAATACGTGATTTATACTCTTCGTAATTTCTTTTTATAATATTTCCATAATATTTTCGAATTAATTCACAAAATTAATTCCTGAATCCATTCATACATCTTTCATTGGAAGGATTCTGTAATAATACGGGATTTATCCTCTTACAAATTTCTTGTTAGTAATATTTCCATAATATTTTCTAATTAATTCACAAAATTAATTCCTGAATCTTTCAGACATCTTTCATTGAAAGGATTCTGCAATAAAACGTGATATATAGTCTTCGCAATTTCTTTTTAGTAATATTTCCATAATATTTTCGATTAATTCACAAAACTAATTCCTGAATCCTTTCAGACATCTTTCATTGAAAGGATTCTGCAATATTATGTCATATTTACTCTTCGAAATTTCTTTTTAGAAATATTTCCATAATATTTTCATTAATTCCTGAATCCATTCAGACATCTTTCATTGTAAGAATTCTGCAATAATACGTGATTTATACTCATCGAAATTTGTTTTTAGTAATATTTCCATAATATTTTTGAATTAATTCACAAAATTAATTCCTGAATCCTTTCAGACATCTTTCATTGGAAGGATTCTGTAATAATACGGATTTATCATCTTACAAATTTCTTATTAGTAATATTTCCATAATATTTTCGAATTAATTCACAATATTAATTCCGGAATCCTTTCAGACATCTTTCATTGAAAGGATTCTGCAATAATACGTGATATATACTCTTCTAAATTTATTGTTAGTAATATTTACATAATATTTTCTAATTAATTCACAATATTAATTCCGGAATACTTTCAGACATCTTTCATTGAAAGGATTCTGCAATAATACGTGATTTATACTATTCGAAATTTCTTTTTAGTAATATTTCCATAATGTTTTCTAATTAATTCATAAAATTAATTCCTGAATCCTTTCAGACATCTTTCATTGAAAGAATTCTGCAATAATACGTGATATATACTCTTCTAATTTTATTGTTAGTAATATTTACATAATATTTTCTAATTAATTCATAAAATTAATTGCTGAATCCTTTCAAACATCTTGAAAGGCTTCTGCCATAATACGTGATTTGTACTATTCGAAATTTCTTTTTAGTAATATTTACATAATATTTTCTAATTAATTCATAATATTAATTCCGAAATCCTTTCAGACATCTTTCATTGAAAGGATTCTGCAATAATACGGGATTTATACTCTTCGAAATTTCTTGTTAGTAATATTTCCATAATATTTTCTAATTAATTCACAAAATTAATACCTGAATCCTCTCAGACATCTTTCATTGGAAGGATTCTGCAATAATACGGGATTTATCATCTTACAAATTTCTTGTTAGTAATAATTCCATAATATTTTCGAATTAATTCACGAAATTAATTCCTGAATCCTTTCAGACATCTTTCATTGGAAGGATTCTGTAATAATACGGGATTTATCATCTTACAAATTTCTTGTTAGTAATATTTCCATAATATTTTCTAATTAATTCATAAAATTAATTCCTGAATCCTTTCAGACATCTTTCATTGAAAGGATTCTGCAATAATACGTGATATATACTTTTCTAAATTTATTGTTAGTAATATTTACATAATATTTTCTAATGAATTCATAAAATTAATTGCTGAATCCTTTCAGACATCTTTCATTGAAAGGATTCTGCAATAATACGTGATATATACTCTTCTAAATTTATTGTTAGTAATATTTACATAATATTTTCTAATTAATTCACAATATTAATTCCGGAATCCTTTCAGTCATCTTTCATTGAAAGGATTCTGCAATAATACGTGATTTATCATCTTCGAAATTTCTTGTTAGTAATATTTCCATAATATTTTCATTAATTCCTGAATCCTTTCAGACATCTTTCATTGAAAGGATTCTGCAATAATACCTGATTTATACTCTTCCAAATTTCTTTTTAGTAATATTTCCATAATATTTTCTAATTAATTCACAATATTAATTCCTGAATGCTTTCAGACATCTTTCATTGGAAGGATTCTGTAATAATACGTGATTTATACTATTCGAAATTTCTTTTTAGGAATATTTCCATAATATTTTCTAATTAATTCACAAAATTAATTCATGAATATTTCAGATATCTTTCATAGAAAGGATTCTGCAATAATACTTGATATATACTCTTCGAAATTTCTTTTTAGTAATATTTCCATAATATTTTCGATTAATTCAAAAATTAATTCCTGAATCCTTAAACACATCTTTCATTGAAAGGATTCTGCAAAAATACGTGATTTATACTCTTCAGATATCTTTCATTGAAAGGATTCTGCAGTAATACGTGATATATACTCTTCGAAATTTCTTTTTAGTAATATTTCCATAATATTTTCATTAATTCCTGAATCCTTTCAGACAGGTTTCATTGAAAGGATTCTGCAATAATACGTGATTTATACTCTTCGAAATTTCTTTTTAGTAATATTTCCATAATATTTTCGAATTAATTCACAAAATTAATTCCTGAATCCTTTCAGACATATTCCATTGGAAGGATTCTGTAATTATACGGGATTAATCATCTTCCAAATTTCTTGTTACTAATATTTCCATAATATTTTCTAATTAATTCACAAAATTATTTGCTGAATCCTTTCAGACATCTTTCATTCAAAGGATTCTGCAATAATAGGTTATTTATACTGTCCGAAATTTCTTTTTGTAATATTTCCATAATATTTTCTAATTAATTCACAAAATTAATTCCTGAATCCTTTCAGACATCTTTCATTGAAAGGGTTCTGCAATAATACGTGATCTATACTCTTCGAAATTTCTTTTTAGTAATATTTCCATAATATTTCGAATGAATTCACAAAATTAATTCCTGAATCCTTTCAGACATCTTTCATTGGAAGGATTCTGTAATAATACGGGATTTATCCTCTTCCAAATTTCTTGTTACTAATATTTCCATAATATTTTCTAATTAATTCACAAAATTAATTGCTGAATCCTTTCAGACATCTTTCATTCAAAGGATTCTGCAATAATAGGTTATTTATACTCTTCGAAATTTCTTTCTAGTAATATTTCCATAATATTTTCTAATTAATTCACAAAATTAATTCCTGAATCCTTTCAGACATATTTCATTGAAAGGATTCTGCATTAATACGTGATATATACTCTTCGAAATTTCTTTTTAGTGATATTTCCATAATATTTTCTAATTAATTCACAATATTAATTCCTGAGTCCTTTCAGACGTCTTTCATTCAAAGGCTTCTGCAATAATTCGTGATATATACTCTTCTAAACTTATTGTTAGTAATATTTCCATAATATTTTCGATTAATTCACAAAATTAATTCCTGAATCCTTTCAGACATCTTTCATTGAAAGGATTCTGCAATAATACGTGATTTATACTCTTCGTAATTTCTTTTTGTAATATTTCCATAATATTTTCGAATTAATTCACAAAATTAATTCCTGAATCCTTTCAGACATCTTTCATTGGAAGGATTCTGTAATAATACGGATTTATCCTCTTCCAAATTTCTTGTTAGTAATATTACAATAATAATTTCATTAATTCCTGAATCCTTTCAGACATCTTTCATTGAAAGGATTCTGCAATAATACGTGATTTATACTCTTCGAAATTTCTTTTTAGTAATATTTCCATAATATTTTCGAATTAATTCACAAAACTAATTCCTGAATCCTTTCAGACATCTTTCATTGAAAGGATTCTGCAATAATACGTGATTTATACTCTTCGTAATTTCTTTTTATAATATTTCCATAATATTTTCGAATTAATTCACAAAATTAATTCCTGAATCCATTCATACATCTTTCATTGGAAGGATTCTGTAATAATACGGATTTATCCTCTTACAAATTTCTTGTTAGTAATATTTCCATAATATTTTCTAATTAATTCACAAAATTAATTCCTGAATCTTTCAGACATCTTTCATTGAAAGGATTCTGCAATAATACGTGATATATAGTCTTCGCAATTTCTTTATAGTAATATTTCCATAATATTTTCGATTAATTCACAAAACTAATTCCTGAATCCTTTCAGACATCTTTCATTGAAAGGATTCTGCAATATTATGTCATATTTACTCTTCGAAATTTCTTTTTAGAAATATTTCCATAATATTTTCATTAATTCCTGAATCCATTCAGACATCTTTCATTGTAAGAATTCTGCAATAATACGTGATTTATACTCATCGAAATTTGTTTTTAGTAATATTTCCATAATATTTTTGAATTAATTCACAAAATTAATTCCTGAATCCTTTCAGACATCTTTCATTGGAAGGATTCTGTAATAATACGGGATTTATCATCTTACAAATTTCTTATTAGTAATATTTCCATAATATTTTCGAATTAATTCACAATATTAATTCCGGAATACTTTCAGACATCTTTCATTGAAAGGATTCTGCAATAATACGTGATATATACTCTTCTAAATTTATTGTTAGTAATATTTACATAATATTTTCTAATTAATTCACAATATTAATTCCGAATACTTTCAGACATCTTTCATTGAAAGGATTCTGCAATAATACGTGATTTATACTATTCGAAATTTCTTTTTAGTAATATTTCCATAATGTTTTCTAATTAATTCATAAAATTAATTCCTGAATCCTTTCAGACATCTTTCATTGAAAGAATTCTGCAATAATACGTGATATATACTCTTCTAAATTTATTGTTAGTAATATTTACATAATATTTTCTAATTAATTCATAAAATTAATTGCTGAATCCTTTCAAACATCTTGAAAGGCTTCTGCCATAATACGTGATTTGTACTATTCGAAATTTCTTTTTAGTAATATTTACATAATATTTTCTAATTAATTCATAATATTAATTCCGAAATCCTTTCAGACATCTTTCATTGAAAGGATTCTGAAATAATACGGGATTTATACTCTTCGAAATTTCTTGTTAGTAATATTTCCATAATATTTTCTAATTAATTCACAAAATTAATACCTGAATCCTCTCAGACATCTTTCATTGGAAGGATTCTGTAATAATACGGGATTTATCATCTTACAAATTTCTTGTTAGTAATAATTCCATAATATTTTCGAATTAATTCACGAAATTAATTCCTGAATCCTTTCAGACATCTTTCATTGAAAGGATTCTGTAATAATACGGGATTTATCATCTTACAAATTTCTTGTTAGTAATATTTCCATAATATTTTCTAATTAATTCATAAAATTAATTCCTGAATCCTTTCAGACATCTTTCATTGAAAGGATTCTGCAATAATACGTGATATATACTCTTCTAAATTTATTGTTAGTAATATTTACATAATATTTTCTAATGAATTCATAAAATTAATTGCTGAATCCTTTCAGACATCTTTCATTGACAGGATTCTGCAATAATACGTGATATATACTCTTCTAAATTTATTGTTAGTAATATTTACATAATATTTTCTAATTAATTCACAATATTAATTCCGGAATCCTTTCAGTCATCTTCCATTGAAAGGATTCTGCAATAATACGTGATTTATCATCTTCGAAATTTCTTGTTAGTAATATTTCCATAATATTTTCATTAATTCCTGAATCCTTTCAGACATCTTTCATTGAAAGGATTCTGCTATAATACCTGATTTATACTCTTCCAAATTTCTTTTTAGTAATATTTCCATAATATTTTCTAATTAATTCACAATATTAATTCCTGAATGCTTTCAGACATCTTTCATTGGAAGGATTCTGTAATAATACGTGATTTATACTATTCGAAATTTCTTTTTAGGAATATTTCCATAATATTTTCTAATTAATTCACAAAATTAATTCATGAATATTTCAGATATCTTTCATAGAAAGGATTCTGCAATAATACTTGATATATACTCTTCGAAATTTCATTTTAGTAATATTTCCATAATATTTTCGATTAATTCAAAAAATTAATTCCTGAATCCTTAAACACATCTTTCATTGAAAGGATTCTGCAAAAATACGTGATTTATACTCTTCAGATATCTTTCATTGAAAGGATTCTGCAGTAATACGTGATATATACTCTTCGAAATTTCTTTTTAGTAATATTTCCATAATATTTTCATTAATTCCTGAATCCTTTCAGACAGGTTTCATTGAAAGGATTCTGCAATAATTCGTGATTTATACTCTTCGAAATTTCTTTTTAGTAATATTTCCATAATATTTTCGAATTAATTCACAAAATTAATTCCTGAATCCTTTCAGACATATTCCATTGGAAGGATTCTGTAATTATACGGGATTAATCATCTTCCAAATTTCTTGTTACTAATATTTCCATAATATTTTCTAATTAATTCACAAAATTATTTGCTGAATCCTTTCAGACATCTTTCATTCAAAGGATTCTGCAATAATAGGTTATTTATACTGTCCGAAATTTCTTTTTTGTAATATTTCCATAATATTTTCTAATTAATTCACAAAATTAATTCCTGAATCCTTTCAGACATCTTTCATTGAAAGGGTTCTGCAATAATACGTGATCTATACTCTTCGAAATTTCTTTTTAGTAATATTTCCATAATATTTCGAATGAATTCACAAAATTAATTCCTGAATCCTTTCAGACATCTTTCATTGAAAGGATTCTGCAATAATTCGTGATATATACTCTTCTAAACTTATTGTTAGTAATATTTCCATAATATTTTCGATTAATTCACAAAATTAATTCCTGAATCCTTTCAGACATCTTTCATTGAAAGGATTCTGCAATAATACGTGATTTATACTCTTCGTAATTTCTTTTTGTAATATTTCCATAATATTTTCGAATTAATTAACAAAATTAATTCCTGAATCCTTTCAGACATCTTTCATTGGAAGGATTCTGTAATAATACGGGATTTATCCTCTTCCAAATTTCTTGTTAGTAATATTACAATAATAATTTCATTAATTCCTGAATCCTTTCAGACATCTTTCATTGAAAGGATTCTGCAATAATACGTGATTTATACTCTTCGAAATTTCTTTTTTGTAATATTTCCATAATATTTTCTAATTAATTCACAAAATTAATTCCTGAATCCTTTCAGACATCTTTCATTGAAAGGGTTCTGCAATAATACGTGATCTATACTCTTCGAAATTTCTTTTTAGTAATATTTCCATAATATTTTCTAATTAATTCACAATATTAATTCCTGAGTCCTTTCAGACGTCTTTCATTCAAAGGCTTCTGCAATAATTCGTGATATATACTCTTCTAAACTTATTGTTAGTAATATTTCCATAATATTTTCGATTAATTCACAAAATTAATTCCTGAATCCTTTCAGACATCTTTCATTGAAAGGATTCTGCAATAATACGTGATTTATACTCTTCGTAATTTCTTTTTGTAATATTTCCATAATATTTTCTAATTAATTCACAAAATTAATTCCTGAATCCTTTCAGACATCTTTCATTGAAAGGGTTCTGCAATAATACGTGATCTATACTCTTCGAAATTTCTTTTTAGTAATATTTCCATAATATTTCGAATGAATTCACAAAATTAATTCCTGAATCCTTTCAGACATCTTTCATTGGAAGGATTCTGTAATAATACGGGATTTATCCTCTTCCAAATTTCTTGTTACTAATATTTCCATAATATTTTCTAATTAATTCACAAAATTAATTGCTGAATCCTTTCAGACATCTTTCATTCAAAGGATTCTGCAATAATAGGTTATTTATACTCTTCGAAATTTCTTTCTAGTAATATTTCCATAATATTTTCTAATTAATTCACAAAATTAATTCCTGAATCCTTTCAGACATATTTCATTGAAAGGATTCTGCATTAATACGTGATATATACTCTTCGAAATTTCTTTTTAGTGATATTTCCATAATATTTTCTAATTAATTCACAATATTAATTCCTGAGTCCTTTCAGACGTCTTTCATTCAAAGGCTTCTGCAATAATTCGTGATATATACTCTTCTAAACTTATTGTTAGTAATATTTCCATAATATTTTCGATTAATTCACAAAATTAATTCCTGAATCCTTTCAGACATCTTTCATTGAAAGGATTCTGCAATAATACGTGATTTATACTCTTCGTAATTTCTTTTTGTAATATTTCCATAATATTTTCGAATTAATTCACAAAATTAATTCCTGAATCCTTTCAGACATCTTTCATTGGAAGGATTCTGTAATAATACGGGATTTATCCTCTTCCAAATTTCTTGTTAGTAATATTACAATAATAATTTCATTAATTCCTGAATCCTTTCAGACATCTTTCATTGAAAGGATTCTGCAATAATACGTGATTTATACTCTTCGAAATTTCTTTTTAGTAATATTTCCATAATATTTTCGAATTAATTCACAAAACTAATTCCTGAATCCTTTCAGACATCTTTCATTGAAAGGATTCTGCAATAATACGTGATTTATACTCTTCGTAATTTCTTTTTATAATATTTCCATAATATTTTCGAATTAATTCACAAAATTAATTCCTGAATCCATTCATACATCTTTCATTGGAAGGATTCTGTAATAATACGGGATTTATCCTCTTACAAATTTCTTGTTAGTAATATTTCCATAATATTTTCTAATTAATTCACAAAATTAATTCCTGAATCTTTCAGACATCTTTCATTGAAAGGATTCTGCAATAATACGTGATATATAGTCTTCGCAATTTCTTTATAGTAATATTTCCATAATATTTTCGATTAATTCACAAAACTAATTCCTGAATCCTTTCAGACATCTTTCATTGAAAGGATTCTGCAATATTATGTCATATTTACTCTTCGAAATTTCTTTTTAGAAATATTTCCATAATATTTTCATTAATTCCTGAATCCACTCAGACATCTTTCATTGTGAGAATTCTGCAATAATACGTGATTTATACTCATCGAAATTTGTTTTTAGTAATATTTCCATAATATTTTTGAATTAATTCACAAAATTAATTCCTGAATCCTTTCAGACATCTTTCATTGGAAGGATTCTGTAATAATACGGGATTTATCATCTTACAAATTTCTTATTAGTAATATTTCCATAATATTTTCGAATTAATTCACAATATTAATTCCGGAATCCTTTCAGACATCTTTCATTGAAAGGATTCTGCAATAATACGTGATATATACTCTTCTAAATTTATTGTTAGTAATATTTACATAATATTTTCTAATTAATTCACAATATTAATTCCGGAATACTTTCAGACATCTTTCATTGAAAGGATTCTGCAATAATACGTGATTTATACTATTCGAAATTTCTTTTTAGTAATATTTCCATAATGTTTTCTAATTAATTCATAAAATTAATTCCTGAATCCTTTCAGACATCTTTCATTGAAAGAATTCTGCAATAATACGTGATATATACTCTTCTAAATTTATTGTTAGTAATATTTACATAATATTTTCTAATTAATTCATAAAATTAATTGCTGAATCCTTTCAAACATCTTGAAAGGCTTCTGCCATAATACGTGATTTGTACTATTCGAAATTTCTTTTTAGTAATATTTACATAATATTTTCTAATTAATTCATAATATTAATTCCTGAATCCTTTCAGACATCTTTCATTGGAAGGATTCTGTAATAATACGGGATTTATCCTCTTCCAAATTTCTTGTTTCTAATATTTCCATAATATTTTCTAATTAATTCACAAAATTAATTGCTGAATCCTTTCAGACATCTTTCATTCAAAGGATTCTGCAATAATAGGTTATTTATACTCTTCGAAATTTCTTTCTAGTAATATTTCCATAATATTTTCTAATTAATTCACAAAATTAATTACTGAATCTTTCAGACATATTTCATTGAAAGGATTCTGCATTAATACGTGATATATACTCTTCGAAATTTCTTTTTCGTAATATTTCCATAATATTTTCTAATTAATTCACAATATTAATTCCTGAGTCCTTTCAGACGTCTTTCATTCAAAGGCTTCTGCAATAATACGTAATTTATACTATTCGAAATTTCTTTTTAGTGATATTTCCATAATATTTTCTACTTAATTCACAAAATTAATTCCTGAATCCTTTCAGACATCTTTCATTGAAAGGATTCTGCAATAATTCGTGATATATACTCTTCTAAACTTATTGTTAGTAATATTTCCATAATATTTTCGATTAGTTCACAAAATTAATTCCTGAATCCTTTCAGACATCTTTCATTGAAAGGATTCTGCAATAATACGTGATTTATACTCTTCGTAATTTCTTTTTGTAATATTTCCATAATATTTTCGAATTAATTAACAAAATTAATTCCTGAATCCTTTCAGACATCTTTCATTGGAAGGATTCTGTAATAATACGGGATTTATCCTCTTCCAAATTTCTTGTTAGTAATATTACAATAATAATTTCATTAATTCCTGAATCCTTTCAGACATCTTTCATTGAAAGGATTCTGCAATAATACGTGATTTATACTCTTCGAAATTTCTTTTTAGTAATATTTCCATAATATTTTCGAATTAATTCACAAAACTAATTCCTGAATCCTTTCAGACATCTTTCATTGAATGGTTTCTGCAATAATACGTGATATATACTCTTCTAAATTTATTGTTAGTAATATTTCCATGATATTTTCGTATTAATTCACAAAATTAATTTCTGAATCGTTTCAGACATCTTTCATTGAAAGGATTCTGCAATAATACGTGACTTATACTCTTCGAAATTTCTTTTTAGTAATATTTACAAAATATTTTCTAATTAATTCACAAAATTAATTACTGAATCTTTCAGACATCTTTCATTGAAAGGATTCTGCAATAATACGTGATATATGCTCTTCGAAATTTCTTTTTAGTAATATTTCCATAACATTTTCGATTAATTCACAAAATTAATTCCTGAATCCTTTCAGACATCTTTCATTGAAAGGATTCTGCAATAATACGTGATTTATACTCTTCGTAATTTCTTTTTATAATATTTCCATAATATTTTCGAATTAATTCACAAAATTAATTCCTGAATCCATTCATACATCTTTCATTGGAAGGATTCTGTAATAATACGGGATTTATCCTCTTACAAATTTCTTGTTAGTAATATTTCCATAATATTGTCTAATTAATTCACAAAATTAATTCCTGAATCTTTCAGACATCTTTCATTGAAAGGATTCTGCAATAATACGTGATATATAGTCTTCGCAATTCCTTTTTAGTAATATTTCCATAATATTTTCGATTAATTCACAAAACTAATTCCTGAATCCTTTCAGACATCTTTCATTGAAAGGATTCTGCAATATTATGTCATATTTACTCTTCGAAATTTCTTTTTAGAAATATTTCCATAATATTTTCATTAATTCCTGAATCCATTCAGACATCTTTCATTGTAAGAATTCTGCAATAATACGTGATTTATACTCATCGAAATTTGTTTTTAGTAATATTTCCATAATATTTTTGAATTAATTCACAAAATTAATTCCTGAATCCTTTCAGACATCTTTCATTGGAAGGATTCTGTAATAATACGGGATTTATCATCTTACAAATTTCTTATTAGTAATATTTCCATAATATTTTCGAATTAATTCACAATATTAATTCCGGAATCCTTTCAGACATCTTTCATTGAAAGGATTCTGCAATAATACGTGATATATACTCTTCTAAATTTATTGTTAGTAATATTTACATAATATTTTCTAATTAATTCACAATATTAATTCCGGAATACTTTCAGACATCTTTCATTGAAAGGATTCTGCAATAATACGTGATTTATACTATTCGAAATTTCTTTTTAGTAATATTTCCATAATGTTTTCTAATTAATTCATAAAATTAATTCCTGAATCCTTTCAGACATCTTTCATTGAAAGAATTCTGCAATAATACGTGATATATACTCTTCTAAATTTATTGTTAGTAATATTTACATAATATTTTCTAATTAATTCATAAAATTAATTGCTGAATCCTTTCAAACATCTTGAAAGGCTTCTGCCATAATACGTGATTTGTACTATTCGAAATTTCTTTTTAGTAATATTTACATAATATTTTCTAATTAATTCATAATATTAATTCCGAAATCCTTTCAGACATCTTTCATTGAAAGGATTCTGCAATAATACGGATTTATACTCTTCGAAATTTCTTGTTAGTAATATTTCCATAATATTTTCTAATTAATTCACAAAATTAATACCTGAATCCTCTCAGACATCTTTCATTGGAAGGATTCTGTAATAATACGGGATTTATCATCTTACAAATTTCTTGTTAGTAATAATTCCATAATATTTTCGAATTAATTCACGAAATTAATTCCTGAATCCTTTCAGACATCTTTCATTGGAAGGATTCTGTAATAATACGGGATTTATCATCTTACAAATTTCTTGTTAGTAATATTTCCATAATATTTTCTAATTAATTCATAAAATTAATTCCTGAATCCTTTCAGACATCTTTCATTGAAAGGATTCTGCAATAATACGTGATATATACTCTTCTAAATTTATTGTTAGTAATATTTACATAATATTTTCTAATGAATTCATAAAATTAATTGCTGAATCCTTTCAGACATCTTTCATTGAAAGGATTCTGCAATAATACGTGATATATACTCTTCTAAATTTATTGTTAGTAATATTTACATAATATTTTCTAATTAATTCACAATATTAATTCCGGAATCCTTTCAGTCATCTTCCATTGAAAGGATTCTGCAATAATACGTGATTTATCATCTTCGAAATTTCTTGTTAGTAATATTTCCATAATATTTTCATTAATTCCTGAATCCTTTCAGACATCTTTCATTGAAAGGATTCTGCTATAATACCTGATTTATACTCTTCCAAATTTCTTTTTAGTAATATTTCCATAATATTTTCTAATTAATTCACAATATTAATTCCTGAATGCTTTCAGACATCTTTCATTGGAAGGATTCTGTAATAATACGTGATTTATACTATTCGAAATTTCTTTTAGGAATATTTCCATAATATTTTCTAATTAATTCACAAAATTAATTCATGAATATTTCAGATATCTTTCATAGAAAGGATTCTGCAATAATACTTGATATATACTCTTCGAAATTTCATTTTAGTAATATTTCCATAATATTTTCGATTAATTCAAAAAATTAATTCCTGAATCCTTAAACACATCTTTCATTGAAAGGATTCTGCATAAATACGTGATTTATACTCTTCAGATATCTTTCATTGAAAGGATTCTGCAGTAATACGTGATATATACTCTTCGAAATTTCTTTTTAGTAATATTTCCATAATATTTTCATTAATTCCTGAATCCTTTCAGACAGGTTTCATTGAAAGGATTCTGCAATAATTCGTGATTTATACTCTTCGAAATTTCTTTTTAGTAATATTTCCTAATATTTTCGAATTAATTCACAAAATTAATTCCTGAATCCTTTCAGACATATTCCATTGGAAGGATTCTGTAATTATACGGGATTAATCATCTTCCAAATTTCTTGTTACTAATATTTCCATAATATTTTCTAATTAATTCACAAAATTATTTGCTGAATCCTTTCAGACATCTTTCATTCAAAGGATTCTGCAATAATAGGTTATTTATACTGTCCGAAATTTCTTTTTGTAATATTTCCATAATATTTTCTAATTAATTCACAAAATTAATTCCTGAATCCTTTCAGACATCTTTCATTGAAAGGGTTCTGCAATAATACGTGATCTATACTCTTCGAAATTTCTTTTTAGTAATATTTCCATAATATTTCGAATGAATTCACAAAATTAATTCCTGAATCCTTTCAGACATCTTTCATTGGAAGGATTCTGTAATAATACGGGATTTATCCTCTTCCAAATTTCTTGTTTCTAATATTTCCATAATATTTTCTAATTAATTCACAAAATTAATTGCTGAATCCTTTCAGACATCTTTCATTCAAAGGATTCTGCAATAATAGGTTATTTATACTCTTCAAATTTCTTTCTAGTAATATTTCCATAATATTTTCTAATTAATTCACAAAATTAATTCCTGAATCCTTTCAGACATATTTCATTGAAAGGATTCTGCATTAATACGTGATATATACTCTTCGAAATTTCTTTTTCGTAATATTTCCATAATATTTTCTAATTAATTCACAAAATTAATTCCTGAATCCTTTCAGACATCTTTCATTGAAAGGATTCTGCAATAATTCGTGATATATACTCTTCTAAACTTATTGTTAGTAATATTTCCATAATATTTTCGATTAATTCACAAAATTAATTCCTGAATCCTTTCAGACATCTTTCATTGAAAGGATTCTGCAATAATACGTGATTTATACTCTTCGTAATTTCTTTTTGTAATATTTCCATAATATTTTCGAATTAATTAACAAAATTAATTCCTGAATCCTTTCAGACATCTTTCATTGGAAGGATTCTGTAATAATACGGGATTTATCCTCTTCCAAATTTCTTGTTAGTAATATTACAATAATAATTTCATTAATTCCTGAATCCTTTCAGACATCTTTCATTGAAAGGATTCTGCAATAATACGTGATTTATACTCTTCGAAATTTCTTTTTTGTAATATTTCCATAATATTTTCTAATTAATTCACAAAATTAATTCCTGAATCCTTTCAGACATCTTTCATTGAAAGGGTTCTGCAATAATACGTGATCTATACTCTTCGAAATTCCTTTTTAGTAATATTTCCATAATATTTTCTAATTAATTCACAATATTAATTCCTGAGTCCTTTCAGACGTCTTTCATTCAAAGGCTTCTGCAATAATTCGTGATATATACTCTTCTAAACTTATTGTTAGTAATATTTCCATAATATTTTCGATTAATTCACAAAATTAATTCCTGAATCCTTTCAGACATCTTTCATTGAAAGGATTCTGCAATAATACGTGATTTATACTCTTCGTAATTTCTTTTTGTAATATTTCCATAATATTTTCTAATTAATTCACAAAATTAATTCCTGAATCCTTTCAGACATCTTTCATTGAAAGGGTTCTGCAATAATACGTGATCTATACTCTTCGAAATTTCTTTTTAGTAATATTTCCATAATATTTCGAATGAATTCACAAAATTAATTCCTGAATCCTTTCAGACATCTTTCATTGGAAGGATTCTGTAATAATACGGGATTTATCCTCTTCCAAATTTCTTGTTACTAATATTTCCATAATATTTTCTAATTAATTCACAAAATTAATTGCTGAATCCTTTCAGACATCTTTCATTCAAAGGATTCTGCAATAATAGGTTATTTATACTCTTCGAAATTTCTTTCTAGTAATATTTCCATAATATTTTCTAATTAATTCACAAAATTAATTCCTGAATCCTTTCAGACATATTTCATTGAAAGGATTCTGCATTAATACGTGATATATAATCTTCGAAATTTCTTTTTAGTGATATTTCCATAATATTTTCTAATTAATTCACAATATTAATTCCTGAGTCCTTTCAGACGTCTTTCATTCAAAGGCTTCTGCAATAATTCGTGATATATACTCTTCTAAACTTATTGTTAGTAATATTTCCATAATATTTTCGATTAATTCACAAAATTAATTCCTGAATCCTTTCAGACATCTTTCATTGAAAGGATTCTGCAATAATACGTGATTTATACTCTTCGTAATTTCTTTTTGTAATATTTCCATAATATTTTCGAATTAATTCACAAAATTAATTCCTGAATCCTTTCAGACATCTTTCATTGGAAGGATTCTGTAATAATACGGGATTTATCATCTTACAAATTTCTTATTAGTAATATTTCCATAATATTTTCGAATTAATTCACAATATTAATTCCGGAATCCTTTCAGACATCTTTCATTGAAAGGATTCTGCAATAATACGTGATATATACACTTCTAAATTTATTGTTAGTAATATTTACATAATATTTTCTAATTAATTCACAATATTAATTCCGGAATACTTTCAGACATCTTTCATTGAAAGGATTCTGCAATAATACGTGATTTATACTATTCGAAATTTCTTTTTAGTAATATTTCCATAATGTTTTCTAATTAATTCATAAAATTAATTCCTGAATCCTTTCAGACATCTTTCATTGAAAGAATTCTGCAATAATACGTGATATATACTCTTCTAAATTTATTGTTAGTAATATTTACATAATATTTTCTAATTAATTCATAAAATTAATTGCTGAATCCTTTCAAACATCTTGAAAGGCTTCTGCCATAATACGTGATTTGTACTATTCGAAATTTCTTTTTAGTAATATTTACATAATATTTTCTAATTAATTCATAATATTAATTCCGAAATCCTTTCAGACATCTTTCATTGAAAGGATTCTGCAATAATACGGGATTTATACTCTTCGAAATTTCTTGTTAGTAATATTTCCATAATATTTTCTAATTAATTCACAAAATTAATACCTGAATCCTCTCAGACATCTTTCATTGGAAGGATTCTGTAATAATACGGGATTTATCATCTTACAAATTTCTTGTTAGTAATAATTCCATAATATTTTCGAATTAATTCACGAAATTAATTCCTGAATCCTTTCAGACATCTTTCATTGGAAGGATTCTGTAATAATACGGGATTTATCATCTTACAAATTTCTTGTTAGTAATATTTCCATAATATTTTCTAATTAATTCATAAAATTAATTCCTGAATCCTTTCAGACATCTTTCATTGAAAGGATTCTGCAATAATACGTGATATATACTCTTCTAAATTTATTGTTAGTAATATTTACATAATATTTTCTAATGAATTCATAAAATTAATTGCTGAATCCTTTCAGACATCTTTCATTGAAAGGATTCTGCAATAATACGTGATATATACTCTTCTAAATTTATTGTTAGTAATATTTACATAATATTTTCTAATTAATTCACAATATTAATTCCGGAATCCTTTCAGTCATCTTCCATTGAAAGGATTCTGCAATAATACGTGATTTATCATCTTCGAAATTTCTTGTTAGTAATATTTCCATAATATTTTCATTAATTCCTGAATCCTTTCAGACATCTTTCATTGAAAGGATTCTGCTATAATACCTGATTTATACTCTTCCAAATTTCTTTTTAGTAATATTTCCATAATATTTTCTAATTAATTCACAATATTAATTCCTGAATGCTTTCAGACATCTTTCATTGGAAGGATTCTGTAATAATACGTGATTTATACTATTCGAAATTTCTTTTTAGGAATATTTCCATAATATTTTCTAATTAATTCACAAAATTAATTCATGAATATTTCAGATATCTTTCATAGAAAGGATTCTGCAATAATACTTGATATATACTCTTCGAAATTTCATTTTAGTAATATTTCCATAATATTTTCGATTAATTCAAAAAATTAATTCCTGAATCCTTAAACACATCTTTCATTGAAAGGATTCTGCAAAAATACGTGATTTATACTCTTCAGATATCTTTCATTGAAAGGATTCTGCAGTAATACGTGATATATACTCTTCGAAATTTCTTTTTAGTAATATTTCCATAATATTTTCATTAATTCCTGAATCCTTTCAGACAGGTTTCATTGAAAGGATTCTGCAATAATTCGTGATTTATACTCTTCGAAATTTCTTTTTAGTAATATTTCCATAATATTTTCGAATTAATTCACAAAATTAATTCCTGAATCCTTTCAGACATATTCCATTGGAAGGATTCTGTAATTATACGGGATTAATCATCTTCCAAATTTCTTGTTACTAATATTTCCATAATATTTTCTAATTAATTCACAAAATTATTTGCTGAATCCTTTCAGACATCTTTCATTCAAAGGATTCTGCAATAATAGGTTATTTATACTGTCCGAAATTTCTTTTTTGTAATATTTCCATAATATTTTCTAATTAATTCACAAAATTAATTCCTGAATCCTTTCAGACATCTTTCATTGAAAGGGTTCTGCAATAATACGTGATCTATACTCTTCGAAATTTCTTTTTAGTAATATTTCCATAATATTTCGAATGAATTCACAAAATTAATTCCTGAATCCTTTCAGACATCTTTCATTGGAAGGATTCTGTAATAATACGGGATTTATCCTCTTCCAAATTTCTTGTTTCTAATATTTCCATAATATTTTCTAATTAATTCACAAAATTAATTGCTGAATCCTTTCAGACATCTTTCATTCAAAGGATTCTGCAATAATAGGTTATTTATACTCTTCGAAATTTCTTTCTAGTAATATTTCCATAATATTTTCTAATTAATTCACAAAATTAATTCCTGAATCCTTTCAGACATATTTCATTGAAAGGATTCTGCATTAATACGTGATATATACTCTTCGAAATTTCTTTTTCGTAATATTTCCATAATATTTTCTAATTAATTCACAAAATTAATTCCTGAATCCTTTCAGACATCTTTCATTGAAAGGATTCTGCAATAATTCGTGATATATACTCTTCTAAACTTATTGTTAGTAATATTTCCATAATATTTTCGATTAATTCACAAAATTAATTCCTGAATCCTTTCAGACATCTTTCATTGAAAGGATTCTGCAATAATACGTGATTTATACTCTTCGTAATTTCTTTTTGTAATATTTCCATAATATTTTCGAATTAATTAACAAAATTAATTCCTGAATCCTTTCAGACATCTTTCATTGGAAGGATTCTGTAATAATACGGGATTTATCCTCTTCCAAATTTCTTGTTAGTAATATTACAATAATAATTTCATTAATTCCTGAATCCTTTCAGACATCTTTCATTGAAAGGATTCTGCAATAATACGTGATTTATACTCTTCGAAATTTCTTTTTTGTAATATTTCCATAATATTTTCTAATTAATTCACAAAATTAATTCCTGAATCCTTTCAGACATCTTTCATTGAAAGGGTTCTGCAATAATACGTGATCTATACTCTTCGAAATTCCTTTTTAGTAATATTTCCATAATATTTTCTAATTAATTCACAATATTAATTCCTGAGTCCTTTCAGACGTCTTTCATTCAAAGGCTTCTGCAATAATTCGTGATATATACTCTTCTAAACTTATTGTTAGTAATATTTCCATAATATTTTCGATTAATTCACAAAATTAATTCCTGAATCCTTTCAGACATCTTTCATTGAAAGGATTCTGCAATAATACGTGATTTATACTCTTCGTAATTTCTTTTTGTAATATTTCCATAATATTTTCTAATTAATTCACAAAATTAATTCCTGAATCCTTTCAGACATCTTTCATTGAAAGGGTTCTGCAATAATACGTGATCTATACTCTTCGAAATTTCTTTTTAGTAATATTTCCATAATATTTCGAATGAATTCACAAAATTAATTCCTGAATCCTTTCAGACATCTTTCATTGGAAGGATTCTGTAATAATACGGGATTTATCCTCTTCCAAATTTCTTGTTACTAATATTTCCATAATATTTTCTAATTAATTCACAAAATTAATTGCTGAATCCTTTCAGACATCTTTCATTCAAAGGATTCTGCAATAATAGGTTATTTATACTCTTCGAAATTTCTTTCTAGTAATATTTCCATAATATTTTCTAATTAATTCACAAAATTAATTCCTGAATCCTTTCAGACATATTTCATTGAAAGGATTCTGCATTAATACGTGATATATACTCTTCGAAATTTCTTTTTAGTGATATTTCCATAATATTTTCTAATTAATTCACAATATTAATTCCTGAGTCCTTTCAGACGTCTTTCATTCAAAGGCTTCTGCAATAATTCGTGATATATACTCTTCTAAACTTATTGTTAGTAATATTTCCATAATATTTTCGATTAATTCACAAAATTAATTCCTGAATCCTTTCAGACATCTTTCATTGAAAGGATTCTGCAATAATACGTGATTTATACTCTTCGTAATTTCTTTTTGTAATATTTCCATAATATTTTCGAATTAATTCACAAAATTAATTCCTGAATCCTTTCAGACATCTTTCATTGGAAGGATTCTGTAATAATACGGGATTTATCCTCTTCCAAATTTCTTGTTAGTAATATTACAATAATAATTTCATTAATTCCTGAATCCTTTCAGACATCTTTCATTGAAAGGATTCTGCAATAATACGTGATTTATACTCTTCGAAATTTCTTTTTAGTAATATTTCCATAATATTTTCGAATTAATTCACAAAACTAATTCCTGAATCCTTTCAGACATCTTTCATTGAAAGGATTCTGCAATAATACGTGATTTATACTCTTCGTAATTTCTTTTTATAATATTTCCATAATATTTTCGAATTAATTCACAAAATTAATTCCTGAATCCATTCATACATCTTTCATTGGAAGGATTCTGTAATAATACGGGATTTATCCTCTTACAAATTTCTTGTTAGTAATATTTCCATAATATTTTCTAATTAATTCACAAAATTAATTCCTGAATCTTTCAGACATCTTTCATTGAAAGGATTCTGCAATAATACGTGATATATAGTCTTCGCAATTTCTTTATAGTAATATTTCCATAATATTTTCGATTAATTCACAAAACTAATTCCTGAATCCTTTCAGACATCTTTCATTGAAAGGATTCTGCAATATTATGTCATATTTACTCTTCGAAATTTCTTTTTAGAAATATTTCCATAATATTTTCATTAATTCCTGAATCCATTCAGACATCTTTCATTGTGAGAATTCTGCAATAATACGTGATTTATACTCATCGAAATTTGTTTTTAGTAATATTTCCATAATATTTTTGAATTAATTCACAAAATTAATTCCTGAATCCTTTCAGACATCTTTCATTGGAAGGATTCTGTAATAATACGGATTTATCATCTTACAAATTTCTTATTAGTAATATTTCCATAATATTTTCGAATTAATTCACAATATTAATTCCGGAATCCTTTCAGACATCTTTCATTGAAAGGATTCTGCAATAATACGTGATATATACTCTTCTAAATTTATTGTTAGTAATATTTACATAATATTTTCTAATTAATTCACAATATTAATTCCGGAATACTTTCAGACATCTTTCATTGAAAGGATTCTGCAATAATACGTGATTTATACTATTCGAAATTTCTTTTTAGTAATATTTCCATAATGTTTTCTAATTAATTCATAAAATTAATTCCTGAATCCTTTCAGACATCTTTCATTGAAAGAATTCTGCAATAATACGTGATATATACTCTTCTAAATTTATTGTTAGTAATATTTACATAATATTTTCTAATTAATTCATAAAATTAATTGCTGAATCCTTTCAAACATCTTGAAAGGCTTCTGCCATAATACGTGATTTGTACTATTCGAAATTTCTTTTTAGTAATATTTACATAATATTTTCTAATTAATTCATAATATTAATTCCTGAATCCTTTCAGACATCTTTCATTGGAAGGATTCTGTAATAATACGGGATTTATCCTCTTCCAAATTTCTTGTTTCTAATATTTCCATAATATTTTCTAATTAATTCACAAAATTAATTGCTGAATCCTTTCAGACATCTTTCATTCAAAGGATTCTGCAATAATAGGTTATTTATACTCTTCGAAATTTCTTTCTAGTAATATTTCCATAATATTTTCTAATTAATTCACAAAATTAATTACTGAATCTTTCAGACATATTTCATTGAAAGGATTCTGCATTAATACGTGATATATACTCTTCGAAATTTCTTTTTCGTAATATTTCCATAATATTTTCTAATTAATTCACAATATTAATTCCTGAGTCCTTTCAGACGTCTTTCATTCAAAGGCTTCTGCAATAATACGTAATTTATACTATTCGAAATTTCTTTTTAGTGATATTTCCATAATATTTTCTACTTAATTCACAAAATTAATTCCTGAATCCTTTCAGACATCTTTCATTGAAAGGATTCTGCAATAATTCGTGATATATACTCTTCTAAACTTATTGTTAGTAATATTTCCATAATATTTTCGATTAATTCACAAAATTAATTCCTGAATCCTTTCAGACATCTTTCATTGAAAGGATTCTGCAATAATACGTGATTTATACTCTTCGTAATTTCTTTTTGTAATATTTCCATAATATTTTCGAATTAATTAACAAAATTAATTCCTGAATCCTTTCAGACATCTTTCATTGGAAGGATTCTGTAATAATACGGGATTTATCCTCTTCCAAATTTCTTGTTAGTAATATTACAATAATAATTTCATTAATTCCTGAATCCTTTCAGACATCTTTCATTGAAAGGATTCTGCAATAATACGTGATTTATACTCTTCGAAATTTCTTTTTAGTAATATTTCCATAATATTTTCGAATTAATTCACAAAACTAATTCCTGAATCCTTTCAGACATCTTTCATTGAATGGTTTCTGCAATAATACGTGATATATACTCTTCTAAATTTATTGTTAGTAATATTTCCATGATATTTTCGTATTAATTCACAAATTAATTTCTGAATCGTTTCAGACATCTTTCATTGAAAGGATTCTGCAATAATACGTGACTTATACTCTTCGAAATTTCTTTTTAGTAATATTTACAAAATATTTTCTAATTAATTCACAAAATTAATTACTGAATCTTTCAGACATCTTTCATTGAAAGGATTCTGCAATAATACGTGATATATGCTCTTCGAAATTTCTTTTTAGTAATATTTCCATAACATTTTCGATTAATTCACAAAATTAATTCCTGAATCCTTTCAGACATCTTTCATTGAAAGGATTCTGCAATAATACGTGATTTATACTCTTCGTAATTTCTTTTTATAATATTTCCATAATATTTTCGAATTAATTCACAAAATTAATTCCTGAATCCATTCATACATCTTTCATTGGAAGGATTCTGTAATAATACGGGATTTATCCTCTTACAAATTTCTTGTTAGTAATATTTCCATAATATTGTCTAATTAATTCACAAAATTAATTCCTGAATCTTTCAGACATCTTTCATTGAAAGGATTCTGCAATAATACGTGATATATAGTCTTCGCAATTCCTTTTTAGTAATATTTCCATAATATTTTCGATTAATTCACAAAACTAATTCCTGAATCCTTTCAGACATCTTTCATTGAAAGGATTCTGCAATATTATGTCATATTTACTCTTCGAAATTTCTTTTTAGAAATATTTCCATAATATTTTCATTAATTCCTGAATCCATTCAGACATCTTTCATTGTAAGAATTCTGCAATAATACGTGATTTATACTCATCGAAATTTGTTTTTAGTAATATTTCCATAATATTTTTGAATTAATTCACAAAATTAATTCCTGAATCCTTTCAGACATCTTTCATTGGAAGGATTCTGTAATAATACGGATTTATCATCTTACAAATTTCTTATTAGTAATATTTCCATAATATTTTCGAATTAATTCACAATATTAATTCCGGAATCCTTTCAGACATCTTTCATTGAAAGGATTCCAAATAATACGTGATATATACTCTTCTAAATTTATTGTTAGTAATATTTACATAATATTTTCTAATTAATTCACAATATTAATTCCGGAATACTTTCAGACATCTTTCATTGAAAGGATTCTGCAATAATACGTGATTTATACTATTCGAAATTTCTTTTTAGTAATATTTCCATAATGTTTTCTAATTAATTCATAAAATTAATTCCTGAATCCTTTCAGACATCTTTCATTGAAAGAATTCTGCAATAATACGTGATATATACTCTTCTAAATTTATTGTTAGTAATATTTACATAATATTTTCTAATTAATTCATAAAATTAATTGCTGAATCCTTTCAAACATCTTGAAAGGCTTCTGCCATAATACGTGATTTGTACTATTCGAAATTTCTTTTTAGTAATATTTACATAATATTTTCTAATTAATTCATAATATTAATTCCGAAATCCTTTCAGACATCTTTCATTGAAAGGATTCTGCAATAATACGGGATTTATACTCTTCGAAATTTCTTGTTAGTAATATTTCCATAATATTTTCTAATTAATTCACAAAATTAATACCTGAATCCTCTCAGACATCTTTCATTGGAAGGATTCTGTAATAATACGGGATTTATCATCTTACAAATTTCTTGTTAGTAATAATTCCATAATATTTTCGAATTAATTCACGAAATTAATTCCTGAATCCTTTCAGACATCTTTCATTGGAAGGATTCTGTAATAATACGGGATTTATCATCTTACAAATTTCTTGTTAGTAATATTTCCATAATATTTTCTAATTAATTCATAAAATTAATTCCTGAATCCTTTCAGACATCTTTCATTGAAAGGATTCTGCAATAATACGTGATATATACTCTTCTAAATTTATTGTTAGTAATATTTACATAATATTTTCTAATGAATTCATAAAATTAATTGCTGAATCCTTTCAGACATCTTTCATTGAAAGGATTCTGCAATAATACGTGATATATACTCTTCTAAATTTATTGTTAGTAATATTTACATAATATTTTCTAATTAATTCACAATATTAATTCCGGAATCCTTTCAGTCATCTTTCATTGAAAGGATTCTGCAATAATACGTGATTTATCATCTTCGAAATTTCTTGTTAGTAATATTACCATAATATTTTCATTAATTCCTGAATCCTTTCAGACATCTTTCATTGAAAGGATTCTGCAATAATACCTGATTTATACTCTTCCAAATTTCTTTTTAGTAATATTTCCATAATATTTTCTAATTAATTCACAAAATTAATTCCTGAATCCTTTCAGACATCTTTCATTGAAAGGATTCTGCAATAATACGTGATATATACTCTTCGAAATTTCTTCTTAGTAATATTTCCATAATATTTTCGAATTAATTCACAAAATTAATTCCTGAATCCTTTCAGACATCTTTCATTGAAAGGATTCTGTAATAATACGTGATTTATACTCTTCGAAATTTCTTTTTAGTAATATTTCCATAATATTTTCTAATTAATTCTCAAAATTAATTCCTGAATCCTTTCAGACATCTTTCATTGAAAGAATTCTGCAATAATACGTGATATATACTCTTCGAAATTTCTTTTTAAAAAGTGATAGGCAAAATCTTTCATCGCAATAAGACTGTTTAGGTTGGTGTTTGTTAATTCATTTCATTAGTCTATATATAATGGGCCCCAAAAGTTTGATGTTTGAATTTTGAAAATAGAATTCTTGAGTTTTAGTATTTAAAATGAATAATTGTAAAATAGAAAAAGAATTATTTCATTATTTATTTATCAACATGACGTAATTATTGTATTATATAAACTAATTAAAACAAACTTCGAAGTTAAAACTAACTTTATAACTGCGACGACGACGACGACGACGACGACGACGACGACGACGAGTGAATAGTTCTTTGGTCCTCCGCAAGGTATTTTACAGATGGCGCCGCTAAACGTGCTGTCGTAGAATGCTCTGAAGTTAGCTGCATGAAGTTGGTAATGCAGATTATTCTCGCCGCGTTTTTTGACCACTACAAAGCTGTGGCACTGAGAACTGCTTGGTTTTCGCGAACGACTACGACGTCCTCTTAATTAAAAATATAATTTTCACCATGATACACAGCGGCGGCTATTTCTCTCGACTGGGCCAACTTGAACTTTTCGAGGTATTATTCCAATCACATGACACTGACAGAAATAAAATAAATATAAAAAAACAAACTGACGTCTACCGAAACATTGCAATGGACCTGCTAGATGGACTCAACAGGTACTTGTGTTTCGTACGGCCTTTTTCAAAAGGCCCGAAATCTCTTGAACTTTTCATATAGTTGTCATAGATAATGAGACTATCGCAAATCGATTAATCATTAAATAAAGAAATTGTGTTTTCATAGAGCATCACGATCGCCACAATCACGTTAAGTGAGAATATAATTTTCACCGTGATACGCAGCGGCGGCCATTTCTCGCGACTGAGCCAACTTGAACTTTTCAAGGGATTATCCTGAGGATATGGGGCCGACAAAAATCGAATAAAAGTAAAGAATCAATTCGAATTCGACGCTGACATTGCAATGAAACTACCAGATGAACTTAACAACTACTTGTATTCTCATACGATCCTTTTTAAAAGGCCCGACACCACTTGAACATTTTATATAATTGTCCTACGATAATGAGACTCTCGCTGATCGATTCAGCTTTAAATAAAGAAATTGTGTTTTCATAGAACATCTCGGTCGTCACGATCCAGTTCATGTAAGGCTCAACAATTAACGTTTATTGGCGGCGTAAGCTGTTCCTCCAGCTATGGCCCACTTGAACTTTTAAAGGGATTATCCCAAAGACCTGGGACAAACAGAAATCGAATAAAAGTAAAAAAACCATTTGACTTCTATGCAGACATTGAAATGGAACTGCCAGATGGACTTAAGAGCTACTTCTATTCTCCTACGAAACTCTTCAAAAGGACCGACACCTCCTGAACTTTTTATATAATTGTCCTACGATAATGAGACTCTCGCTGATCGATTAAGCATTAAATAATGAAATTGTGTCTTCATAAATCATCACGATCGCGATAATCACGTTAAGTGAGAATATACTTTTCACCGTGATACGCATCGGTGTCTATTTCTCGCGACAGGGCTAACTATGACTTATCGAGGGATTATCCTGAGGACACGGGACCAACAGAAATCGAATAAAAGTAATGAAACAATTTGACATCGACGCAGACATTGCAATGATACTGCTAGATGGACTTAACAGGTACTTGCGCCTCGTGTGGCCCTTGATCAAGGTCCCCATACTTTTTAAACTTTTTGTACAATTGTCCTACGATAATCAGACGTACGCAGATCGATTCTGTAATTAATAAAAAAAATTGTGTTTTCATAGAACATGCCGATCGCCGCCATCCAGCACACGCAAGGCATAACAATTAACGTTTATTGGCGGCGTAAGCTGTTTCTCCCGCTTGGACCGACTTGAACTTCTAAAGGGATTATCCTAAAGACCTGGGCAAACAGAAATCGAATAAAACTAAAAAAAGTTATTGCACTTGTACGGAAACATAACAATGGAACTGCTAGATGAACTTAACGGATACTTGCGTCTCGTATGGCTCTTTATCAAAATCATGATCCTACATGAACTTTTTATACAATTGTCATACGACAATGAGACCCAGACAGATCGATTCAGTAATAAATAAAGAAATTATGTTTTCAGAGAACATCTAGATCGCCGCGATCCAGTTCACGTAAGGCTAAACAATTGACGTTTATTCGCGGCGTAAGATGTTTCTCCCATTTGGGCCCACTTGAACTTTTGAAGGGATTATCCTGAAGACCTGGGACAAACAGAAATCGAATAAAAGTAAAGAAACCATTTGACTTCTACGCAGACATTGCAATAAAACTGCTAGATGGACTTAACAGGTACTTCGTCTTGTGTGGCCCTTGATCAAAGTCCTCATACTCCTTAAACTTTTTATACAATTGTCCTACTATAATGAGACTCACGCAGATCGATTCTGTAATTAATAATGAAATTGTGTTTTCATAGAATATCGCGATCGCCGCCATCCAGCTCACGTAAGGCATAACAATTAACATTTATTGGCTGCGTAAGCTGTTTCTCCCGTTTGGGCCCACTTGAACTTTAAAGGGATTATCCTAAAGACCTGGGACAAACAGAAATCGAATAAAAGTAAAAAAGCCATTGGACATGTAAGAAAAAATTTCAATGGAACTGCTACATAGACTTAACGGGTACTTCCGTCTCGTATGGTTCTTTATCAAAATCACGATACTTCTCGAACTTTTTATACAATTGTCCTACGATAATGAGACGCAGGAAGATCGATTCAGTAATAAATAAAGAAATTATGTTTTCAGAGAACATCTAGATCGCCGCGATCCAGTTCACGTAAGGCTAAACAATTAACGTTTATTGGCGGCGTAAGCTGTTTCTCCCGCTTGGACCGACTTGAACTTCTAAAGGGATTATCCTAAAGACCTGGGCAAACAGAAATCGAATAAAACTAAAAAAAGTTATTGCACTTGTACGGAAACATAACAATGGAACTGCTAGATGAACTTAACGGATACTTGCGTCTCGTATGGCTCTTTATCAAAATCATGATCCTACATGAACTTTTTATACAATTGTCATACGACAATGAGACCCAGACAGATCGATTCAGTAATAAATAAAGAAATTATGTTTTCAGAGAACATCTAGATCGCCGCGATCCAGTTCACGTAAGGCTAAACAATTAACGTTTATTGGCGGCGTAAGCTGTTTCTCCCGCTTGGACCGACTTGAACTTCTAAAGGGATTATCCTAAAGACCTGGGCAAACAGAAATCGAATAAAACTAAAAAAAGTTATTGCACTTGTACGGAAACATAACAATGGAACTGCTAGATGAACTTAACGGATACTTGCGTTTCGTATGGCTCTTTATCAAAATCATGATCCTACATGAACTTTTTATACAATTGTCATACGACAATGAGACCCAGACAGATCGATTCAGTAATAAATAAAGAAATTATGTTTTCAGAGAACATCTAGATCGCCGCGATCCAGTTCACGTAAGGCTAAACAATTGACGTTTATTCGCGGCGTAAGATGTTTCTCCCATTTGGGCCCACTTGAACTTTTGAAGGGATTATCCTGAAGACCTGGGACAAACAGAAATCGAATAAAAGTAAAGAAACCATTTGACTTCTACGCAGACATTGCAATAAAACTGCTAGATGGACTTAACAGGTACTTCGTCTTGTGTGGCCCTTGATCAAAGTCCTCATACTCCTTAAACTTTTTATACAATTGTCCTACTATAATGAGACTCACGCAGATCGATTCTGTAATTAATAATGAAATTGTGTTTTCATAGAATATCGCGATCGCCGCCATCCAGCTCACGTAAGGCATAACAATTAACATTTATTGGCTGCGTAAGCTGTTTCTCCCGTTTGGGCCCACTTGAACTTTAAAGGGATTATCCTAAAGACCTGGGACAAACAGAAATCGAATAAAAGTAAAAAAGCCATTGGACATGTAAGGAAAAATTGCAATGGAACTGCTACATAGACTTAACGGGTACTTCCGTCTCGTATGGTTCTTTATCAAAATCACGATACTTCTCGAACTTTTTATACAATTGTCCTACGATAATGAGACGCAGGCAGATCGATTCAGTAATAAATAAAGAAATTATGTTTTCAGAGAACATCTAGATCGCCGCGATCCAGTTCACGTAAGGCTAAACAATTAACGTTTATTGGCGGCGTAAGCTGTTTCTCCCGCTTGGACCGACTTGAACTTCTAAAGGGATTATCCTAAAGACCTGGGCAAACAGAAATCGAATAAAACTAAAAAAAGTTATTGCACTTGTACGGAAACATAACAATGGAACTGCTAGATGAACTTAACGGATACTTGCGTCTCGTATGGCTCTTTATCAAAATCATGATCCTACATGAACTTTTTATACAATTGTCATACGACAATGAGACCCAGACAGATCGATTCAGTAATAAATAAAGAAATTATGTTTTCAGAGAACATCTAGATCGCCGCGATCCAGTTCACGTAAGGCTAAACAATTAACGTTTATTGGCGGCGTAAGCTGTTTCTCCCGCTTGGACCGACTTGAACTTCTAAAGGGATTATCCTAAAGACCTGGGCAAACAGAAATCGAATAAAACTAAAAAAAGTTATTGCACTTGTACGGAAACATAACAATGGAACTGCTAGATGAACTTAACGGATACTTGCGTTTCGTATGGCTCTTTATCAAAATCATGATCCTACATGAACTTTTTATACAATTGTCATACGACAATGAGACCCAGACAGATCGGTTCAGTAATAAATAAAGAAATTATGTTTTCAGAGAACATCTAGATCGCCGCGATCCAGTTCACGTAAGGCTAAACAATTGACGTTTATTCGCGGCGTAAGATGTTTCTCCCATTTGGGCCCACTTGAACTTTTGAAGGGATTATCCTGAAGACCTGGGACAAACAGAAATCGAATAAAAGTAAAGAAACCATTTGACTTCTACGCAGACATTGCAATAAAACTGCTAGATGGACTTAACAGGTACTTCGTCTTGTGTGGCCCTTGATCAAAGTCCTCATACTCCTTAAACTTTTTATACAATTGTCCTACTATAATGAGACTCACGCAGATCGATTCTGTAATTAATAATGAAATTGTGTTTTCATAGAATATCGCGATCGCCGCCATCCAGCTCACGTAAGGCATAACAATTAACATTTATTGGCTGCGTAAGCTGTTTCTCCCGTTTGGGCCCACTTGAACTTTAAAGGGATTATCCTAAAGACCTGGGACAAACAGAAATCGAATAAAAGTAAAAAAGCCATTGGACATGTAAGGAAAAATTGCAATGGAACTGCTACATAGACTTAACGGGTACTTCCGTCTCGTATGGTTCTTTATCAAAATCACGATACTTCTCGAACTTTTTATACAATTGTCCTACGATAATGAGACGCAGGCAGATCGATTCAGTAATAAATAAAGAAATTGTGTTTTCATAGAACATCTCGATTGCCGCCATCCAGCTCACGTAAGGCACAACAATTAACGTTTATTGGCGGCGTAAGCTGTTTCTCCTGTTTGGGCCCACTTGAGCTTTCAAAGGGATTATCCTAAAGACCTAGGACAAACAGATATCGTATAAAAGTAAAGAAACCATTTGATTTCTACCCAGATATTGCAATGGAACTGCCAGATGGATTTAACAGCTACTTGTATTCTCGTACGAACATTTTCAAACGGCCCGACACCTCTTGAACTTTTTATATAATTGTCCTACAATAATAAGACTCTCGCTGATCGATTCAGCAATAAATATAGACATTATGTTTTCATAGATCATCTCGATAGCCACGAAAAATGACATTTCTCAACTTTGACGGTTATTTCAAAATTTACTATTAATTTTAGAGACTCGATTAAGGTCTACTTTTGTAGTAAATTTAATAATAAACAAATTTTGTCTTGCACTTTTTTGCTAAAACCTACCAGAACCGAGCTATTTTGATAAAACAAAAAGAAAACAAAATGCCGAAATTGCTCATAAATTGTTAAATAACAAAAATAATAGTATATTACACAGGCGAGGGTGCCAAACATGCGATCTGAGTCATTCTTTATTTACTTCCATGGTGCGTACACGATTGTTTTGTCCTCATGCCGCAAAATGTAAGGCCTACAGGCCACGAAAGACATTTAGTATTGTGATCTCTATACGGGCCCCGGAAAGTCATTTTGCGGTCTTTACACAAAAGCATAGTATATGCTACCACGAACGCAAAATGTATCATTCTCAAAATGTATCATTGAGTTCGTGCTCACTGCGCTCGGCTCCAAAGCTCGTAGTCACCTAGAATGATACATTTTGCGTTCTTGTTGCATAATGTACTATTTTTGCCTAGCGAGGCTGAAAATACAACATTTACGATCGGGCGCTTGGAGCGAAAGTGGTACTTTCTGCCCACTAGGCAAAAAATATACTAATTAAATGCACCTGGTTCAAAGTGAATTGTTCTATTGAATATTATTTATGACATTTCGAAAGTAGTGCGTACTTAGTTATAATTCTCTTAGTCACTTGTACTTGTCGAAGCTAAATATAGATTCAGTAGATATAGAAAAATTTGGGAGAGAGAAGCTATATGCATGCCTCCGAGTGCGAGTTGACCGTGTCAGCGCTCTGATCCTTCTTCTGTTGTAAACTCGGGCACGCGTTACGTCAATCTGACGGGTAAGCGCAATCGGCCGAAGATAGCACATGACGAACCTCTTCTACCGTCGGCGACGGAGCGACAATATCTTAATCACAAACATCAATGGTAAACGACTACGTAAACGTAAATGTGCAAGATGAAAGTATTTTTATTTTTCTCAAAGACTGATTTATAAGACAACGAAATTGTATTTGCACTGGTAATCTTAATAATAACATTACCGGTGTTAACAGCAACTGCCTACCTAAGCTGATATTGAAGAGTCTTTCGAACATGTATGTCTTATAAATAAAAATCTGTGCTCTTAATGAGCTTTTTCGTAGTGTGAAATTAAAACAATTTTACTTTTTTATATATTTTAATACTCGTATGCTTATTTTCGAAATGAAAATCGAGCCTATGCGCGCTTTCTCATAGAGGAAAACGTAATTCCTACGTATATTTAGTATGGTGATTTAGAAGATTTTAAAATGCCCGTACGAAATAGCCGCGAACTAGCCTCGGGTTTGGGGCAATTTTGTACAAAACGATTTTTTTTTCAATTAAGTACAGATCAATGATTGACAAAAAATAAAGGGTCCATAATAAGTTTTTGAGTTAGTTATAACACTAAACTTAGTATTAATACCTCAGTAGACTTAATTATTTTAGTATCGAAAAAGATAACTGCTCTGGAAAAAAGTGTACGAATTAGCCCCACTAGTTGTACGAATTTTCCCCGCAGCTTGAGCTATATTGTAAAAAACGACTTTTTCTTCAATTGAGTGCAGTTCAATGATTGACAAATAATGAAGGGTCCATAACAAGCTTCTTAGTCAGTTCCCTGCAAAAACTATCTTATTAAAATAGATTCGATCCGATTAAAAAATCAAACATGAATTAATCGGAAATTTTAATACGAAAATACGAGATTTAAAACTATTCAAATTGATTCATATAAATCAGTTTTTATCAGAATTAATTGATATTTTTCTCACCTTATTAAATTCGATTTAATTTATCTTTAAGTTTTAAATTCAAACTTTAATATGAATCAAATCGGATTTAATAAGGTGAGAAAAATATCAATTAATTCTGATAAAAACTGATTTAAATGAATCAATTTTAATAGTTTTAAATCTGGTATTTTCGTATTCAGACTTCCGATTAATTCATGTTGGATTTTTTAATCGGATCGAATCTATTTTAATAAGATAGTTTTTGCAGGGTTATAACACAAAAAATAAACTTAGTGTCAGTAACTCAGTAGAGTCAATTATTTTCGGACTAAAAAAGATAAATACTTTGAAAAAAAGGTGTTCGAATTAGCTCCACTCTCCCATATATCACATTACAACTATGATTTTTTTTAAATTTTATTCATTTAACAGTGGTTTGACTAAGAAGTTGTGCAGGAAACTCCTTAAGTAGTGGAATAAAGAGAAAAATACATAAAGGGTCTCATTTCTATTGATCAAACCTTGGTTATTTAATTTTAGTAACGGCAACAAATATAACTGCCCGTTTCTTATTTTCTAGGCAGTAATTAAAAATAATTTAAATAAGAACACCGATTTATTTAAAAACGATAAAAGGAAGTTTTATACATAAATTGAATAATGGTATATTACGCACTTACGGGAGTAAAAGTAAAGAATGTCATAGACCGCATTTAAATTCTAAATGACAAACATGCGATCTGAGGCATTCTTTATTTCCTTCCGTGGTGCGTATACGATTTTTCACCATAACGTGGCCGAACACTTTCGCTCTCGGCTCAATAACGCGAATGTTGTATTTGAATAATGTTGTACAATATCGCCATGCGCTCATAGTCGTGACATCTATGAGAAGTCGTGATAACGTTCGTTGCTATGTAAATAAGTCGAGTATAACTAACCTCTCGTTTCAGTTTCCACACGCCGAGAAGTTAGCTACACCATTTCCAGTGATGGGCCCCCGGAGTTCGAAAACGGGGAATAATAACTAGATATAGTTATTTTCTACCAGTGCTAAGTTCAAGGCAGAGAATTTGCTTTAGTGAGTGACCCAGTGTAAGCGCGACGTTGCAACGCGTATTTCAGAGTCAGGTCAGGCTAGTTAAGCTGGCCCTATCCCCATGCTGCATTCTCAGCAAATTCTCTGCCTTGAACTTGGCACTGGTCGAAAATAACTAGATCTAGTTATTATTTCCCGTTTTCGAACTCCGGGGGCCCATCACTGACCATTTCATTCATAAATTATTTTCTCTTATTCGGGGGTAAGGCTATATCTACAATACCCTACAAACGTCATCACTGGTATTATCATTTTGTTAATTTATTTCCAATAAACGCATTTACAATTTTATTACGAAACACATCCATTTCAAGTTATTTTTTTATGCTCTTTCGGTAAATGCATAAATAAAATTTAAAAAAAAAAAAAAATTTTCCCTGTAAATGAATTTCTAACTTTTTTAGTACCAGCTCTACCGCAAAGTAAATAGTACGAATCGATAGAGGAGACGAAAATACTTCAAAAGCACCTTATCCGGAATTGATTCATGGATCGAATATTTTGCTGTAAGATTTTCTTGCTGGTACGTCCAAAGATAGTCACCTTGTATAATGTTGTAGATACACTGCGTTATTATGATCGTAATATACTTTGAATTAATGTTATATTATAAATAATTGATTTAATCACTCGTAATATAATTGCAAGTAATATTAAATTATATATAATTGATTTGAATACTTAGTTTAATAAATTATTTCGCCCTCATTTTTCGACCAAGGTAGACGGAGTTCGCGATATATTTTCGACTATAACTGACGCGCGCGGCGCAAATCGCTATTTATAAGACGAGTAAATTAGATTGTATATGATTTCGACAGTTAATTGCGATCATCGTATTATGAAAATGCTTTACGCAATTTATATGTGTTTTAAATGAAGCATTGAAGAATGCTGAATATGAAAATTGGCAGTTCGTTACTTTCGCGATTCTGTTGATTCGCTACCTCATGATGTCGCGTGGTTGATAAGATTATTAATATCGAATTTGACTTTAACAATACGTTATGAACGTAACACCTCCACCCTTAGATTGTTCAATGTCGCAGAGATTCAAAAAGTATAGAAATAGTTGAAACATCAGTAATTTCCTGTTACAGAATTTTTCTAATTATACTTTTATTATAAAAATAAAATCTAGTATGATTAAAAAATATCGATATATTTTACTATAAATATAGTTTATGCGCTGGTTGAGCCGGCGATTAGCATCTGTTACAGTTTAGAATTAAATGATTCAATTTTCAGTCAATTCAGTCGTAGCAAATAATACATTACGACACTCGTGCGGGAAAGTAGATTTTCGTCTCGTGTGACATTTACACTCGAGCGAAGCGAGGGTGGAAACGTACACGAGATGAGAATCACTTTCCAGCACATGTATCGTACAAAACTTTTTCATACGACATGTGGAAAGTTCGGTTTCGAGCACAAGCTTTTTACCGAGCATACGGGAAATAGAACTTCCCGCACGGAGTGTCGAAAAATCATATACAGCTCTTTTATTTTGTCAGGTAATCTCCTCGCTTACACGGTTGAATATCGTGTAGAGTCAACAATTATAGAAATAATAAAGCATCAGTGATTTTCTGTTACATGAATATTAATATTTTAATTTGTTTTATCGCGATAATTCGGTATGTTGACTAAAGCGGTTCAGGTCATATATTTACTCTTGGATGGGGAAATTGAAATTTCGCTGAACTATGGAGCTTAGATAAAAATCTGGTATATAAGGTACGGTAAGTATGCTCTCAGGCGAGATCAGTGTAAGTAACTATTTTACTATTTGATTTAATTCGATTTTTATTATGTGTGCTGGTTTGATTGTAGTTGGACCATGTCATCGTCAAGAGAACTCGTTGTGCCCAGAGGCGGGTCAGGAACGAACATTTTTTGCTTGGCATGAAGGTGAATTCAAATGTCAGCGGCCCCGGATTTCCAAATTCCACCAGGTAATGATTTTCAATAATAGAAATAATATAAAAAATCTAATAACAAAGATCTAATCTAATATAAAAAAATTATATATATATACACTATTCATACCCGTAACTTTGAGGATTTAGAGTTTCTTTTGCCAGAGTCTTGCGCGCTTGACTAAAGAAATAATCCCCTTTCTGGGTAGAAGCTACTAATATAGATCCTCAAAAGTACCGTTTCACCGTTGAGGATAAATTCTCAAAGTGCCGAAAAATCCTCAAAGTATCGGTATGTTGCTGAATAGAATCCTCAAAGGATGCAAAATATATATATATATATATATATATTGTGATGGATAATTTCTCATCCGTCAGATAACTCTCTCCCGTCACCTATATCACACATGCATAATATAATAGTTACGTTACAGATGCCGAGAGCACGGGGGAAGCTCTTGCTATAGAGAGAGCGAGAGAGACAGCGAGAGAGGGAGTACTGTCGCGAGCCGCGCCCTAATTAGTATTGTTCTCGCCATGAACGCGCGAGGATATTTTCGACAATAGTCAAACTCTCGTAGAAATAATCTATAACCGTATCCTCCGGATCACCGTGCGATTCTGCTAACTACTTCGTGGAGAGTGCTTTCGCGTGTCCGCTTCGCCGCGTGTAGTGCTGTGCACCCACCTCCTGCTGCACGTCCTCGCTGATCACGAGGATAAAGCGATCTACGCTAGAGCGGTCGAGCCTCTAGGAGTCGTGCGACCACGAGCGAGTCGTTCGAGACACCGGCGTCACTGTAAATACCTTCTGGTCTCTCTCTCTCTCTCTCTCTCTCTCTCTCTCTCTCTCTCTCTCTCTCTCTCTCTCTCTCTCTCTCTCTCTCTCTCTCTCTCTCTCTCTCTCTCTCTCTCTCTCTCTCTCTCTCTCTCTCTCTCTCTCTCTCTCTCTCACCCCTCAAAAGCCTGGGCAAGCAACCTTCGCGGCCGCGCTCCTCCGAGTACTGTATTTTGTGTAACTGGTATTTTCGCGGAACTTAACCATTTTATTGTACTTATCGCGTTTTTATTTACGCTTTCTCCTTCACGTGCTCGTATAATTCAACATATTTGTATCAGCTAGTCGGGAAGAAAGGGTCCGTTACAAATTGGCGCCCTTCGAAAAAACTAACATTTTCCAAGAACGTAGTGTAATTAATAGTGCGAAAAATCGCAGCGCACGTCGAACTTCAATTTCAACTTTACGCCAGCGTACAGAGTATTTTTATAAATACAATACGCGAGCGGTTCACACAAAAGTGCGTATGTATACTGTCTCGTAAAGACACACAAAGACATATTTCGCGCGAAGCGGGCAGTCGCAGTGCACGGTGAAGAATAATTTCGCATGGCGCACTAATGCATACGTATTGTATGCACGATAACCCGCCGGCGAGGAAACCGCGATTATAGCGGAGGTGCATCGCTAAGGTGCAACAGAGAAAAAACCGTGCGTGGAGTCGTCGACGAAAAAGTCGATCGGTCGTTGCCTTGGAGCACGATCGCACCGCGAGGCAAGGTCTTTACGTTGTGCTTTGACAACACAGCTCGAGCGCGCGTACGTAAACAAAGGGCTCGATTCTAGCACACGAAAATTTTACACGTGTGCTAGAGACAAACGAAATAAAATTCTATTTCGAGCCTCGTGGTAAAACTACGTATTATAGTAAAGTATAGTATACATATAGTGGCGCACACACGTACACTTAGGCACATACGCACTCACGCACTTATGCGTACATATAGTGGTACACATTCAAGCGTATTTAGATACACATTTTAGAGGAAGACAAATACTCTTAGCGACGATCGCACATTATTTGGGAAATTGTTTAAGCGAATTTCGCTAGACAATTAAATAACTTTAATTAATAACAACAAATTAATTAACAAATTATTTTTAAAATTACCAATAATTGGATAAAAATTTTCTTTTCTCTTTTCTTATGTTGCTCAAATAATTAAATAATAAATTACATAATTTTAACATTATTTAGTAACAATTTAATTATTTAAATAATTACAATTTTTTTTCTCCCAAAATATTTTCTGAAAATTTTATTCGAGTAAATTCTGTATGCAGAGAAACCATACACACATGTATGTTTCACGATAAATTAACAAATAATTTATTTAAATATTTAAAATTTTATTGTGATTTTAAATTCATCTTGAAGAGATTTTATACAAACCCGAATAGTGCGTACTCTCTAGTAAAGGAATTTCAGATTAATGTCAAAATATATTCTCATACAATAGCGTCCAAAGACTTCGCGCGTACATCTCGCGCATATAACTCGTACATACAAGGATAACCGAGCGAAGCGCCAGCTGATTGCGCGCAAGCATACGTCGTATAGAGCGTACTGTAGTCACCTAATAGTTAGCGAGGATAGCGACTCATGCGCACTGATGTTAACAACTGAATGATTGAATTGTTAAACAACACTAAATTTCAACTCAGTAGGAAACTAATTTTTGGAGAAATTTAGACGAATTAATAATTCAATCACCACAGTATATAGCGTATACTGCGATTTAGCGCGAGTAAAGGTTCATTCGTCCTTTACAAAATTACACAAGCGAGTTTGGGCATATTATCGCTCAACACACGTAATAAGTATTTTATTGAACAATCAATTTATTTAAGAGAAAAGAAGTAGAAAATTTATTTAAATTATTAATAAACTAAATAACTAATCGTCATTTCTCTTTCTAATTCTTAGATTTAACAAATAATATTAATAAAGCAAAACTTTAATTACAAAAAAGTTGAAATCATTAATTGTTCAATAATTACGAACTATTTAGCAAATTTCGCAAATTTTGAACAAAATTTTTCAATTTTTTGCCCCTGTTTCAGAATTTAAAATCCGTTTTGTCTTTTATTAATTAAAGTAATAAACGGGGAATTCGAACGGTATTTATTAAACTAATAAGTTAATAAAATCCTTTTTTTAATCGGAGTATTAAATCTGATAAGAATTTTAGAAAAGTATTTTAGAATTTTCAGCGAGTAAACGCAATACTCTTCCTGCGAAGTGCTATTACAACACATTTTTCAGTATTAATACTAATTATCTGAAATAGTTATATACCTACTTATTTAGTTTTCGAACAATTCAATTACACGAAATAATATTAATAAATTTTGCGTAAACAATTAGCAAGTAATAACTGGAAGTGGTACAATTCTATAATATTTGAGAGTGTTTTACAACTTGAAGTACAGCTTTACTAAATAAATTAAAACGCTAATTAGCTAGCGAGACTAACGCTGAAAATCCTTAAAAGCAATTTTTTTCTGCAGTCTTTTTTGAAAAACGAACGAATTCCTTCGCGCAACGCTATTTAATTGTAAATAATTACATAATTTAACAACCAATTAACAGAGATACTTATTTATTTATTTTTATTTATTTCTTATTTTGTTTGTTTGCGTACTATTATTCTTTTTGTACACTAAGTATATTGAAAAGCGAAAATGTCTGAATTAGACGAAGTTACCTTCGATGAAACCATAGGCCTAGAGATCCAAGGATGGATCGTGAATCTAGAAGGTACGCAAATAGACGCAGCTCTAAGCCAACTAGAGCTAATTGCAAGCGGAACATCTTTCGCTAAATCAGATAAGCTATATAGGCGATTACGCGGTGACTACACTCAGGCCGATTTCGTGCGCAAATCGGATCAAGAAGACGAGGCCGAAACAATCGTGAGGCGTGACCGCAAACTGAGTGAATTCACCAATAGATTAACGTTCAGCGAACGTACCATGAACGAGTTGATCGCAAGGAAAAATGCGACAAGGCACTTGCTAGCGCACAAGTGCGCTATTCGTCAACTCCAAACTCTATAACAGA
Source organism: Torymus aiolomorphi (assembly GCA_036365515.1). Classification (NCBI taxonomy): domain Eukaryota; kingdom Metazoa; phylum Arthropoda; class Insecta; order Hymenoptera; family Torymidae; genus Torymus; species Torymus aiolomorphi. The sequence continues at coordinate 112,405,569 of CM070876.1, forward strand.
AACAAACCTTCAAAACCAAGACATGTCTCTGACCGGCGCGGCGAACGCAACCGATTTGCCAATATCAAGCGAACAACCGCAAGGAGTCGAGCAATGGAGGACGGAAGGTGCATCAGCGCTCGCGCCAAATGAAGAAATAAGGGAGGCCATAAGACTAGGCAAGGCCATCGCGAACGGTGAGTTCCCATCACCTGTAACCACAATATCAGGCGGTTGATATGGGACGACGACGAGAGTAACGTCAACAGCCACCATAACGAATACGCAAAGCACCAATACAGTGCATAGTGCCCCTCAATCAGTATTTACGACAAGAGTAAACCACCGCCCAGATGACATCGTAAAGTGCACCTTTACCGATGGTTATACCTACGAAGTACCGAGAGTAGCGGCAATGCAGATGGTGCAAATGCAAGCCTTAACGCAAGAGTATCGCAAAGAAATATCCGAGTTACAAATTCAGATGAGCCAACTTATATCGAGCACGCGAACGCATTTAAATATGCAAAATAGCCAACTCCTCATAAACAGAAAACTGTGAACTTCAGGGACACATTTTCAATGCAATATCCGCAGGAGACAAGCTCGGAAGTCAATGAGTAAAGCGCAGCGCTAAACGCAAATAGGCAGCGCGAAGCAGCACTAAACGCAAATAGACAGCAAGAAACAGCACTTAATGCGGAGGCGACACCTTACAGGCCTCAACATGTACCCGCACAGACGCATGCTACTTGGCAGCCGCAAGCCAACCTTCCCGGATGGCGCGAGCCTGGGGAAAGGGGGAACTAACCGAGTTTATCGCAAAGCAGATACTGGGCTGGAACCAGCACGCTCAAACACGCTTCGAACGTAGACATCGGACCGACGGTTAGGCAATGGAAACTGCAGTTTTCAGGCGCCGAGGGCAGCAACATCGAAGAGTTCATAGAACGCGTCAGCGAGTGCAGAGCGCTAGCGTCATACATCACGGACGAAGACCTGTTAGACGCCATGACAGAGCTCACGTCTGGCGTAGCACGTCATTGGTGCCGCCAAGAGCGCCAAAATTGGCAATCATGGCAAGACTTCTGCGAATACGCACGTAGATGCTATGGAGTCGATAAAAGATTCCAGCGACGATTGCGCAAAGAAGCAGAATCGCGTACGCGAGGCCGAGACGAGCCAGTGCGCGATTATATAGTTTGCCTATGCGCCATTTTGAGCAAATTCGACAAACCATGGACCGAGGAGAGGCAACTAGAGCTCCTCTATGACAACTTGCTTCCGCGGCTATAGTTTAAAGTCAGACAAGAAGAAGTCACGAGCATCAAAAAGCTCATTGTACCAGCAGAAGCACAACTGGAGATTGAGCGGAACTTTAAAGAGCCGCCAACCCGAAATCGTGCATAATGCCAGAGGTGGCCTATCAAAGCCCCTCGACCTCTGCAAAGCCGCCACCGACTCGCAATAAGAGCAGCTTAGCTTCCATAGCGGAGAGCGCAAACCCAAGTAATAAAAGGTCAGGAGCGCATGACGCAGCGCAGAAGACAAGCCTAGCGGCTGTCACAGCGCAATCACCTGCAGACCTTAGCAAATTAATTGGCAAGGTGCTGGAGGAAAAACTAGCGCAATTCAGCTTAAAACCGAACAAGGAGCCGAATTCGCCAAAACCTAGCGGCGCACAGTGGGCCAGAAAAGAAGAAAAAATTTCTAAGCCTTGCTTGAACTGGTTTTTCAGGATAAGATTTTTTATAATAGTGGATTTTTTTTTGTTTTGATGTGGAGAATAAGGATCTGGTGCCGATCGTATATTATTTTCCCTCTAAACCTCGTGGGATACGAAAATACTGGACTAAATCGGTTATTGACGATTGTTGTAATTCGTCGATGCTAAAATACTTTTTCTTGATGCCCTGGTGGAAAGTACGTAGTTTCGCCATTGTTTTCGATGGCGAAAGAAGGACATTTAACCATTGATTCTGAGTTGGTAACTAGGCAACTGTAGCTTTATTAATAGATTGTTTTAGAGGTTTTGTCAACATATTCAAAGTCATTAACCTATATTTATAACAAAAACTATCACTTCTGATCATCAAGGTACACCCGATGGACATTGATTCTAGCAATGCATGTCCCGTTAGTGGCACTCACATATAACCTTTTGAATGTTCATATCATTTTCGAGGTATGTTAACGATTTAAATATTATGTGTGACAGTCACTAACGGGATATGCATTGTCAGAATCAATGCGGCCCATCGGGTATACAAGTGATTTATATTGCTTTAATTTGTGAAATGGATAAAAGATCGTTCGTTAATAATGTCGCACTTTTTATGAGAATTTCTTCTTGAGTGATCACTTACTTTTTCAGATACAAATAAAGTAGTTGACTTTGTTGCTGCAAATGGAGCAAAAGTGCCGCATGTTTAATAATTGTACTTGTAACAATTGTAACAATTGCACGTAAAATAAAAATATTTTACATGATCTTCAGGAAAATTCACTTATTAAAATTATGCACGTGATGTTTTCGATGCCCGCCCCCCCGACCAGCAGCACTCGCTGCGCTCGTGCCGCAAATGTTGGGGGCGGGCATCGAACTCAATGCTCTCGAGCCAGTCGGGTGCGTTATCATTGTCAGTGGCAAACGTACTTTCCACCGGACATCAAGAAAAATAGTATACGGTACACGAGACGAAACTTCAAGGCCCGCCACTGTGTGATATGGCTTCGCCTCGGGCGCCAACTTCACGCAGTGGCGGAACTTCAACTTTCGTCACGTGTACCGTAATGTACTAATTTTACCTCTCAAAAATAATATTCTTTAACGTACCAGAAAGCATTTTAAAGCTTAAAAAAAGTACTTTAATATAATTCCTTATTCGTACAATTCTGACCAATTCTGTCAAAAGCGTTATACACGGAAAACAATAATTCTTACCACTAAAAAAAAAACATTTATCAATTTTTTTTTATTTTAGTCGTAAGAATTATTGATTTCCGTGTATAACGCTTTTGACAGAATGGTCAGATTTGTACGAATAAGGAATTATATTAAAGTACTTTTTTTAAGCTTTAAAATGCTTTCTGGTACGTTAAAGAATATTATTTTTGAGAGGTACAAAAAGTATTTTAGCATCGACAAATTACAACAATCGCCAATAACCGATTTAGTCCAGTATTTTCGTATCCCACGAGGTTTAGAGGGAAAATAATAATTCTCCACATCAAAACTGTTGAGAATATACATATTATATTGTGCGATGCCAATGTAGGCAATATAGCGCGAGCGACCCACGTTTGTAAACATGTGCGTCCCCCACCCTATAACGTGTGAGAGTCGACGGGCGAGCGCGATGCTCCTGCTAACTTGTTGTTAGACCGAGAATGACCCGCGCCGAGTAAGGTTCTATTGTAACTTAGCTTAAGTCTCTTAATAAACTCTTTTATTCTATCTAAGTAGTGTGTCATTATTTAACATGGTAGCAGGTCGGTGGTTACTTCTCAGCTCTCTATCTTAACTTTCGGGAAAAGATAGAGTGCTTATATCAAGACGCCTGACAAAAGGGAAGAAAAAGACTCCGAGCACGAAGGAACGCTCAAGTCGAAGGAAGAAGCCACAACACCGAAGATCAAGCAAGAAGAAGAAGATTCCGAACACGAAGGAACGTTCGAGAACAAAGAAGACGAAATGGATAGAAAGGATATTTCGATACCGGTGTTTGATGGAGAAAACTACAGTATGTGGAAAAGGAGGATCCAAATGTACATGAAGCTCAAAAAATGTGAAATTGTGATAGAAAGAGAAAAGAGTGAAACAGACAAAGTAGAAGAATGGAATCAGAATGATTTGAAAGCAATAAATATAATTTATAGTGCGATATCAGATAAACAATTAGAATTTGTTTGTGAAGAAGAAACAGCATACAAAATTATGAAGAAGCTAGACAGTATGTATTTAAAAGAATCAACGGCGTTACAAATAGTCTGCAGGAATAGACTGGAGAAATTAAGATTAAGAAATTATAGTGATTCAGAGACATTTTTCAGTGATTTTGAAAAAGCAGTAAACGAGTTAAGAGGCGCGGGTGCTAAAATAAGCGAAAAAGAAAAATTGAATTATATGCTTAACACGTTACCAGAATCATACAGTTATATAGGTGATTTGGTTGATACATTGAAAGAAGAAGAACAAACGGCTGATTACATAAGGAACAAAATTAAGCTAGCTGAAATGAAGAATCGAAAAGAGCATAACGAGAGAAGTACGAATGCATTTACTGCAAGAAAGGAAAACTGCTATAAGTGCGGAAAACCTGGTCATTTCGCACGAGATTGCCAAGATGGAGGACAAGCAGGTAGCAACGGCAGCTCATAGAGAGGATCGTCACGTGGTCGCAGCCGAGGCACAGCCGGAAGGGGCCATTACGGCAGAGGACGCGGAAAATTCCATGGACAACAAGGAAAAAGTACGAGCGAACAGAGTGGCGAAGGTACGAGCGCATGGATAGCGACGACACACGCTGCGTACACCAACGAAACAAACAGGTCAAGTATTAGCGAAATTGATTGGATACTCGACAGCGGGTGTTCCGATCATATAATAAATAACGAAAATTATTTTGAGAATTGTATTGAACTTAAAGAACCGGTAAATATTTATGTAGGAGATAATAGGCCGATAAAGGCAACGAGTATTGGTACGGTAGTAAGTTACTTTAACGTATCTGGCAAAAATAACAAGTAAAAATGAGTAATGTATTCTACGCGAAAGAAATGAAAGCAAATTTGATTAGTTATGGAAAATTAACTGAGAATAACAATACTATTATTTCAAAAAGAAATTTTACAAAAATTATTGATCGGAATAATAAACTTACAGCAATAGCTATAAGAGAAAACGGACTTTACAAAATGAAAAGTAAATTGAAATACAAGGTCGCATGTGTAAATAGTTCCGAACGAAATAATAACATGAGTCAAAAGGAAAGATGGCACAGAGTGTTAGGTCACGTAAATTTTAGATATTTGAATACGATATGTAAACAACAGTTATTAACGGGTATTCCAAACGAACTGGAATCTGAATTTATGAAATGTAAAACTTGTATTGAAAATAAGATGCATAACTTGCCATTTAGTAATAATAGAACAAAGGCGAAAGATATATTAGAAATTATACATACGGATGTATGCGGTCCCTTTAAGACAACAGGGTTTAACGGAGAAAAATATTTTGCTTCCTTTATTGACGATTATAGTAAAATAGCTAAAGTTTATTGCATAAAGGCTAAAGATGAAGTTTTTGATTGCTTAGTTCAATTTATAAATGAAACTGAAAATTTAACTGCAAAGAGAGTCAAAATATTGAGGTGTGATAACGGGAAAGAGTATTTAAACAATCGGTTTTATAAATTGGCCAAAGAAAAGGGTATTATTATGAATAATTGTCCAGCGTATGTACACGAATTAAACGGCACTGCTGAAAGATTTAATAGATCGATAATGAACATGGCGCGATGTTTATTAGCAGAGGCAAAAGTACACAAATGTTACTGGCCAGAAATAATATGTGTCGCGACGTATTTGAAAAATCGTACGCTAGCAAATACGATAGAAAGAAAGACTCCTTACGAAATATTTTTTAAGAGAAAACCAAATGTAGAAAATTTAAGATTATATGGTAGTAAAGTTTTTGTGAGAAAACCAGAACAAAAACGATTCTCTAAGTGGGATACGAAAGCAGAAATGGGGATTCTATTAGGTTATAGTGATGTAGGCTATAGAGTACTTATAAATAATAAAATAATTGTTGCAAGGCATGTGGATATCATAGAAAGAGATGTTAAATGCATTGGTATTGATTATAAAGATAATATTGATAACGATGATAGTACAGAAAGTGATGCAAGTACAAACGATGATTTATCGGATAATGTCTTTGAAAACGCGAATGAATTCGAAGAGCAACAAGGTAAAGTAAAAGAAAAGAATAATTTATTGTTACATCAACCTTCGGGGAAATGTAACGATGCAGAAAACACAACATTGAAAGTTCCGCGAAAATCTACGCGTGATAGGAAAAGTCCCGTAAGATACCCAGAAAAGGAAAGTTATAATATATATGTAAGATACTGTAGAGTAGATACGCCTTGTACATTGGAGGAGGCGATAAATAGTAAAGAGAGAAAAAATTGGCAAGAAGCCATGAATAAAGAAATCGAATGCATAAATAAAAATAAAACGTGGAAATTAGTTGATAGAGTAGAAAATAAAAAAGTTCTAGATGTCAAATGGGTTTATACGAAAAAGTCAGATAATAGATATAAGGCTAGATTAGTTGTAAGAGGTTTTCAGCAAACTGATGTAATTGATGACATATATTCTCCTGTAGCGAAAAATCAAACACTAAAAATCTTATTTTCATTTTGTTGTCAATATGGGCTCAGAATAGAACAAATGGATGTAGAAACTGCATTCTTAAATGGGAAAGTAACTACAGAAGTATATGTGAGTCAACCCAAAGGATATGAAAATGGCACAAATAAAGTTTATAAATTGTTAAAAGCGCTTTATGGATTGAGAGAAAGTCCAAGAGACTGGTATGAGTGTTTGGATGAATACTTAACTGATTTAGGCTTTGAGAGAAGCAATATAGATTTATGCTTGTATGTTAATAAAGAAGGAGAGGACATTATTTATATTCTTATATATGTTGATGATTTATTAATATGTAGTAAAAACAAGGAATTAATACGCAATGTAAAAAGATTATTATCTAAGAGATTCAAGATGAAAGATTTAGGAGAAATAAAAGAATATCTTGGGATTAACATTAATTATGATTATAAAAATGGTAAAATGGATTTAAGTCAAGAAAAATATATAGAAACTTTAGCAACTAAATTTCAAATAAAAGACAGTAAATTACATAATATTCCAATGGAAACTAATTTAAAAATTGAAAGATCTGATGAATGTGAACTAAATATAAAATATAGAAATATAATTGGTGCTTTATTATATATAAGTTCTGGTACTCGACCAGATATTAGTTATAGCGTTAATTATTTAAGCAGGTTTCAAAACTGCTATACAGAAACACACTGGAAATATGCGTTGCGAATATTAAAGTATTTGTATGGAACGAAAAAATTAAGTTTAAAATATAAAAGAAATGAAAATTGCGACTTAATTGATTATTATGTAGACGCGGATTGGGCTGGCGATAATATTGATAGAAAGTCCACATCTGGTTATGTGATTAGAGTTTTTGGTAATATGATTGAATGGAAATCGCGAAAACAAAAATGTGTGACAAAAGCGTCGACTTATGCAGAGTATGTAGCTTTATCAGAAGCTGTGAGTGAACTTAAGTTTATAAGAGAGTTGATAAATATTTTTGATGTAAAAATAAATAATCCAATTAAAATTTATGAGGATAATACAGGCGCGATTAATATAGCAAAATGTGGTAATTTTACAAAGAAATCAAAGCATGTTGAAATACATTATCATTTTGTGCATGAGAGTGTGAAAGAAAAAGAAATTGAAATTGTAAAAGTCGATTCAAATGAAAATATTGCGGATATTTTTACAAAGGCGCTATGCAAAGATAAGTTTATTAAATATAGAAATTTGTTAAATGTAAAATGAGATATGTAAAAGTGTACAATATAAATGTAAGGAGGCGTGTTGAGAATATACATATTATATTGTGCGATGCCAATGTAGGCAATATAGCGCGAGCGACCCACGTTTGTAAACATGTGCGTCCCCCACCCTATAACGTGTGAGAGTCGACGGGCGAGCGTGATGCTCCTGCTAACTTGTTGTTAGACCGAGAATGACCCGCGCCGAGTAAGGTTCTATTGTAACTTAGCTTAAGTCTCTTAATAAACTCTTTTATTCTATCTAAGTAGTGTGTCATTATTTAACAAAAATAAAAAAAAATCCACTATTATAAAAAATTTTATCCTCAAAAACCAGTTCAAGCAAGGCTTAGAAATTTTTTCTTCTTTTCTGGCCCACTGTGCGGCGCCTCTTAACGTAAGAGCGCTTATCGCAAAACCAGCCTAAATAGCCCTCCTAAAGAGCGGAAGGACTCCCCTCCTAGGACGAGCGACGGAACCGCACCGTCGCCTAGGCTGGCCAGTGCCAAGAATAAGGACAACCCGCCTGGCTCCAAAATGTATGTGCGCTGCTGCAGCTGGCCAGGCTACACCAAAGGAGATTGCCCCGAGTGTTCGGGAAACGACAGGCGGAGCAACTAGACACACCCCTGTCATTCCCTCACCTAGACAAGAGGCCGCCGCGAACAGCGACGCCCCGCTAGCGTCGACTGAATCGACCCCGGAGAAACCGAAGGGAAGCAGAAACGCTTCCCCTTCGGAGGAATACACCCGTTCATACCTGCCTGTTGAAATAGGCGCATCCCGCGTGCGCGCCCTGTGCGTCTCAGGCACTTCATGCACAGCCCTTGGTCGGGTCGGCCTTCAAATCGCTTCCGAACGCGAATGTCTCGCTGTGTTATGGGCCATTCGTAAGTTCCGACCGTACGCGCAAGGTTACCATTTCAAGGTTATAATCGACCACAGCAGTCTGAATTGGCTATACAACCTGCATAATCCAGCAGGGCGACTAGCACGGTGGGCGCTTGAATTACAAGCGTATGTCTTTGAAATCATCCATCGCAAAGGCTCTGTTAATTATGTACCGGACGCGCTGTCTCGTATGTATGAAGATGAGACAGACGCCGAACTAGCGTCGATAGAGGTCACTGAAGAGACCACAGACGCCTGGTACAAGCGCATGTTCGCATCTGTCACGGCCAACCCGACCGATCACCCTTATTGGACGATCGTTCATGTGCGTCTTTATAGTTATCGTTCTATTCCGATGCTAGAGGACTTGATGGAGGACGAAGACGCCTAGAAGTTGGTCTTGCCGGCGGAAAAACGCGAGAGCGCTCTGTTAGAAAGTCATGCAGAACCAACCGCGGGACATTTGGGCCGCGCGAAAACGCTAGCGCGTTTACCGCTATACTATTATTGGCCGTCCATGCGCAAAGAAACTGTTGACTTCGTGCGCAATTGCTCGATTTGCCAACAGTGCAAGGTGCAACAAATGGCACCGACTGGCCTTATGAGTAGCCGCCGCGCCGTGCGCCCTTGGCAAATCGTGGCTGGCGACATAATGGGGCCTTTACCTAGATCGCCACGAGGATATGAATATTTACTTGTATTCATGGACCTCTTCTATGGCTGGATTGAGTACGCCCCCATTCGTAAAGCAAATGGGCAAACAATCCTTTACTTGGCGAGCGGATCTTCTTGCGATTCGGTCTACCCAAAGTCTTTCACTCGGACAATGGGACCGAATTCAAGAATAGAGCGCTAGACAAGTTCCTGGAAAAGCGCGGAGTGATACACACCACCATTCCACCGTATCATGCGCAAGCAAATCCGGTAGAGCGAGTTGACCGCACGATAAAGACAATGATTACGTCTTACCTCGAAAACAATCACCGTGACTGGGACTTATACGTCCCAGAGCTAACGTACACCTATAAAACGGCTGTGCAGGAGTCAACTGGGTGGAGCCCATCTTTCCTAAATTTAGGCAGACGGCTCCCCCTATTTCTCTTCGGCGTCGCGAAGAGCGAGCCGCAGTAGGGTATGCAGAGTTGGCAGATATTGAAAACTGGCGTACTCGCATGCTCGCGTTATCAGACGTACAATAAATAGCCGCGGATAATGCCTCAAAAGCGCAAAAGCGACAAGCACGCTACTATAATGCGTCACGCCACGAAGTGCGCTATAACATAGGCGACAAAGTCTGGAAGCGAAATCGCGTGCTTTCGTCCACCTTCCAGGGCGTAGCCACAAAACTAGCTCCGAAATTCGCCGGCCCATATACGATCACCGCCCAGCTAGGGCTAAACGTGTATGAGGTTGTCGACCAGGGGCAAAAATCCATGGGGAAAGTTCACGTGGAAGACCTTAAACCTTTCCACGAAAGGACGGCAAGTGAGGAAGATTCGGAGGTAGAGCAGGCCGAAACAAGTCCCCCTGGAGATAGAGAAGAACGCAACGCCGCTCCTACGAGTCATGACGCAAACGCCGAAACTCCAGAGGCCGAGACTCACCTGCGCAAGCGAGGCAGACCGCGCAAAGCTCGCCTGGTGGTGAAGCGAACCGCGCAAATTCTCGGTAGACAAGCGAGCAAGCGAACACACGTCGCAAATGGTGCTGACGAGCGACCAACGCAATCCAGTACCAGTGACGCCGCAACGCCTCTATCTAGACCACACGGGCGACCCGCAGGTTCGAAAAACACCTCCGCGACTACCCGCATGACAGCGCACTCCCCTCGGCGCACGAGAGCGATGATTCGCCGTTCACGTGACTAAACAAACCTAACACCTTCTATAAATAAAATATCTCTTCCTTTTCTCCTCTACCTATAGCTACATCTCGTTTTTCCTTCTTCCCTTTAGCAGCTGATCAACGATATGGGCGGAGTACTGCAAGAATTAGTCCAGCAACTAAGCGTTAAGTCCTGGAAGCAAGCGCAGATAGGCAAAATTTTTTTTTATCTATTTTTATAACCGGTTGTACGTCATGTACCTGATGCGATCTATGCTAAAATAGAATAAATATAATCTTTGGTACCTGCCGAGTTTTTATGGGTAGTTAGTTCCCTATTCCTTGTAACTTTAGCTTCATCTCCTTTTATTTTTGTTGGATGCTTTCTTTTCTTTTTGTCTCCTGTTTTATTGTTCTTATATTTTGCATGCCGACAAGGAGAGAGAGCAAGATCGAGCTGGCATGCCGGTCAGCAGCCAGCGTCTGGGGTAGGGGCGTGTGTCGGATAATTTCTCATCTGTCAGATAACTCTCTCCCGTCGCCTATATCACACATGTATAATATAATAGTTATGTTACAGGTGACGAGATCGCGAGGGAAGCCCTTGCTACAGAGAGAGAGAGAGAGAGAGAGAGAGGGAGAGAGAGAGAGAGAGAGAGAGAGAGAGAGAGAGAGAGAGCACTGTCGCGAGCGCGCCGAGAGTGCGCACTAATTAGTATTCTTCTGGCCTTGAACGCGCGAGGATATTTTCGACAATAGTCAAGCCCTCGTAGAAATAATCTATAACCGTATCCTCCGGATCACCGTGCGATCCGCTAACTACTCCCTGAATAGTGATTTCGCGTGTCCGCTTCGCCGCGTGTAGTGCTGTGCACCCAACTCTTCCTGCGCGTCCTCGCTGATCACGAGGACAAGGCGTCTAGTAGTCCAGCGACCACGAGCGAGCCTTTCGAGATACCGGCGTCACTGTCAGTGCCTTCTCGACTATCTCTCTCTCTCGCACCCCTCAAAAGCATCGGCGAGAAACCTTCGCGGCCGCGCTCCTCCCAGTACTGTATTTTGTATCACTGGTATTTTCGCGGAATAAACTTAACCATTTTATTGTACTTATCGCGTTTTTATTCACTTTTTCCCGCTCAAGTTCTCGTATAATTAAACATATTTGTATCGGCTAGTCGGGAATAGAGTCCGTTACAATATATATATATATATATATATATATATATATATATATATATATATATATATATATATATATATATATATATATATATATATATATATATATATATATATATATATATATATATATATATATATATATATATATATATATATATATATATATATATATATATATATATATATATATATATATATATATATATATATATATATATATATATATATGGCTCATTACGGGGACAAAAACGTATACATTCACCGAACTTCGGGGACAATCCAATAGTTTGGGGACAGTCTATATATATATATATATATATATATATATATATATATATATATTATATGAGATATTTCAGGTGAAGTCAGCAGCTCAAAATTTTAAAATCGCTCAAAACTCGTTTTCTTTTAGCTTTTTATGAAAAACAAATGTTTCTCAAATTTTAGGTTGATATTTGCAAAAATAAAAAAGCTATGCAAGATTGAAAATTCAATTTTTTTGCAATTTTTGGTTAAAATCCAGGTTTATACATTTTTTAACTCAAAATCTTGAAACTTTTTGTATAAAATATTGATTGGCAAAAAGCTTGCATTTTTTCTGTAGAATATGTCAGTATTTATTTTATGACCCTCTTTGAAAGTCTCTGATTGGCTGCTTCTTAGTATACCTTCATCGAAGGATATTGAGGCTGCGGCCAAATAGTTTTTATTGACAAAATTTTTTTGTATTCTTCTTCGAAAACCCTTCAAAATGCTTTTTTGATCAATACTGGCCGAGCAAAGGGAAAAAGTTATAATGTTTTGAAATATCAGAATAATCCAGAATTTCAATTTTTGATAACATGATTAATGAAACAGAATATTATTCATGTACATATTATTGCATGGACCGTACCACTGAATTTTATTACAGCATCAAATAGAACATAACATATATCTATTTTCAATAATATGAGGCTTACACAATAAGCGATACCTAATTATGAATTAATAATAAATTAAGCTATAGAGGTTAATTACTATAAAGCTGTCAAAACAAAATCAGGCAATAGACAGTTATGCAGTGTATATTCCAATAACAAGACACGAATACTGCTCTATCATAAATTTTATTTATTATTTTATATATAATTTGTAATTTTATTTTTAAAAAATTTACATTTTTTTAAATATCAAGCAAAATCCGTAATTTGAATTTTTGATAACATGATTAATGAAACTGAATATTATTTACACATCTTATGGCATGGATCGTACCACTGCATTTTGTTAGATCATCAAATAGAACATTATAAATATCTATTTTCAATAATATTAGGTTCACACAATAAGCGATACCTAATTATGAATGAAATTATGAGTCTGTAGCCTGATTTTAGTTTGACAGCTTTATAGTAATTAACCTCTATAGCTTAATTTATTGTTAATTCATAATTAGGTATCACTTATTGTGTAAGCCTAATATTATTGAAAATAGATATATATAATTTTCTATTTGATGCTCTAACAAAATTCAGTGGTACGGTCCATGCCATAAGATGTATGAATAATATTCTATTTCATTAATCATGTTATCAAAAATTGAAATTCTGGATTTTTCTTGATATTTCAAAAAATTATAACTTTTTTCCCTTTGCTCGGCCAGTATTGATCAAAAAAGCATTTTGAAGGGTTTTCGAAGAAGAATACAAAAAAATTTTGTCGAATAAAAACTATTTGGCCGCAGCCTCAATATCCTTCGATGAAGGTATGCTTCTTAAAGCAGCCAATCAGAGACTTTCAAAGAGGGTCATAAAATAAATACTGACATATTCTACAGAAAAAATGCAAACTTTTTTCCAATCAATATTTTATACAAAAAGTTTCAAGATTTGAGTTAAAAAATGAATAAACATGGATTTTAACCAAAAATTGCAAAAAAATTGAATTTTCAATCTTGCATAGCTTTTTTATTTTTGCAAATATCAACCTAAAATTTGAGGAACATTTGTTTTTCATAAAAAACTAAAAGAAAACGAGTTTTGAGCGATTTTAAAATTTTGAGCTGCTGACTTCACCAGAAATATCCCATATATATATATATTATATATAAGACACGATAAGACATGGAAAAAAAGAGAGAAGGACAGGAACATGTGGAAGATAGCAGACAAATGGCGCAAGGAAGGTAAAGGGTAATGACTAAATACAAAAGAATAGTCACAGAGGATGGAAAATAGAGATGGGACGAGATCACGAACACCTTGCAAAAAAAGGAAAAAAGGAAAGAAACCAAAGTCCAAAGAGAGAGAAACCAAAGAGCTGTCTTTTGGAACGTAGCAGGTGTCAGACACAAATGTGGACACTTGGAAGTACCTGAGGAAGTTCAAAGTAATTTGGCTTACAGAGACATGGATGACGGAAAGACAGGTAAAAAACGCAGAAAAAATATTAAACGAATATAAGGTAAGAACAGTGAAGGCATGGAGAGAGAGAAAAAGAAAGAGAGGATGAAGGGAGAAATACAGCTGGCTCTCAAGAAAAAGATATCGAAGGAAATAAGTTGGATAGAAGGAAAAGAAAATAACAAGGAAATAATAGGAGTAAACGCTAGACTGAACAAAGAAAAGGTAAGAATATTACTAACATACATGAGAGAAGAAAGGGAATAAAAATGGAACATGATAGAAGAAGAGAATGAGAAAGTGGAAGAAGGCTCCGTAATCATAGGAGGGGATTTCAACGCAAGAACAGGCAGAGAAGGAGGAAGATTAGGAGAAGAGGAAATCCAAAGAATGAGCAGGAATAAAGCCATAAACAAAGAAGAAGAACAGCTGCTAAGCAAATTAAGGGAAAACGGTCTGCATATAATAAATGGAAACACGGAAGGAGACAGTCAAGAAGGCTTCACTTATATCAGAGGAGGAGGAAGATCAGCAATAGACTATGTGATTGAAGACGAGAAGGGAAGAGATTGGATAAAAGACATGTGCATAGGAAGAAGAATAGATTCAAACCATCTACCGTTAGAGTTATAGTTAAAGATAAGAAGGCCACAGGAAGAAAAAGAGAAGCAGAGATGGGTCACGGACTGGTCAGAAGAAGAAATAGCTAAATACAAAGAAAATATAAAGAGACTAGGAGAACTAAAGAATGGAGAGAACTGGGAGAAGAAATAACAAAAACCACGACAAAAAAGAGACAGGGAACAAGGAGGGAAAACAAAAAATGCCAATGGTGAGACGGAAAATGCCTAGAGTGGAAGAAGAAGCTGAAATGGGAATTAGCAACAGACGCGGATCTACCAATGAGCACTCCGGGCACGGGCCCAAGGGCCCCCACATACGAGGGCCCCCACAGAATGAGAATTTCTTATATCAACTTCTTTTCAGGGGCGTCAGGGAGCATTTCAATGAGGTAAGAAAGGTTGCCAATCGTATGTTTAAGTAATCTATAATAACCCAAGTAGCCGGGTGATGCGAGGTCCAAACTTGTTGAGCCTTATTGTGATAAAGCACGAATTTTCATCACTTTTGAGTAGATAGGCATCACTGTACGTCGCGCTGCCCACTGCTGAGTAGGCGCAGTACCAGCTATAAATCAGGCTGTGTTCCAACACTTGACAACCACCTACACTCACACACATCATGTGAGCGCGGGTGGTATTTTGTTAAATAATTATTATTAATTAATTATTAATTAATTATTATTTATTTTTTTCAATTTTTCATTATTTTCATTTTTTTTTCATTTTTTAATAGTCATACCATAACTCCCAAAATTTTGTACGTTTCACGGTTTCCATCTATCCAACAGAGACTGGTGGGAATTCAAAATTCATGGAGTAACAATTTTTTTATTTTTTTTTAAATAGTGGGAGCCCCAACCATCGCTCTCACCTGTGAGGTACAACCGCATACAACTACCTCTCCATTATTACATTTATTAATTATAGATTCCACTTAACATTACGTGTAGAGATTTACATTGACTTAAATCCACTTCATCCACGGCGTTGTCGTCGGCGCTCACGTAGAAGCTGTCCATTGATGCCTCTGGTCTGCTGCTGCTGCTATCAAGAATCCACTTTTTCAATGCGAACACGTTCTGGACAGCGCAATTGCAATATTTCAAGATATGATGCGTACACTGTATATATGGCTCCTCTTGGTTTAGCATCCGGAGCGAAGGACAGTCCATCTCCTCGACGCTGCATATAGTCCTACAAAATTACGTTTGATAAAGTAAAGAAATATTATGCATGATATAAGTATACTTACATATTTAACAGTATATTCTACAACCATCTCTTCTTCTCCAACCCCTTGACGTACACCTCCTTCGCGTTTATCAAACTATACTGTACGCTCTCCACCAGCTTCGCGTATGATATTTCGCCAGAGCTCCAGGGTATGCCATGATAATTCAACTCCAGCCAGCGATTCGTGCTCTTACACTCACTCGGTAGATGATCCCATCGGTGCGGAGATTTAAAGCTATACATCGACGGTATAGAGTCATTCTCGATGGCAGCGATGGCCACCTCCTTGAAGACGAACTCGTTGTCAGCGGCTTTGAATCCCTGGACATCCACCAAGTACTCATCATCTCGGAGTAATAAAACATTTATATGCGACCGCTGCCTTCACTACTTTCGAACTGCTGAAAAGCTAAAGACTCACGAAGTAGACTGTCCACAGGTCAATAAGGGTAAGGTGAAGCTGCCCACAGAGAAGGAAAAGATGCTGAAATTCAAGAATTTCAAAAACCATGAACGCGTGCCCTTCATTGTATATGCCGACTTTAAGTGTATACTCAGGCCTTCAGTGTAGGCTTCTACGTCAAGTGTAGCTTCGACGAGACTCGCTGCGGGTACACCAGCTACAGGAACGATGAAGAGAATGGGCAGAATCCGGCGGAATGGTTCGTCGACAAGCTGTGAGAGCTTGTCGAAGAGCTAAACGATTCACTTAAGAATCCTCAACCCATGGACGACCTCACACAGCGAGAGAAGGACGACTTCAGGAGGGCTACACTCTGCTACATGTGCAGAAAGCCATTTACCAGCCAGGAGAAGAAGGTCAGCGATCACTGCCATCTGACGGGAAAGTAAGTATTTATAATTTTTTCCCCCTCCACCACCTTACAATTTGTTTCTTTTCTAATATATTTTGTTTGTTTCAGATACAGAGGCCCAGTACATAACAACTGCAACCTGCAGTATCAGGACTCAAGAATCGTGCCAGTTGTTTTCCACAACTTGAGCGGATACGACTCCCACCTCTTCATCATGGAGATTGCAACGAGGTTCGATGGCCGAGTGAACCTCATCCCTCAGACGAAGGAAAAATACATTTCCTTCACCAAATACGTCGAGGGCACTGAGGTTCAACTTCGCTTCATCGACACGCTCCGCATCATGGCCTCCTCCCTCGAGAAGTTGGCCTCTTACCTGGATCGCCTGAACATCGACGAACCAGAATTCCGGTAGAGCTACACGGCTGAGCAGATAGAGCTGCTGAGGAGAAAGGGAATATTCCCCTACGACTATGTCTCCTCCCTCAACATCCTGGAGTAGGGAGCACTGCCAGCCAAGGAGGATTTCCACAGCAGCCTATACAACAGCCACATCAACGAGGAAGACTATCAACACGCCCAGAAGGTATGGCAATCCTTCATCATTCAGAGTCTCGGTTAGTACTCCGACCTCTCTCAAGACGGACGTGCTGTTACTTGCCGACGTCTTTGAGAAATTCCGAGACAACCACCTGGAGGCGTACTGTCTCAACCCGGCACACTACTGCACCACCCCCGGACTCAGTTGGGACGCCATGCTCAAGAACACCAAGATCGAGCTGGAGCTGCTCACAGACATCGACATGCTTCTGTTCGTGGAGCGAGACATCCGGGGTGGTCTAAGTCAGTGCTCCAACCGCTACGCCAAGGCCAACAACCGCTACATGGGCGACTTCTACCACCCGGAGGAGGAGGAGGAGGAGTCGAAGTACCTGCTGTACTTCACCGAATTACAAAAGGTTAAGTATCCTGATATGTATTTAGTGGAAAAATTTCTGAAGAAACGCGGTAATGAAGTTTACGTTAAATGGCTGGGATTTGGTAGTTCCCAAAATAGTTGAATTGATAAATCAAACTTGTAAAAAAAAATTTTTTTTTTTGAAAGTGATGAGAGCCCCAACCATCACTCTCACCTGTGAGGTACAACCATAATTGCTCACCTCTCCGTGAACTTCCTTTTTTATTTTATTTTCATTTTTTTTATTCAATATTAAATTCAACACCACTATTTTTACAAGTTATAAAGAGCTTGAGTTTGTTGACGGCCTCCGCCATGTTGTTCAATATGTTGTCATCCTTCTCTAGTGCTGAACATACTCGGCTGGACAGGAAGATCTGGAACTCGTCTTCCAGGTTGGCAACGTACTTGGGTCCATATTTGGTCCTGATGCGCCTCAATGTCATTACCATGAAGCTGTGATCGTTCTCCATGTCGGACAGCTTCTTTGTCGGCAGAAAGCCTCCACGGGCAATTTCATTAATTGCTGATAGATCCATCTAGAAAATGAAAAAAACATGATTATTATGGGGTAGGAGGAAGAGAGAGAGAGAGTGTGTGTAAAGTACTTACCCTAGGTTGTTCCTTAGTCCTGGATCCTTGCCCTCTTCTTCAGAGGTTCGGAGATAGCTGTGGTGGAGTGCTTCTTCTTCTGGAGCTCCTTCGAGCGACTCATGACTCTGGCTGGCTGCAGCGCCTTAAGTACCGGCCTCCCCTCCACTCCTCGAGCCGCCGTGGCCACTGCTGTGGGAGTGGGGGAGCTCACTGATTGGCTGGAGCTCGCTGACTGGTCGTAGCACGTAGAGACCTGCCCGCACACGCACACCCCACTATTGCGCAGCGTCATCTCGCATTCGCAGATGGAGAAGTGCCCCCACGAGAGACTATCCATCTCGCCAAGCGCCAGGTGGCGCTTGTCGTCGTGGGGGCTGAGCGCGATCTTCTGCTCCTTCTCCGTGTGGATGAGGTGCAGGTGGGAGCGCATGTTTCGCTGCTCCTTTGCCACCACCTGCTGCTCACGCCGACAGCACACGTAGTCCTCGAAGCTGATGTTGGCCTGAACGACCGAGGACTGGACACCCTTGGCCTTCTTGATGATTTTCTGGCCTTCGATTCGGACACCGTACATCTTGCTACGAAGGCCCACAAACTTCAACATGACGTTGCCATTGCACTCGTCCTTCATGAGTCCGACTACCTTATTATTCGCGCGAGGTATACCAAATTGGTTGTCCTCGGCGAAGTCCGAAGTGTCGAACTCATGAAGGTCGCGCTTCATGGCTTCGTACATGTCGAAGACGCGGACCTCGTAGATGTGGCTGTCCGTATCGGTATACATAAGCTTCAACGACTCACCCACAGTACACTGCATGTATTCGTAGTGGAAGCGGTATACGTGGGTCTTGGACAAGTCCAAGACTGCGAGGCCCACGCATACCGGCTTCCTGATGGTGACCTCCGTACGACTGAGCTGGATGGCCACCAGGTCCTCCCTGAAGACGGCTGTGCTGTGGAAGTTTGGCTTGGCTATGAGGGCCTCAGCCCCATAGAGCCCCTCCCACTTGCGCTCCAGCTTGACGTCCACCCGCTCGTTCTCCATGGTCTTGCCGTACACCGCGTTGTTGAACAGCTTGAAGAGGAGTTTCTCGAAGTCATTCTTCGCATTCTTCCTCTTCTCGCTGTTCAGGTCGGTGTACAGCTTCAACCATGGCTTCTGATCGAAGCGCAGCGCGCGATGGGCCGTAGTCAAGTGCAAGCCGTGCTTCGGGGCCTGCTTGAGAGCGCTATACTAGATGATATAGCGCTCCTTGTCGTACAGGGTTTTGAGCAACTTACCTTGTTTCTTACCAGGTGGTGCCATGTGCTCTGGGCAGAGGGGCAGGTCTCTGTAAGCGTCGTGGAGGTGCTCCGGGTACTCCAGGTCCACCTCGAGAATGTAGCCCTCGTGTTGGTTGCCGGGCATATCCCAGAAGTTGGGCTGCTCCACATCCTCGACCCATTGGACGCCTCCATAGGGCAGGGGTTGTGTCATGGCCCACCCATAGAGGTTGTTAACGTCGAAGTACAGCAGGTACTTCAACTTCTCCTCCGGGTGGTAGAAGTCGCCCATGTAGCGGTTGTTGGCATTGGCCTAGCGGTTGGAGCACTGACTTACACCATCCCGGATGCCTCGCTCCACGAACAGAAGCATGTCGATGTCCGTGAGCAGCTCCAGCTCGATTTTGGTGTACTTGAGCATGGCGTCCCAACTGAGTCCGGGGGTGGTGTAGTAGTGCGCCGGGTCGAGACAGTACGCCTCCAGGCAGTTGTCTCAGAAGTTCTCAAAGACGTCGGCAAGTAGCAGCACGTCCGTCTTGAGATAGAGGTCGGAGTACTCACCGAGACTTAATGTGGAAGGATTGCCATACCTTCTGGGCGTGTTGATAGTCTTCCTCGTTGATGTCGCTGTTGTATAGGCTGCTGTGGAAATCCTCCTTGGCTGGCAGTTCTCCCTCCTCCAGGATGTCGAGGGAGGAGACATAGTCGTAGGGGAATACTCCCTTTCCCCTCAGCAGCTCCATCTGCTCAGCCTGTAGCTCTACCGGAATTCTGGTTCGGCGATGTTCAGGCGATCCAGGTAAGAGGCCAACTTCTCGAGGGAGGAGGCCATGAAGCGGATCGAGTCCATGAAGCGAAGTAGAACCTCTGTGCCCTCGGCATATTTGGTGAAGGAAATGTATTTTTCCTTCGTCTGAGGGATGAGGTTCACTCGTCCATCGAACCTCGTTGCAATCTCCATGATGAAGAGGTGGGAGTCGTATCCGCTCAAATTGTGGAAAACAACTGGCACGATTCTTGAATCCTGATACTGCAGATTGCAGTTGTTATGTGCTGGACCTCTATATCTGAAACAAACAAAATATATTAGAAAAGAAACAAATTGTAAGGTGGTGAAGGGGGAAAAAATTATAAATACTTACTTACCCGTGAGATGGCAGTGATCCCTGACCTTCTTGTCCTGGCTGATAAATAGCTTTCTGCACATGCAGCAGAGTGTAGCCCTCCTGAAGTCGTCCTTCTCTCGCTCTGTGGGGTCGTCCATGGGTTGAGGATTCTTAAGTGAATTATTTAGCTCTTCGGCGAACTCTAGCAGCTTGTCGACGAATCATTCCGCCGGATTCTGCCCATCCTCTTCATCCTTCCTGTAGCTGGTGTACCCGCAGCGAGTCTCGTCGAAGCTATACTTGACGTAGAGGCCTACACTGAAGGCCTCGTGCCGCTGGTGGGCTCGCTCGTTGTCCGCCACAGGCTTGAGTATACACTCATCGTCGGCATATACAATGAAGGGCACGCGTTGATGGTTTTTGAAATTCTTGAATTTCGTCTTCTTCTCCTTCTTTGCGGGCAGCTTCACCTTACACTTATTGACCTGTGCACAGTCTACTTCGTGAGTAGTTTTTCAGCAGTTCGAAAGTAGTGAAGGCAGCGGTCGCATATAAATGTTTTATGACTCCGAGATGATAATTGCTTACTTGCGAGCCGAGAGAGATCCTTGATCCAGACGTAGTGGAACTTGGGCACTACCTCATCCTCTTCTTCTTCATCATCCTCATCCACATAGTCGTCTTGTATGAGGAGAAGGTTGATGTGTTGCTCCTTCTTGTCTTTTGTCACGTGGCACGGTGATACCTCGAATTCGTCATCTCTCTTCTTCAGGATGTACAGGTTGATGGACACGTCATTTTGTCGCTCGAATTTGGCGAACTGTCTCGGTGACACTGGAAACTCAATACCCTTAAAGTTCAGCTCGCCATCAAATGCCTTGTACTTGCTCACTGTATGAGCATGATCGCTAGCTGGATGTAGCGCTGAGAGTACAGCCCATTGGAAGCACTTATCGTCCTCGTTTTGCACGTTGATGCAGGCCTCCTTTCGTTTCTTAGATCAGGCAGTGGGATGTAGAAGTTGCCTCTCATAGGATTGAACTTGTTGACTTTCACATCTAAGTTCATGAAGGAGCGCAGTGTCCAGCCGGAGTCTCGTTCCTGGAATTCCTCCATTTCGCGGAGGGCGGGCTGCTCGACGTTGGCTGCGAACTACTCGCTCAGTTCGGTGGTGGTGTAGATTGGAGCGTTCTTTGTGTTGAAATAGAAAATTTCCACTGTTTCCTCGTTGTCCGTGACCTTGGTGTACTCTGCGTCGAGCACTGCGTGAAACCTTGAGTGCATTGTGTTCCTCGAGAGCTGTCTATATTTTCCCAATAAAGATGTTTCGAGCGTCTTCGAGGAATGTTGTTGCGTCCAGATGTTGGTGGTTGCTGATATCTCCGGTCTTTATGCGGCTATCAAAGGCCGAGTTGACGTCATCCCAGCTGACTCTTGCCAAGCCTGCACCACGTATCGTAGAGAAGGTGAGCATGCTCCGTCGTATGCTGTACAGTACAGCGATGGTCGACTCACATTTTCGCTTCTCGTGCACGTTCATGCCTGGGGTGTGGAGAAGTCTCTCGTATGTCTCGATGTGATCAACGATTATGACGTTGGCCCATCTTTCAGCCGTGTCGCTGCTCACATTACCACCTCTCATCAGCTCCAATGCTTGCTGCATGAGCAAAATGGATTCACGACTATCCAATGCCATTCTAAGGAAAAACAAAATGTATTAGTAATCGAGCGATAATAAAAAAAAAGTATGTTGTAGAATACTCACTTGACACTTTCTCTCGTAGTAGATGTCTAGGAGAGCTACTTGGGGGGTATCCTGGAGGAAACTCACAGGAGATCTCGGATCCTAGAAGTCGTGGTCTTCCTCGACCGGGATTCTACTCTCGTAGTCTAGGAGGTATCCTGGAGAGAGCTGCTTTCACAGCGATGATCTGTCGCTTCGTAGGAGAGCTACTTGAGGGTATCCT
Organism: Torymus aiolomorphi; assembly: GCA_036365515.1. Classification (NCBI taxonomy): domain Eukaryota; kingdom Metazoa; phylum Arthropoda; class Insecta; order Hymenoptera; family Torymidae; genus Torymus; species Torymus aiolomorphi. The sequence goes on from CM070876.1 coordinate 112,428,043, forward strand.
GGAGAAAACTCACAAGAGAGCTCGGATCCTAGAAGTCGCGGTCGTCCTCGACCAGGTTTCTACTCTCGTAGTAGATGTCTAGGAGAGCGAGGTATCCTGGAGTGTATCCTCTCAGGAGAGCTCGTATCCTGGGCACAGCGATATAATACTTTCAATGCACCTGGAAGTCTTCTACTAGTTCTTGCTGCTTACGCACACTGAACTGGAATGAGCTCCTCGGTCGGCGTCTCGCCTTTTATAGGGATCGCTGCGCATGCGCAGAACCAATCAGAGAGCGCCGTGGCGTTTTTCCAAGAATTCTATGGCGGTTTGAAGATGCTTCAGCCAATCAGAGAGCTCCGTGCAGGTCTCAACCTGTCGAAACCGTTTTTCCAAGAATCCTATGCAGGTTTGATCTTGCATCAGCCAATCAGCGAGCTCCGTGGGGTGGGGCTTGGTAGGGAGCGCGTTGATGGGGGTCGAGCACTCTGTACAAACGCGAAGAAGGTGTACGTCAAGGGGTTGGACAAGAAGAGATGGTTGTAGAATATATTGTTAAATATGTAAGTATACTTATATCATGCATAATCTTTCTTTACTTTATCAAACGTAAGTTTGTAGGACTATATGCAACGTCGAGGAGGTGGGCTGTCCTTCGCTGCGGATGCTAAACCAAGAGGAGCCATATATCCAGTGTACGCATCATATCTTGGAATATTGCAATTGCTCCGTCCAGAACGTTTTCGCATTGAAAAAGTGGATTCTTGATAGCAGCAGCAGCAGACGAGAGTCATCAATGGACAGCTTCTACGTGAGCGCCGACGACAACGCCGTGGATGAAGTGGATTTAAGTCAATGTAAATCACTACACGTAATGTTAAGTGGAATGTATAATTAATAAATGTAATAATGGAGAGGTAATTGTAATAGGTTGTACCTCACAGGTGAGAGCGATGGTTGGGGCTCCTACTATTTAAAAAAAAAATAAAAAAATTGTTACTCCATGAATTTTGAATTCCCACAAGCCTCGGTCAGTTAGATAGAAACGGTAAAACGGACAAAATTTTAGGAGTTATGTCTATGGACAACCATATCTTTGCTCATATAAACTATTATCAAAAAAAAAAATTGTGTTTTTAAAAACCAAATTAAGTGCCTTTACAAATTAATCTTTTGTTAAACTAGTGCGTACTTTAATTTCAGACCATTTATCTTGTATAATATCATTCAACAACTCTAGAGGTATATTTGTAAACAAAGACACTTCATCCAATGAAATCATCCTAGGATCATTCGGAATAACAATATCATTCATTATATCAGAAACACTCCAACTATCTTTAATATATGAATTTATTTTAGCCACTATCTTGAACAATATATTAGACAAAAAACTCGCCAGTCTATAAGTCGGAAAATTTATCGATCATATTATTATTCTATATGTCAACTGTTCTTTATGAATCTTAGGAAGTCCATAACATTTAGTTACAGTGCCATTTTCTTAAATATTTAAACATACTATCCTTAATATAAGCTTTTGTTTTCCATTGCATCAATAATTCTTTCAATTTATCTTGTAGTCTATTGATATGTGGATTCCTAATTTTCACGTAAGTGGTATCATCAGCCAACATAAGTTGAATTTTATTTATATAATCCCTTTTATCTGAAACTACCGTTACATTTCCTTTATCTGCTTTTTGGAAGATCATGTTCGGATTCTCTCTCAAGAATTTCTTCGTTATTTATAATTCATGCAACAAATTACTGTTTGTAATAATTATACTATTTTATTTAATAAAAAGAAAATGTATTTATTCTGACTTTAGGAGATACATATTACATTACTATAAATATACGGATTCGCAGAGCAAAATTTTTTGTTTTCAATCGTACTTAAATATTAATCCTCTATCTATACTTCTCGTTTATCACCCATACCTACACTCACAAACATAAGATACAATATATAAAATTTAATGGCTTAAGCTATGCGCCTTGCGTTTGCTCATTAATACCGCGTTTTGAAACGAATTTTTGTAAATCGGAAATGACACGCTTCCAGTCATCACTCGAATATTACTATGTCTCGAGCAGTAAAACTCCGAGAGTCTCGCACACGATACCTCTCGCACTTATTTATAATAGGTATAATACCGTATTTTCTTCACGTGATTTTGGCGACAACCCGACGAGTCTGGGCAGCACTGGCAGACGATGACGCCTCGTCACGTAGCCGGCAGTCGATGCGACGCAAGCCGGAGCGCACTTGACGGTGATGCCACGGTTCAGGGCCAAACGCGAAGACGATGCGTCTGGTGATATGTTGTGCCGGACGGGATCGACAAGTACGTTGAAATAGCCGATGTGGCGTTATCTAGACGTGATAGTCTTTGGTGCTCTGGCCCGACTATATATATAAGAAAGCGAGAGGTTATACATTCATGCTTCTTTTCAAAGTCGCATCTACGAGGCGTACCTCGTTTTTTATAACTTCTCATCAAATTGGGAAGTTTTGCTTTTTTTATATAGTATTTTTCAATTAAATCTAATACATACCGAAGAAGTCATAACAAATATGTTTATTTTTTTAAGATCATTTTCTCATATCTCACGTGATTTTAACGTCAGAAAATGGTCGAAATTCTCACGTGAGTACTCACGTGAGAATTTTTAATAGGGTATAGTTAGATTTCATTAGTAGATTTTTGTTACATGTTAAATTTGTATGCGGTGTAATCAAAATATTTGACATTAATGTATATTTTGACTTGTATTATATGTATTATTTTTATTGAAAATCACAGGCAAGCTTTGGGGTGATATAACTAATTATTGGCATAAGGAATTGGCATAAAGAAGAAATAAATTTATTAGTTTGAGGAGGTTACGTGCCAATGTATTGGCAGCAGTTTTTTGCAACGAAGTGAGAAAGAATGGTGACAGCGTGCTTAAAATTTTTCTGAAAAAGCGCGCGCGAAAAAAAATGATCTACAACCTGTCCTCGAATTCACCCACGAACACAACGGAATCGGATAGAGCATAAAATTCTGAACAAAAGGTTCCTCTACAATTTTTTCATAGGACCAATATTTACAGGTGTTGTTATTAACTAAAAATTAACATGTGATAGCCAATCAGCATCGCCGGCGTGGCGCGTGGCGGAAAAGTGGGCGGACCTAATGCACCGGGTAGGAGGGGAAGGAGAGGCCCAACATGGCTATCCGAATACACGTTCAGTAGGCCTAACTCTCTCTCTCTCTCTTTCTATCTTTCTCTCGACGTATCTTGTACTCACTTGCACATTCTCACTCCCTCTTCTTTACGTACTCGCTCACTTTTTCGCTCGCTCTCTCGCTCTCTCCCAATGTATCTTGCACTCACTTATACTTCGTCGCTCCCTCTTCCGTTTTTTACGTATACTGATAAAAAGAATCATTTTCGATAAAGACGGTGACTTAAATGTTAATGAATATGCATTAGAAAAAAGTTAAAGTCACGTGCATTAACAGTTAAGGAATGAATCCATTGCCACAAGTACTTTACAAAACGCCATTTCTGAACTGTTAAGAAACGAATGGAATACGTGTTCTAAGTGTTTGGGGGTGGTCGGTAATGGAGTCTAGGTTGTGCGCACGTAGGTTTTTCCATCTACGTATTGGAAATCCACGAATGCGTGGTTTAGGTGCTAATTGTAAATGGTGCGCTCCGTAGTTTTTGACCTCTAGGTGTCAGACCGCATCCACTGTTTGATTTAGGTGTTCAGGGTAGCTGATGACGGAGTCTAGGTGGTGTGCACCGTAGTTTTCATCACGTTTTCCATGTATTCCAACCCTTAGAGGAAAAAAAAAACTACAAAGCACAACACCTAGACTCCGTCATCGACCACCCGGAACACCTGCATCAAGCAGTGGATACGGTCTGACACCTGGAGGTAAAAAACTACGGAACACATCACCTAGACACCGTCATCGGCCACCCCGAACACCTAGACCACGCATTCGTGGATTTCCAACACCTAGACGCAAAAACCTACAGTGCGCACCACCTAGACTCCATTATCGGCCACCCCGAAAATCTAGATCACGCATTCCATACGTTTCTTAACAGTTAAGAAATGACATTTTGTAAAGTACTTGTGGCAATGGATTCACTCCTTAACTGTCATTAATGCACGTGACTTTAACTTTTTTCAAATGCATATTCATTAACAGTTAAGTCACTGTCTTTATCGGAAATGATTCTTTCTATCAGTATACGTAGAAAACGGAAGAGGGAGTGACAAAGTGCGAGTGAGTGCAAGATACGGCGAGAGAGAGCGAGAGCGAGTGAGAGAGAGAGTTGAGTCTGCTGAACGTGTATTCGAATAGCCGTGTGTGCCCCCTCCAGCGGCCGTGCTTCTCGTTCGCCTTCAGTCTCGGCGCATTAGCTCCGCCCACTTTACCGCCATGCGTCGCGCCGACGACGCTCATTGGCTGTTACATGTTAATTTTTAGTTAATAACAACACCTGTAAATATTGATCCTATGAAAAAATTGTAGAGGAACTTTTTGTTCAGAATTTTATGCTCTATCTGATTCCGTTGTGTTCGTGGGTGAATTCGAGTACAGGTTGCATAGGTGCACTTCGTGCTCGCCCTTCAATAAGGAGTGTAAAACAAGCACTTCGCACACACAAAAGAAGCACGAAAAAGTGAGTATCGCGCAGTCGGTTAAGATAAATACAATTTAACAGAGTATAGAATTTTTCCTATTATAATAACCAATATTACATTTTAATACTCATTTTTATTTTAATCTTATTTCAATTTTTTCAGAGCGCACTGTATTTGACTCCAACAAGCCGGATGTAAGTATATAAAAATAAATGGTTTTTAAGATGAAATTTTTTTACACCTGTTTCTGTTTAATAATAATTTACAGGCATTACTTAACGGTGTGTCTTTGCTACTGATACTAATTATCTACATTAAATCACATCAAAATTACTAATATAAAAACTAATATCATTTTAAGATCGTAAACTATATGTGTGGGTTCTACACAGTTCAATAATACGTCGTTCTACGATGTTTAAAAAAAAATTAGTATTGTTAAATCGATCCAGAAACACGATTACAGGTGCTAGATGTTTGAATCACCCGATTTTAGAAAATTTCTTGTAACGTACCAGACACGTGTTAGGAGGGTTATATGGAAAAAACTGTATCTCGCATACTTGCAAAATTCGAGTTTAGTATTTATTTATTAAACTCTAATATCCCATATAAAGAACATTCTAAAAATAGTCTAACAAGAATACGTTCGTGTACTGGATCCGAGTGGTTACTCCTAAAAGGGGTATGCACTTAAAGGGGATCTTAATCAGGAGGATCGATGAGCCGCTTTGAAGAGCCAGTGGATGACGGATACTCGGATCGGGAACCGAGGTACCCTCTTCACCTAGCCGTTGGTGGATACAGATCTAATCATATGGATCGATCAGCCGTGGGGAGGGTTAGATCTACTGCGGCGGATCGATCAGCCGCCTTTTCAAGCCTAAAAAGGTTAAGGGAGTGGTGATTGGGAGGTTACGTGTCCGAATATGCATGAAAAAACTACAAAGCAATGAGGTAATATTCAAAGTAATCTTTATTGACGCTACATGAACATTGGTTTAGGTCCAAGACGCTAAGGTGGAGCGGGGCTCGTATGCCTTGCCTGCTCGTCGAGCGATGCGTGTTCCTCGTAGAGTGCCTGCTCTATTTATACACGAGAGTGTTATATTCATCTCTGTCACTCGCATATGCCTCACCCGTACAGCGCCGCTGCGCATAGGCGGGAGAGCCACGCACTGTAGCAGTCTATGAGCTCGCACCCCGCCAGAAGTAGGGAGAGCGAGTGGAGGTATCGCATCGCAGTTAAGAGAGGAAAAGTAGTATCTATAGAGTCGGGGAAGAAGAGTGGGAGCACGCCGAGCAATACCTCAAGGACCCAACAACGCTTATATACAGATCAGTTGAGCCGCGATAGTAGGGACCGTGACTGTCTGTATGTGTGTGTGCGTGCGTGGGAACGTGCGTGTGTGAGCGTGAAAATTAATGTCTATAGGCCGATCTGATCGAGATTTGTTTATTTTTCGTCATTTTAGGGTAAATTAAGAAAGAGAACCTTCAAATTCAAAATTTGGGCTAGTGGAATTTCTTGGAAATTTTATAAGCTTTAATTTTAAAAAAATTCATCGAAATCCGTTAAACATTAAAGTCCGTAGGCCGATTTGATCGAGATTTGTTTATTTTTCAACATTTTGGAGTAAATTAAGAAAAGGGAACATCCAAATTCAAAATTTGGGCTAGTGGAATTTCTTGGAAATTTTATAAGCTTTAATTTTAAAGAAATTCATAGAAATCCGTTAAAAATTAAAGTCTGTAGGCCGATCTGATCGAGATTTGTTTATTTTTCGATATTTTGGGGTAAATTAAGAAAAGGGAACATCCAAATTCAAAATTTGGGCTAGAGGAATTTCTTGGAAATTTAATAAGCTTTAATTTAAAAAAACGTCATCAAAATCCGTTTGAAATTGAAGCATGTATCCCGTTTTGTCGAAAAAAGGCAATTTTTTCCCACTGTGCGTCGTACAGGACGTTCCAGATTGGCGATCTCAACACCGAGCCCTGCGACATCCTCTGATCTTAAATGAATGCGTACCGTCATCGGTGTCACACAGGAGGGTTCCGTGCGTAAGGTGGCTGGAGATGACCCTTCGAAGATACAGTGGTACCCTTAGGTCTTCCAAGGCCTGCATGATTTAATTCCACCTGGCCGTGTTAAATGCATTCTGTATTTCTAAACCGATGATAGCATACATGCGTTTTATACACCTGCTATGACTAAATGTGTTTTTGGATAGTGACACTACTCTGTCGATGGCATCGACTGTTGAGCGACCCTTCCTAAAGCCGAATTGATTATCAGGTAAGTTTCCGTCATGCTGTTTAGCTGCCACCAGTCTGGCAAATATAATCCGCTCAAATAATTTCCCGACAATATCCAGCAAACAGAGTGGTCGATATGAGGAAGGTTCATCCGAAAGTTTATTTCCCTTAGGAGGGAGTACTAACCGTTGTACATTCCACTGTGCCGGAATAATGCGTTTAAAATGTCATTAAATATCTCAGGAACATTCAGAGCTGCGGTCTTTAAAACTTCTGTTTCCGTAACTTCTGTTATCTCGGCTCCACCAGTGTTCTCCGTCTGGCCGGTGCCAGCTGATCGTTCCCGGTGTTCTGGAAACAAATGTTGGACCACTTTGTCGAGGAAGTTTGGCCAAGATGGAGTACTGGCGCCTCTGGGTTTAATTTTGTTCATGGCCGCTTTGTAGGATCGTCCCCACGGGTTTGATCCACTTCGTCATAGAAGTCCTACCAACATTTTCCTTTGGTTGCCTTGATGATAATCTTGAGCTCTTTTCTCTTTTGCTCATAGCTGGCAGTTAACTCTTCGTACCGTGGTCCACGAATTGCTCTTTGGTGCAGTCTTCTAGCTCGAAGACACTCTTTGCGTATTACCGCAATGTCCTTATTCCACCTATGGACTGGTAGGCATTCGCGATGGTTTGTCGTCGTGGATTGAAGCATCGCATGCCGCTGTAATAGTCCGCTAGAGACTTCGAGCCTTAATCTCGGCTGTTCCTTCGACAGATGCTCCTTCTAGGAGCTGAGAAAAGTCTACCTATCAAAAGTAGCTGGTACCCATCTCACTCTTTTTGATATCCGTGTCATATCCGCAGTCCCGCTTGTCGCCTGGAGCTGATACGCGAGAGCTTGGTGATCGCTGCCAGTGTACCGATCACTGACTCACCAGCTAGAGCCTTCCTGACTCAATCTGGGATCGACAAAGGTCAGATCTACTATGGACAGCTTGTTTCCTTCCGTGTAGGTCAGCGTTGTCCCTATATTAGCAATCTTCAGTTCTAGTATGGCAGAGACCTCGAGTAGCGCACGCCCGTGCACTAGGAGGAAAACCTTCCTTCTTCCTTCGCCTCCTTTCGCCTTTTTTGCCACCGTATTTTGGGTAGTATCATTCGTTCATGCTTACTGGTTTCCTGTATCGTATTCCCTTTGTCGAAAAGGGGCGACATCTGACTTGCCCCGTCTCGGCTGGAGCTGGCAGTTTTCTTGGGCTATGGGCTCTCGTGTACCTTGATGAGTTCCTTGAGAGCCCTATTGGTGAACCGCACCATGTTTTTCAGCACTGTATCAATGTTCTTCTTGTCCAAGATGAAATCCACCAGAGACTCTGGCTTTCCTCTTATTGCCCGGAATACTACTACCTCTGCGATAGCCTGGCTGGGCTTTTGTTGTTCGTGTGTGTGTGGGCGTGGCTCTGGGTATGTGTGTGTGTGTGTGCGTGCGCGACGTATATGTGTGTGTGTGTGTGTGTGTTTGTATGGGTGCGGGAGTGGGTATGCGTGTGTGTGCGTGCGCGACGTATATGTGTGTGTGCGTGCTTGCATTATTCTTTGTCTGCATTCGAGATAAATCAATTTTTTGATTAGCCAATGCGTTTTTGTTTTATGGTGAATTTTTTATTTTAACAAAATTGATTTTTGCGTTTTTTTAATAACTCGATTTATATATTTGAATCTGATAAATAGTAGTTCAAAGACTATAAAAATACCTATATTTAAAAAGAAAATGTTGTTACATTAGCTATCATGGTTCATTTGTTTTTAACGAAAACGTGTTATTTTAAAAGTTTATGACACGTAAACTAAATCGTAAAATATTGTGAAAAAATCGTAATAATGCAAAATATAAACAGCTATAACTCTGTAAATAGTTGAATCCATTATGTCGCCTATTTTTTAGTAAAAAATTGGAAACGGAAATTTTTTTAAGAGGTTGATTTTGGATAGCTTTCTGCTAAGTTCTTTAGGCAAAACGATTGGTCCATCAATTTTGGAGATATTTGAGGTTAAAATTTTTTCAACCTCTTTTTCTAACCGTAATTTCTCGAGTATCAGCTTTAAACTTTTAGACAATCTTGTATATGGTATAGATAATACGTGTGAGAATTTTCATAAAGATCGTACGATTCGTAACGATGCACGATTCAGATATTTAATACTTAAAATTTTGGTATTTTACAAAGTCATTTTTTTCGTTGCACGATAACTAGAGAAAAATTGGTTTAATTACATCAAAACTTTAAGGACAAGTAGAATTTACATAATTATCGTATAAGTTCTTTAGATGAAAGAATTGGCTCATTATTTTTAGAGATATTTAATACTAAAATTTGTTTTCGTTTTTTCCAAAATCATAATTTCTCAATGATGACTCCATGTATCAGCTTAAAATTGATAGACTATTTTGTATACGATATAGGCAATACCTATGCAAGATTTTTTCAGATCACATTGTTACTTTTTGAGATTTTTTATGTTTAAACTTTTGGTATTTCTGAAAATGACTTTCTTTGGCGCACAATTACTGGAGTAGAACTGTTTAAATTGCTTTGAAATTTGGTGGAGATGTAGAGTTTGTATATTACTTATTATATGGATCATGGGGTAAAAGGATTCGTCTCATAGGGAATGTACCCCAAGGGTCAGTTGCCGATTTTGACAATATTGCAATATGTTATAGTACTTAGAAAAATGAGAATATAAGTATTTTTTTCATCGGCCGATATTCAATTTTAGAGGGTAAAGTTTACCCCTAAAGTTTACCTCCGAAAATCGTTTTCATTGCAATATTTCGTAAGCGAATAAATATATCTTCATAAAATCAACGGCATAAATATTTAGAATAAAAAATCCCGCCAACTCAGCGAAGACTTCGAAAATAGACCAATTCATAGAGTGGTTTTCAAAACCATATAACTCCGCGAAGGTTTTAAATATCCTCTAACACAGGCGTTTTGTTTCCTTGAATTTTGCAGTGCTAACTCTAGGATGTTAAAGTTCAATTTCTGTATAAGCAATGAAAAAAATTATTTACGATCTTTCCATATTTTACTTAATTTTTTTTACCGACTTAATGTTATCCGTTTCGACGGACAAAAATATGGATTCATAGCTAATTTCAAGACTTTTAAGAAAGTGTGACTACTTCCAACGGATATCCAAACCAACCGCCGTAAAAAAAAATTTCGATTTTTCCATATTTTTCTTTATTTTTTTTAACCGACTTAATATTATCCGATTGGGCTGACAAAAATATGGGTAGATAGAAAATGTCAAGATCTTTCAGAAAATGGGCCCACTTCCGACCGATACGCAAACCCCCCAGAGGAAAAAAATTAATTTCGATTTTTCCATATTTTCCTTTATATTTTTTAACCGACTTAATATTATCTGATTGGGCCAACAAGAATATGGATCGATAGGAGATTTTAAGGCCTTTAAAAAAATAGGCCCACTTCCGACCGATATCCAAACCCCTAGCCCGAGAGCCAAAAAAAATTATTTTCGATTTTTCCATATTATTCTTTTTTTTTTTATCTGACTTAATAATATCCGATTGGGCCGAAAAAATACGGGTAGATAGGAAATTTTAAGGCCTTTCAAAAAATAGGCCTACTTCCGACCGATATCCAAACCCCCAGCCCCAGAGCCAAAAAAAAATTATTTTCGATTTTTCCATATTATTCTTTATTTTTTTTATCCGACTTAATAATATCCGATTGGGCTGAAAAAATATGGGTAGATAGGAAATTTCAAGACCTTTCAGAAAATAGGCCTACTTTCGACCGATATCCAAACCCAGAACAAAAAAAAAATTATTTTATATTTTCCCATATTTTTCTTTATTTTTTTAATCGACTTAATAATATCCGACTGGGCCGAAAAAAATATGGGTAGTTAGGAAATTTCAAGACCTTTCAGAAAATGGTCCTACTTTCCAGCGATATCCAATTCGGCGACGAAAAAAATAATTCGATTTTTCGATATTTTGCTTTATTTTTTTTAAACGACTTAATAATATTCGATTGGGCCGAACAAAATATGGGTAGATAGGAAATTTCAAGACCTTTCAGAAAATAGGCCTACTTCCGACCGATATCCAAACCCCCAGCCCCAGAGCCAAAAAAAAATTATTTTCGATTTTTCCATATTATTCTTTATTTTTTTTATCCGACTTAATATTATCCGATCGGGCCGAAAAAAATTTTGGTAGATAGGAAATTTTAAGACCTTTCAGAAAATGGGCCTACTTCCGACCGACATCCAAACCCAGAGCCAAAAAAAAATTATTTTCGATTTTTCCATATTTTTCTTTTTTTTTTAATCGACTTAATAATACCCTATTGGACCGACAAAAATATGGATTGATAAGTAATTTTAAGGCCTTTCAGAAAATGGGCCTACTTCTCAGCGATATCCAAATTCGGCGACGAAAAAAAAAATTCGATTTTTCGATACTTTCAAATGAGTTTTTTGTCCTTTCAGACTGCTCGCAATTCAACTTTGATAGGTTATTTGTATGTGTAATGAAACACGTGGATCCTTTTGAGCAATTAAGTAATTTATTAATTTACTATCAGTGGACGTTTCGGAATCATTGTAGGATTCCCTTTTCCAGAGACTAGAAAACAACGATGTAACTTAATTCGTATGATCTAATTTCGCCACTATAATAACAAACAATACACAGCACAAGTCTTACCTAATTAATTAAATTAACTAATGCATATGCCCAATTTCATAGCAATGTAGTTGCTCGTCAATATAGAAAGATTGAACACGTAGCTCTCTCGACATTTTCTTTCTAACGCACGTCATATTTGCACTGTAATTAAATCGAGAAAATTATGATTAGGATAATTACAGATTATGTTCATTTGATGTCGTATCTCTATTTACAAATATAAATATTGATCTTGTTTTAACTGGTATCCGTAACAAATGGAAATATTTAAGAAACAGAACTAATTTGACGATGAACGAATTTTTGGATGGCATTATCTTTTTAATGAATTCTACTTATTTCTCTTTTGACAATAGTTACTATAAACAAACACATGGTGCGCCAATGGGCGGATGCTCTAGTCCGTGGTTTGGGGAACTGGCTTTGGAGTGTCTCGAGAACCATTGCCTCAATGTTATGAAATCGGATATTGTTTTATATAAGAGATATGTCGATGATTGTTTATTGATTGTAAAGGATGATGCAATTGACAGATGCCTAAGTACTTTTAATAAGTTTAACCATTATTTACAATTTACAATAGAAAATGAAGACCAGGAGAAAAAATCAATTAACTTTTTAGACATGACATTATTTCGCACTGATGAAAACAACATAATTACGAATTGGTATCGTAAAAGTAGTTATTCCGGACGATTTATTCATTTCGATTCGAATCATCCTATTCAAAATAAAAGAGCAATTGTTTACAATCTTGTAGATCGTGCTATTAATCTTTCACATAAAAAATTTCATAGACAAAATCTAGATATTGCAACTCAGTTTCTTAAAAATAATGGATATCCTATGAAATTTATCTCTGAAAATATGAGACATAGGATTTTTCAGTTAAACAACAATCATGATAATTCAAAAAATAATCGTTCACTGACAAAGAATACAGTTGCCAACAACAACAAAATTATAGTTTTACCATTTATTAAAGATTTAAGCTTTAAACTAAAATCTATATTATCTAGTCACGGTTTCAGGATTGTAAACAATCCAATTAACAAGTTATCGAGATTCATCACGTTAGGTAAAGATAGATTAAATAGTTTGCAGCAGAGTAACGTTGTTTATGAGATAGGTTGTTCTGATTGTGATCTAACATATGTTGGACAAACTAGCAGAAAACTCAAAATTCGCATGAATGAGCATAAATTGAGTGTAAAAAATAGCGATACTAAATCTGCACTAGCCGTACACGCCACAGAAACACGTCACAGAATTAATTTTGAAAAGATTAAAGTTTTGGATAAAGAAATTAAGAAAGGTAAAAGAGAATTTTCAGAAATGATCCACATTTATAATACAAAAAATAATATGAATAGAATCACTGATACTATTAAGTTGAAAAATGATTATAAGGCTTCCATAGATATTATCAATAACGTAATTAAAGATAGAAAAAAACAGCTAGTTCCTAGAGGGTCGAGTTCTCGTATTCTGAGAAGTCGGGGTAGCACGATGGTATGAGCGATGTTGAGGTTGCACTACTTAGTTCCTGCGTATGCGCATGTGTGTGCGGTGGAGAGGAGCGTCAGGAGCCTCTCGACTCGCTATGGTTCTTGGATGCTTTGTAGTAGCAGGGCGATCCACGGACACTGTGAGCGGCGCACCGCTTGTACTGTCGTGTCCCCCCACTCGATTTTTGGGTATAAATAATCCCCTGCGATGTCACCTATCCGCAGTCCTTCTTTGATAGCTCTGTTGGCTACCATCTGGGGAAAACTAGTAGCTTGATAACGGGTCAATTTACCACAGTTCCTGTCAGTTTTTAATTTTTCCAACATGTTCTCGTTTTTTATTTAGTAAGTTCATTTCATAATTCGTGCGGTTCATGATTATTTGAAATTCATATTCAGCCTTCTAATCATAATTTTTTCGATTTAATTACAGTGCAAATATGACGTGCGTTAGAAAGAAAATGTCGAGAGAGCTACGTGTTCAATCTTTTTATATTGACGAGCAACTACATTGCTATGAAATTGGGCGTATGTGTTAGTTAATTTAATTAATTAGGTAAGACTTGTGCTGTCGACTGATAGTAAATTAATAAAATACTTAATTGCTCAAAAGGATCCACGTGTTTCATTACACATACAAATAACCTATCTTTTCGATACTTTGCTTTATTTTTTTTAACCGACATAATATTTTCTGATCACTATATAACTGAACTTGCACAACTTCAAAATAAGCTTTAAATACCTGCCAAAGATAAATTGATATCTCTGGCCAGTTTCGAGATATGCTGCGGACGGATTTATAACACACACACACACACACACACACACACACACACACACACACACACAGATCCCCCCCCCCCCCACACACACACACAGACACCCAGACACACACACACACGCACCCACCCATCCACGCACCCACCCACCCACGAATGCACGCACTCACGCACACACACGTACACACAGACATTTTCTAGAAAATGCATATCTCGACTCAGAGAGCTCAGAAATGTTGAAAATCATCGAAATCTCGAGGTCGAAAAGTGCACCGTTGCCAAGCTTTCTCTTTGAGAAAGCAAAAGACTATAAAACTGCATTATTTTCAATTTTAGGGGTTGCAACCCCTATTCTTAAAAGAGCAAAATTTTATTTTTAATCGATTCTCGGTTACAAAAATAATATATATACATATATATAATATATACACTTATCGGGGTTTATGTAGCCCAAGACTGTATATTACTACCTACAGTCCAGAGTTCCCTATGGCAAGTGACTAAAGAAATAATGGACCCTGGGGTCATAGACTCTAGGTCGGGCCGCATAAACCCCTATATTTAGAAATATTATGAAGCCCGGGCTGCATAATCCAAATCGGGCTCGATAAAACCCTATATATAAAAAAACGGGCTTTATAAACCCCTTTGGAGAAATGTATAATATATATTGTAACGGGGTGAATACGGAGGAGAAGAGTAAAAAATACGCGCCGGCATCGGGAATCGAACCCGAGCCGTCAGGACTGGAGGCGAGTATCTCTACCGCGAGACTACCAACGCACTGCTCCCTGGCCCTCTATCTGGTGTGCTAACCACAGGTGCCGGTAACACAGGACCCTACTCTTGCGCCGGCTAGCGCTGTATCACACCTCGTTATAATATATAAGTATGTGGGTGAACCGGTTTTGGAGAGGTATAGTTCTTTTCTTCAGAGTTGCTATAGGTCCTTGACTAAAGAAATAATAGACCCTGGGGTTATAGACTCTAGAAAATGGCCGAAAACTCTCAAAAACCGGTCATATATACCTTTTCCAGTTTAAAGCGGCTCATCAAAACCGGTAAATAATATCTTGAAAAACTCGTCAAAACAGCGAAACGATATATATATATATATATATATATATATATATATATATATATATATTCACATCTGGGACGCATTTTGAGGATTATATAAGTCATATATACCGAATTTTGAGGATTTTGTAGGCATTTTGAGGAGTCTCCTCAAAAGTCCAAAGCACTCGAGAGGCATTTTGAGGATTTTTCAGCGGTTTCCACAATAGTGTGTTAATACATCGATTTCGGAAATTCCGTGATATTTTTCCGTAAAAGCGGGCGCCGCAGGCGTCGTGGTGTTAGTCAATAACCTTAGGGTCATTATTTCTTTAGTCACGCGCTTGTTTATTGGTTGTTTATAACAATGTTTATATTTGTGTCACCACTATTGTACAAATTCTTTATGAAATCCTCAAAATACAGTATAATGATATATATATATATATATATATATATATATATATATATATATATATATATATATATATACGGTATTTTGAGGATTTCATAAAGAATTTGTACAATAGTGGTGACACAAATATAAACATTGTTATATATATATATATCTCTAAAGGGGTTTATAAAGCCCGTTTTTTTATATATAGGTGTTGGCGATCCAACGCCTCAAACAGAGGAGACGCTGACGTCATCACGCCTTATAAGGCAATATACGGCTCGAGCAAGAGCGCAGCCAATCAGCGCTCTCCCCGCGGTCCTCTCTCACCGCCCCTCCTTCAACAAAGACACGCCGACGGCACTTCGTAGCGCCGGCCGGCTCCTCAGTTCATCACGCGACGGCGGAGAGAGAGCAGCAGCACACTTGTACGCCACGGGGCACGACGGCACACCGAATAAATCAGTCTTTCTCCACACGAAACGCCTTCATTTTTATCAGCCCAGTCCACGATCCCATCATTTTCATTACAACACAAAACATTTGGTCCTTCGAGCCGGATCGTGGGAGGACATCGCCATGGCCACACCAGAAGAAAAAACTTCTCCTATCTTCTACGTCCACTCTCGAGTGGCGTAGAGATAGCAACTCTTCTTTCAGGTACGCATCAAAGTGTTCGTGGTCGTGAGTGCCGTAATAGTTGCGTGCTCTAGCATGCCGACTTCGCGCGTACGTTGCTGTCTCTCTCTCTTTCGTTAACTCGCCGTCGTGTGTACTCGGAAGCCACCTTCTAAGGCTTCCTAGGGGAAATAGCACATTCAATTGCTATTTTTCCCATTTCTGAAAACGCCTGCGAGTGCATCGCTATCGACTCCAAGACGTTGCCAAGAGCGTGCGCTGTAAAGCCAGCTCTAGAGTCATCGCTTTCGTACGGTGACCGGCAGATATCAAGACCCGGACAACCAGCGTGCATTGTACACGCTCGGGGTCCACAGCATTTCTAAAACGGACAACCAGCGTGCATTGTATACGTACGGGGTCCACATCATACAAGAAACGGATCACCCGCGTGCAGCGTACACGCACGGGGTCCACACCAGCCAAATCAAGGAGTACCCGCGTGGAGCCTACGCGCTACGGGGCTCACGCAAGTCAAGCCAGGAGTCACCCACGTGTCGGTGCGCTACGGGGCTCACGCAAGTCAAGCCAGGAGTCACCCACGTGTCGGCGCGCTACGGGGTCCACATCATTCAATACACGGGGTACCCGCGTGCAGCGTACACGCTACGGGGCCCGCACACATCGAAACAAGGACTACCCACGTGGAGCTGGCTCGCTTTCACTGCATCGAGCTCGTACTCGCCGTACATATAGTGAGCTTTCCACGAGGGAAGGAGGGTCGTCTACAAGAAGACGACAATCAGGACGCGCTACGTCCGGGAAATCGCATACGTCATCGTCAAAGATCAGGAGGCGGACGAGTCCAATATTCGCCATAGGGGGCGCGCATCAACGGATCGAAGCTGTACTCGGACGAGTCCATCTTCTTCGCACCCAACGCCGATCCGATTGCGCTCGGATGCCTCGTCCTAGTACTTGAACACACGTATCGTTCCAATTTGTTTAAATTAAATTTAGCAACTATCGCCTAGTCAATCTAGTATATTTTTTCCATTTAATGAAAATTTAATGATCTCTATTTAGACAAGATTACTTTAATCAAAATTGAGTAAATTTAATGTGAGATTAGTACAAGTTAATTGTGTTTGAGTTTATTATAAATTTAATTGTAATATTTAGCTAGTCTTGAGAAAATTGATTGCAATTTTCGTCTTAGCAAACACTTATGTTACTTGACCTTGCAGTTTTATTGCTGTCTGCTGTTACTTTGTCTTGACTGCAACTTCGACTGCTGGATCACTTCTGGATGTATTCCTGATTCAGCTGCTGACTACGCTGCAAGGATAGCTGAATACAACGCCTGCAGTAACTTCATCTTTAAGCAGTCAACATTGTGGATCATCAGCTGATTCATCGCGGGAACGTTAGCAGTCGGACCCCTCGTTGCATCCTCAAGCGCATCGTCACGTTCATAAACGCATAAGTATTATAACCTAGGTTAAGACTTAGATGTAATTACTCTAACTATTTCTTCTCTACTCTCGAGTGGTTAAGAATAGTTTACTACCAAAGTTTAATAATCAAATTTGTTACTAGTCTGAATTAACTTGATCTCAAAATGGAGGCGTTTCATGCTAAGCAGATGGCACTCCAAGCTAAAATTACAAATTCCTTTAAAAATTTCAAATCTAAGGGTAAAGATAATATGACGAAAGGTTATGCAAAATCATGTCTAACCGGACTTGAAACTAATTTTACGTCGTTTCGGGTAAATCACGAGAAACTTATGCTCGTTGAGGATATTGATCAAGATCATGCCTATTTTACAACTAATCTCTTTGATCTGGTTGAGGATAGTTTTTACCTCCGCAGAGGAGACTTTCTTGATTACTGAGAAACTTTTGAAACTAGAGGTGCTGCTCAAGGATCTTCTAATTCGACTGCTGAGCCAGTGCCTGCAAGCACTGCTCGATCTACGAACGTTTCGTTTCAATCGTTGCCGAAAGTAGATTTACCAAAGTTTTCGGGGAAATTCTCGGGTTGGGAGAATTTTAGAGACGTCTTTCGTTCAGTCATACATCGACGTGAAGACTTAACGCCTGTTCTCAAATTGCATTATCTTCGCACTCACCTTACGGGTGAAGCACTTGAGAAAATTAAATCTCTTCCCATTGCTGGTGATAATTATGAACGTGCATGGACAACTCTAACCGAGTATTACGAAAATCAACGGCGTATTGTTAACTCTCATATCTCGGAAATCTTCGCAGTCAAATCTATGAAGTCAGATATTTCATCGGAAATCAAACGGATTTATAGGGAAATCTTCAATCCCATTGCTAGTCTGACCTCTCTAAATAGAGCGGCTTCTTTAGGTAGCGATTTGATCGTTCACTTTACACTGAATCGTCTTGATTTGAATACGCGAAAAGAATGGGAAAGATACTTAGGTGATAGTGTCGATCCACCTACAATGGAACAACTTCAAGCTTTTCTTCGAAGCCAAACCCTCACTCTGGAGGCTATCGAGGCAGGTACTAAATCTTCTGCGAACAATAATTCAAAAGCACAATCACCTAATACAAAATCTCGAAAACCAGTGCATGACAATACTCAGTCGGTTTATTCTCATCAGACTTCTCCGACGAACCCTTCAAAAAAGAAATGTTCTTTTTGCAATCAACCTCATTTTACAAATAGATGTGAACGATTTATCAATAAAACGGTTCCTGAACGAAAGGAATTAATTAAATCTTCAAACCTTTGTTTCAATTGTCTAGGGAAGCACAACGTTAAAAATTGTACTTCTACGTACCGATGCTTTGTTTGTAAAGCCAAGCATCACACCATGGTGCACTCTGACAACAATCAAGCAATCAGTTCGTTGCAGACTGATCAGATTGACTCAGCGACCAGCACCTCTAGCCCAAACTGTGGCAATTTCGTCATCACAAAAGTTGATGACAAACCTGCTTATCAAGCAGTCTCCCTCAATAGTGGAGAAAGTACTAATTGGTCAGGAGTACTTTTAGCTACCGCTAGGGTTAACGCCCTTGGTCCTAACGGAACCAAAACTCTAGTTCGTGCGCTCATTGACCCCGGATCCCAAATCTCGCTTGTTACACAAGCTATGTGTAACTTGCTATCTCTAAATTGTAGAACCAGTCACACGCACATCTAAGGTATAGGTGAAAAGACAGCTGCTGTTTCCTCTAAAGTAGCTCGTCTTACTATACAACCACATTTCAATTCGACTTTCTCATTGGAAGTTGATGGCATTGTTTTGCCAAAACTCTCGTCGTATAAGCCTCCCGTCGTAAGGGGTAATACAAATTTCGAATACTTAAGAGGGCTGCAACTAGCTGACCCCAAGTATCTCGAACCTTCACGTATCGATATTCTACTCGGTGCAAGCGTTTATGCGCAAATCATTGAAAATCAAATAGTTAAGGGCCAAAGTCTTCAGCCGATAGCACTTAGTTCCAAACTTGGATGGCTCTTGACAGGTAATCTCTCTTCTTCAACGCCAGAAATAGGGCTAGACTCAATATCTCTTCATTGTTCGAACAACTGCGAGCATGAAGCCAAACTATTGGAGCTCGTACAAGATTTTTGGAGGGCGGAGGAAATACCTGTCGACAAAAAATCTTACTCGCCGGACGAACAAGCATGCGAGGACTTCTATCAAAAAACAGCTCGTCAAGATGAAACAGGGCAATATATAGTAAGCCTACCCTGGAAAAGTCGAGACCAGTTGAGATCTGCTCATCTCGAGAGCTCTCATTCTGCTGCATTACGCGCACTCAATCGTCTCGAAGCAAACTTCGCCAAGGACGAAACACTCAAAATAGCTTATAGTGATTTCATGAAAGAGTACATTGACCTTGGTCATATGTCACTTTCCACAAAATTTGATCCATCCTCTAACAAACCTCAAGCCTTCTTACCACATCATGGGGTGTGGAAAGATACCAGTACGACAACCAAGTTACGTACAGTGTTTAATGGCTCGAGTAAGTCTAAATGAGGTGTTTCAGTCAATGATCTTCTTCACATTGGACCTAATCTTCTTCAAAGTCCCGTCGCTTTGATCTGTACCTGACGTAGGTATAAGATCATCTTTACACTCATATACTCTTCATTAGATAAATTATTACGAATAGCGTCTTTCTGCTTTCGATTCATTAATCGAGTCAGCTCGAAAATAGAGCGTACGACGTCGTCTAATTTAGGCGTTAGTATTCCTTCTGTCTTTCAATCCCTACTACGCCATCACACTCCGACTTCTGAGGAGATTAGTGCTAGTGAGATTGAGAACAGCAAACTTTGTTTGACCCACCTAATTCAAACTGCTAACTTTAAGGCTGAACTTCAACAATTAGTTAGGCAAGGTAAACTTTCGACTAAAAGCCCTTTGTTATCGCTAAACCCCTTGATTCAAGATCATTTACTCAGGGTGGGCGGTCTTCTCACTCACTTCTCGGAGAAGATGCTAAGCATCCCCTTATCCTTCCAGCTGATTATCACTTTACAACTTTATTAATAAGAGATGCTCATCAGTGCACTCTTCATGGTGGTGTTCAATTAACCCTTGCAACACTCAGACGTCAGTACTGGATAGTGAAAGGTCGATCCGCAGTCAAGAAAGTCATCAGAACTTGTCTAGCATGCTCACGCCATGCCGCCCGTGTGCCAACTCAACTAATGGGTGAGTTGCTAAAGGCTCGAGTACGCCCTTCCCCGCCTTTCGAGGGCTCTGGTGTCGATTACGCCGGCCCCATTCAGCTTCGTCTCACTAAGACTAGGGGAAAGGGAACCATGAAAGGTTATATTGCGATTTTTGTCTGCATGGCTACACGAGCTGTACACATCGAAGTAGTTGAGGACTACACTAGTGAAGCGTTCATCGCTGTTTTCCACCGATTCACCGCTCGTAGAGGTCATTGCAAAAACCTATACTCTGACCAAGGTACGAACTTCGTAGGTGCAGATGCTCTGTTAAAACAGATGGTTAGCTCTTCTGCTTCTTACTCAACTCAAATTGTAAATTCTCTTGCCAAGGAAGGCACGTCTTGGATTTTTAACCCTCCAAGTGCACCCCATTTTGAAGGTATTTGGGAAGCAGCAGTTAAGTCAGCGAAACATCATCTGCGTCGAGTCATTGGAGAGCAAGTTCTCACCTTTTCTGAACTCGCCACACTCATGTGTCGGGTCGAGGCCTGCCTCAACTCGAGACCTTTAACTGCTCTCACCGACGATCCAACTGACCTTGATTTCCTATCACCTTCACATTTTCTTATACAACGCTCATCATTTTAGTTCCGGAAGAAGATGTCAAGGAAGTCAACATCACACCTGGAAAGCGTTGGCTCCTAATTAGCCAGCTGGCCCAACACTTCTGGCATCGATGGTCGAAGCAATATCTCACTTCTCTTCAGATCCGTCAAAAGTGGAGGCAACAGCAGGTTCCTATAGCGGTGGGCGATCTCGTGCTCATAAGAAATGAGCTCACTCCGCCAGCCAAGTGGCCGCTAGCCCGTGTCATCGCCATTCATCCCGGGAAGGATGGTATCTCCCGCGTGGTGGATCTTCGCACCGCTAACACAACTCTTCGTCGCCCCATCACCAAGGTCGTTCTCCTCCAGCCTTCCACCTGAGGTCCGTTCGCCAGTCTGGCGAAGGTGGGCGGAATGTTGGCGATCCAACGCCTCAAACAGAGGAGACGCTGACGTCATCACGCCTTATAAGGCAATATACGGCTCGAGCAAGAGCGCAGCCAATCGGCGCTCTCCCCGCGGTCCTCTCTCACCGCCCCTCCTTCAACAAAGACACGCCGACGGCACTTCGTAGCGCAGGTCGGCTCCTCAGTTCATCACGCGACGGCGGAGAGAGAGCAGTAGCACACTTGTACGCCACGAGGCACGACGGCACACCGAATAAATCAGTCTTTCTCCACACGAAACGCCTTCATTTTTATCAGCCCAGTCCACGATCCCATCATTTTCATTACAACACAAAACAATAGGGGTTTATCGAGCCTGATTTTGATTATGCAGCCCGGGCCTCATAATATTTCTAAATATAGGGGTTTATGCGGCCCGACCTAGAGTCTATAACCCCAGGGTCCATTATTTCTTTAGTCACTTGCCATAGGGAACTCTCGGCTGTAGGTACTAATATATAGGGTTGGGCCTCATAAACCCCGATAAACATGTCTATATATGTATATATATATATATATATATATGCACACTCGCGGAAACCGGTACTTTTGAGGATCTATAGTTTTTTTCTCCAGAGTTCGTATATGCTTGACTAAAGAAATAACTCCCTCTCTGCATTGAAGGTATTAATATAAATCCTCAAAAGTACCGTTTCATACCGAAGGAATTTTGAGGATGTCCTCAAAAGTCCGAAAAATCCTCAAAGTATCGAATCCGTGCTGACATAGATCCTCAAAAGCTGCTTTTATATATATATCCTGAAAAGTCGCGATTCGTGCTTTGAGAAATTTGAGGAGTCTCTTCAAAATGCCGACATCTCTTCAAAAGTACCGATCTATACGTTGACATCTCTTCAAATATACCAATTCCCATAATTATATATATATATACACTTATCGGGATTAATGTAGCCCAAGACTGTATATTAATACCTACAGCCCAGAGTTCCCTATGGCAAGGGACTAAAGAAATAATGGACCCTGGGGTTATAGACTCTAGGTCGGGCCACATAAACCCCTATATTTAGAAATATTATGAAGCCCGGGCTGCATAATCAAAATCGAGCTCCATAAACCCCTATATATAAAAAAACGGGTTTTATAAACCCCTTTCAAGAAATGTGTGTATATATATATATGATTGTAAACTGGTACTTTTGAGGTGATGTGAATCTTTCGCTCAGAGTTCGGACAATGTGACTAAAGAAATAATGACCCTCAGCTTACCGACTCTGGAAAAAGGGGGTATAGATTTCTCCTCAAAAGTCGCGGTTCTTGCGTTGAGAAATTTGAGGAGTCTCCTCAAAATGCCGACATCTCTTCAAAAGTACCGATCTATACGTTGATATCTCTTCAAATATACCAATTCCCATAGTTATAATATATATCTATATTGCTATATTATATAGTTGTAAGGGCAAAAATGGGTACCTATTCCCTCCACCCCCCTCCAGCCCCACCACTCCTGTCCACTCCCCTCCGCCCCCTCCACTTTTTACCATCAAATTCTTTCAAATATTACGTTATTTTGAAGGGCGTCTCCCCCCCCTCTCCCCTCCACACCCTCCACTCCCCTCCACCACCGTCCACTCTCCTCCACCCCCTCCACGCCCCCTCCACCTGCCTCTCCACCTACCCCTCCACCTACCCCTCCACCTACCCCTCCACATACCCCTCCACCTACCCCACTACAACTAATCTCTTATAGATATGTTGCTGAAAATTGTATATAGGGGGTATCGAGATGCGCTGATTAGGAATCTGAACTCAGATTTTGAAAATTCAAAATAGCGGAACGAAAATGTCTGCCGCATATTGAAATATTACTGAATTTTGCTGAAAATTGTATATACGGGTTTTCTGGATTCGATTATTACGAATCTGAACTTAGATTTTAAAAATTGAAAATGGCGGCAAAATATTTAAATAATACTGGATTTTGCTAATAATTGTATTTAGGGGGTTTCTAGATTACGAATCTCAACTCAGATTTTCAGAATTCAAAATTGCGGATCGAAGATGTCGGCCACATATTGAAATATTACTGTATTTTGTTGAAAATTGTATATAAGGAGTTTTTGGAGTCGCTTATTACAAATCTGAACTCAGATTAAGAACATTCAAAATGGCGGATTCAAAGATGGTGGTCAAATATTGAAATATTATTAGATATTGCTGAAATTTGTATTACCTTAAAACGGGATTTTTGGTTTCGCTGATTAGGAATCTGAACATATATTGTGATAATTCAGACTGGTGGACGCAAGATCGCTAACAAAAATTGAAATTTTACTCGATTTTGCTGACAATTGTATATAAGGAATATGTGGATTCGCAAATTACGAATCCCAACTCAGATTTTCTAAATTCAAAATGGCTGATCGAAGATGGAGGCGAAATATTCAAAAACTACTGGAATTTGCTGAAAATTGTATATAAAGGGTATGTGGATTCGCTGATTACGAATCCCAAATCAGATTTTCAGAAATCAAAATGGCTGATCGAAGATGGAGGCGAAATATTCAAAAATTACTGGAATTTGCTGAAAATTGTATATAAGGGATAAGGGGTATGTGGATTCACTGATTACGAATCACAACTCAGATTTTCAGAATTCAAAATGGCTGATCGAAGATGGAGGCAAAATATTCAAAAACTACTGGAATTTGCTGGAAATTGTATATAAGAGGTATGTGGATTCGCTGATTACGAATCATTACTCAGATTTTCAGAATTCAAAATGGCTGATCGAAGATGGAGGCGAAATATGCAAAAACTACTGAAATTTGCTGAAAATTGTATATACGGGGTATGTGGATTCGCTAATTACGAATCACAACTCAGATTTTCAGAATTCAAAATGGCTGATCGAAGATGGAGGCGAAATATTCAAATACTACTGGATTTGCTGAAAATTGTATAAAAGGGATTTCTGGATACGCTAATTACGAATCTGAACTCAGATTTTTAGAATTCAAAATGGCGGATTCGAAGATGGTGGTCAAATATTGAAATATTATTGGATTTTGCTGAAAATTATATATACCGGATTTTTGGTTTCGCTGATTATGAATCTGAACATATGTTTTGAAAATTCAATCTGGTGGACCCAAGATGACTAACAAAAATTGAAATTTTACTCGAGTTTGCTAAAAATTGTCTATAGTGGGTTTCCGGATTCGGCAATTAGGAATCGTAACTCATATTTTGAAAATTCAAAATAGAGAACCCAAGATGGCTTCCAAAAATTGAAATATTACTAGATTTTGCTACGAATTGTATATACGGGATCTTTGAATTCGATTATGACGGATCTGAACTAAGATTTTAAAAATTCAAAATGGCAGCAAAGTATTTAAATTATACTGGCTTTTGCTAAAAATTGTATATAGGAAGTTTCTATATTCGCTGATTATGAATCTGAACTCAGATTTTCAGAATTCAAAATAGCTGATCGAAGATGGAGGCCAAATATTCAAATATTATTGGATTTTGCTGAAAATTGTATGTTGGGTATTTTGATTTACTGATTATGAATTCGGACACAGATTTTAGAATTCAAAATGGCGCATCGAAGATGGAGGCCAAATATTCAAATATCACTGGATTTCGCAGAAAATTGTATATAGGGAACCCATCTGGATTCGCTGATTACGAATCTGAACTCATATTTTGCCAATTCAAAATGGCTGCCAAATATTGAAATATTGCTGAATTTTACAATTGCATATGGAAAATTTCTGGATTCGCATGATGATGAATCAGAATTCAGATTATGAAACTTCAAAATGGCATACCCAAGATGGCGGCCAAAAATTGAACTTTTCTGTTTTGCTAAAAATTGAATATACTGAATTTCTGGATTCGCTGATTACGAATATGAACTCAGATTTTAAAAATTCAAAATGGCAGTAAAATATTGAAATAATATTGGATTTTGCAAAAAAATTATATGTATGGGGTTTCCGAATTAGCTGATTACGAATCTGAACTCAGATATTGAAAATTCAAAATGGCGGAAGGAAAATGTCTGCCACGTATTGAAATATTACTGAAGTTTGCTGAAAATTGTATATACACGGAAAGAAGCATTCAGAGCTATAGGCCGTGAGTTATAACAGAATAAGCGGGTACCTTCTCTGCCACCGTGTGACGGCGCGACATTCAGGCATGTCAACGATGGTCTCTAGGCAACGCTATACGGGGTGACTGCCGCAGTCGTCAGACGTTCCACTCACGCTTGCCGCCGTGCGGCAATATATATATATATATATATATGGGGCATTCTCTGTCAACGCGAAACCCCCTCTGCCCAGAACAATTTTGATCCAAATGAGGTCTACCTAGGCTCAAATGAAAGCTCTTGACTTCTACTTTCGAACGCCGTCTGGCGATTCCGAAAATTCAAAATGGCGGATCCAATATGGTGGCTGAAAGTCTCGGAATGATGGAAAAACAAGTTTTTCTTCACTCTAATAGCGAATCTGATACGAAAATTGTTATTTCTGGCCACTAATATGAAGTTTGCAACATATTTTCTTACTACTACCGTTCAAAGCGAGCGATTAAAATTATATTTCAAGGTCATTTTGAAGGTCAAAAGTTATTTTCTGGATTTTCGGACTAGTATTCTACGAAACTAGTAGAAAACTTGATTACGATCATAACTAGACTTGACCTTGGATCATTTTTCAAGGTCATGATTTCTGTCTCTGCATAATTAATTTTTTGTTGAACGTAACCTCCTATGAGACATTTGTTCCTTTGTGCATATCGTGGGACCGGCGATCTAAAAATTTCATGTATAAAATCCTTAGAGAAGATAAAGTTCCACAATAGAACTATCAAGTAGTTCTAGCATAACCCATTCTGAACCACGTGGAGGTACTACTGCTCTCAGAACATAAAAAAAATTAAAAAAAGGAGGATAAAGAATACAAAAACTTGAATATTATAAAAAAAATTCAGTATATTTTCCCATTGAAAATTAAAGTAGAACAGATACAGACTTAGCAGCATTCAAGTACCTTTTCATGATAACTTTCCCGTCACTTGATAATTGAAAAGAATGATGTTTAAGAATCTGTGGGACAGGTAATGCATCTTGAAACCTACGATTGAGTTTCCTTTTGAATTTATCATGTTCAGTCTGCGTAAAATAAAAAATCCTTATATTTTCAAAATGATTTTTAGCCCACTTCACAAGAGATGTGTGCGTCAGAATAGCATCTTTCGGTTTCGCCTTCAAGCTAGCTCTATAAGCTTCTCTTTTAAATATTGCACCAAGACCATCATAGCAGCTTTTACCATGAGCAGTGGCGCAAAAATGCCACTCTGCCTCAATACCAAAATCCTTCTCATGATGAAGAAGATTTGCTATCTGAAAGCGGTTCTTGAAATGCTGTTTTGCTCCATCTGTCACGTAAATAATCTTTTTAAGTTTTTTACTTTTCTCTTGATTTCTGGAATCAATAAATTCTGAATAGTATAGACAGAAGAAGTGTCATGCTTCAAACTATTCGACAAGAATACACAACTTTCATGCTTCAGCTCTGAATCTTCTTTATAATAGTAAATAGCTGGAAAAACAGTGCACTGGTCATTATTAAAATGGAAGGCTTGAGATGCATCTTGAACTGCAAAAGAGTAATTCTCAGAATAGTCGAACATTACCAGAACTTCTTCATTGCCTAGATTACTTTTTGTTTGAGCAATGAAATTACCTTGTTCTTTGGCAATATATGAGTGGGGTTTGAGTATCGCCAATTTGGCATATAATTCATCAACAAATTCTTCAACTGGTAGAGTTAAATTCTGCAAAGTTGATCTATCCATTCCTGACCACGCACAGTACTCAATTTGTGAGATATTTGCCCCATCAAATATTTCAAGTAAACGAGACGTAAGATTTTCAGAACCAGGGCACTTCGAACATTCATCCAAGTGACAGTCAGGTGTAGGATTCTTACACATAATTTGCTGTAAACAATCTTTATAACTACAAATGGGTTCTTCTTGATTTTTCGTGAGCTTCTGAATATCGATTGCATCCAACATCAATTTACAATTTTGATGAATGGTGCAAACGCAGACGCTATGCGTTCCTCTAGCACCAGCAAGAACACAATGTTTTGGTCGTAATTTCGCGAAAGTATTGAATCCTACTTGCAGTGTTGGTTCTGCTATCTTGAATAATTCGTAAAGTTCTCGTAAATCGAAATATAAAAGACGTTTCTGCACCTGAGTCCGCTTTCCATCAATAATAACAGAGACAGTATCTTTTCGACCCGGCATCATCCGACTGTGCAGATCGTTATTATAACATTCAACAATGACTTCTATCACTGCCTTTGACAAAGTTTTACCATGTTTAGCCGTTATTGTAGCTAAAATACCTCCATCGACTTTGAGTTTTTTCGACTTTCTTACTAAATGTCTTGATGTATTGAATTCACGGGAAATTCGACTAATAT
Source organism: Torymus aiolomorphi (assembly GCA_036365515.1). Taxonomy (NCBI): domain Eukaryota; kingdom Metazoa; phylum Arthropoda; class Insecta; order Hymenoptera; family Torymidae; genus Torymus; species Torymus aiolomorphi. Next base: position 112,456,219 of record CM070876.1, read on the forward strand.
TCCAAGTTGATGGGGCGATTGTAAGTATAGTTAGTTTCAAAGGGTCATTAACTGCTAATCTAGAAAACTTTTCTTTTAATTCTGAAAACATGTCTTCCAATTCGATTTCTCTAGCTGATCGTGTAGCTTCTTGAACAGATTTATCAATACCAGTGTTTTCTGATGTCGTCTCTATATCCATGTTTTTATATTCGTTGTTGCCTTCGTTATCTCTTGTACCAATAGATGAAATGGGAGATCCACATAACTTTCTACACTTACTACAAATTTTTGAATTATCTGGCAAATCTGGAAATCTTCGTTTTAAGTTGTTCGACAACAAGCGTAAATCATTACCTATGTGACCCTTACCATTGAGAGGGTTGATACAACGATCGGACCGTGCTACAGTAGACATATTCAATCCATCTAAGTAAGTGATAATACTCGAATATAATAACGTAGGACTGTTAGAACAGGTGCTGTGTAAAATGTCTTCGAATTAATTTGAATCCTCTCGAAAGTCGATGGGAACTATATGTACGAAACGTTTAGGAAAGATAATGCACGAAATATAGAACCACAGATACACCAAAGAGTTAGAGTAACAGCCGCACTAAACTTTTAGAGAAGCATCGGTACTTAAAGAGTTTCGAAAGAGGAATAAAAAAAGTTAGAGAGATTTTAGAAATGTTCTATTGTAAAGTTTAATCACAGGGTTATCAAAAAGTATGGGACCTCCGTATTTTCCCAGACACGATATTTTTTGAAAAAGCTAAGGTCATACCGTAAGTAATTTTCAAAGACGATTTGTCTGGTCTGATGACCTTGAATCTGACCTCGTCGTTGACCTTCAAAGTCAATTCAAAAATTGCAAAATTCAAAAATTTTGCAATTCTTGATCGCATTGTATACGTGTATAGTCACACGGTCTTACACCAACTATAGCATCCACGGCGTCACGTCGGTTTTTTTCTCTCAGTGCGTATATACTGCACGTTTTTTGTGCAGGAGGAGCACCAAATCAAAGAGCAGTAGCAGCACAAATGTGTTGTACCATTGCCACACTTTTTAGTGCTTCTTCTGCCCTAAACTTTTGTACTCCTGAAGAACGATGAAATAGATTAAATGCGGAACAATTTTAGTGCAACATTTGCTCTAAAATGGGAGAGTAAAGGACTTAATGTTCAGTTACGAAACAATTTTTGCATTTGGTACTGATACTCTACGCTAACGTGTTTCTTCTCCACCAAACTTTTTTCAGTGATTCTGAAATGTTTAAAAGTGTGGATATAACCACAGTTTTTCTGTTACTGTTCGGAATTAGAACCGATTGATAGCATGAATTGAAGAAGTATAACTGCGAAAGAATCGGTTTATTAAAATTAGGACTCACAATGAAAATGACCTTGAAAAATGATACAAGGTCAAGTCTAGTTACGATCTTAATCAAGTTTTCTACTAGTTTCGTGGAATACTAGTCCGGAAATCCAGAAAATAACTTATGACCTTCAAAATGACCTTGAAATATAATTTTAACCGCTCGCTTTGAACGGTAGTAGTAAGAAAATATGTCGCAAACTTCATATTAGTGGCAAGAAATAACAATTTTCGTATCAGATTCGCTATTAGAGTGAAGAAAAACTTGTTTTTCCATCATTCCGAGACTTTCAGCCGCCATATTGGATCCGCCATTTTGAATTTTCGGAATCGCCAGACGGCGTTCGAAAGTAGAAGTCAAGAGCTTTCATTTGAGCCCAGGTAGACCCCATTTGGATCAAAATTGTTCTGGGCAGAGGGGGTGTCGCGTTGACAGAGAATGCCTCATATATATATATATATAATTATCCCCCCATCCGTTTATGGAGCCCATCCCTGTATATTAGTACCTACAGCCCAGAGATCCCTATGGCAAGTGACTAAAGAAATAATGGATCCTGGGGTTATAGACTCTAGATCGGGCTCCATAAACGCCTGAGAAAAATATTTTATGGGACCCGGGCTCCATAAAAGAAAACGGGCTACATAAATATGCTCATGAGTATAAAAGGGCTCCATAAATCTGTTAAAACAAATGTGTGTGTGTGTGTGTGTGTGTGTGTGTGTGTGTGTGTGTGTGTGTGTGTGTGTGTGTGTGTGTGTGTGTGTGTGTGTGTGTGTGTGTGTGTGTGTGTGTGTGTGTGTGTGTGTGTGTATATATATATATATAATGTTCTGTTCGATGCTCTAACAAAATTCAGTGGTACGTTCCATGCCATAAGATGTATGAATAATATTCAGTCTCATTAATCATGTTATCATAAATTGAAATTATCGATTTTTCTTGATATTTCAAAAAATTATAACTTTTTCCCTTTGCTCGGCCAGTATTGATCATCAAAAAAGCATTTTGAAGGGTTTTCGAAGAAGAATACAAAAAAATGTTGTCGCATAAAAAATATTTGGTCGCAGCCTCAATAGCCTTCGATGAAGGTGTCCTAAGAAGCAGGCAATCAGAGACTTTCAAAAAGGGTCATAAAATAAATGCTGGCATATTCTACAGAAAAAATGCAAACTTTTTGCCAATCAATATTTTATACAAAAAGTTTCAAGATTTTGTGTTAAAAATGAATAAACTTGGATCCAAAAATTGCAAAAAAATTGAATTTTCAATCTTGCATAACTTTTTTATTTTTGCAAATATCGACCATAAATTTGAGGAACATTTTTTTGTCATAAAAAACTAAAGGAAAACGAGCTTTGAGCGATTTTAAAATTTTGAGCTGCTGACTTCACCTGAAATACCTTATATATGAGGCGTTTCACGTCAGCTCTCCAGGCGCGGTGCGCGAGCGCGAAATCATGCTGTTTTCAGCTTGTATTTGAAGGGCTAAGATGTATCTAAAAAAAATAATCCCCAAGTGATTTCGATGTATTTTTTCCTCAGCTTTCCGATGGTGCTATTAGTTTCTCAAAATTTTTCAATTCTAAGTATTTCTTGAATAATATCTCGAAAAAATCAAAAAACCCATGTGTAGAAAAAGGCTATATCCATGTAAAATTTCATCCTTTTTCGATCTAGCAGGTCAAAAAAATATTAAAAATATAGTTTTTGAGATATAACACGTTTTGTTTTTTTGAGGTTAGAATTGAAAAATTTTGAGAAACTAATAGCACCATCGGAAAGCTGAGAAAAAAATACATCGAATTCACTTGGGGATTATTTTTTTTAGATACATCTTAGCCCTTCAAACACAAGCTGAAAACAACATGATTTCGCGCTCGCGCGCCGCGCCTGGAGAGCTGACGTGAAACGCCTCATATATAAATATCTTCCTATATTATATAGTTGTAAGAAAATGCTTACGACTCAGTGCCCCCTCACCCCCCTCGCGCCCCCTCGCCCCCTCCTCGCGCCTCCTCACCTCCCCTCGCGCCTCCTCGCCCCCTGCTCAGCGCCCCGCTACCCCCCTCGCGCCCCCTCGCCCCCTCCTCGTGCCTCCTCACCTCCCCTTGCGCCTCCTCGCCCCCTCCTCAGCACCCCCTTCACTACCCCTCAAAATAACGTAAAAATGTGACTGGTTATACGTTTTTTGAAAGAAATTGTCAGAGGCTCGCCCCCTCACCACCCCCTCGCGCCTCCACGCCCCCTCCCCGCGCCCCCTTACCCCCTCCTCGCGTCTCCTCGCGCCCCCTCAGCCCCTCCTCAGCCCCCCTCAATTGTTTCAGTTATAAATCATGATATAATTAATTAGAAGAATTGTCGTGTATCGCAAGTTTTATGTAATAATATTGATATTTATTTATTTGTATATTTATTTTTTTTTTAAATTGATTTAATTATAGAGATTGGTTGAAGAGACGAACAGTTTTCCACGTCACCCTGGAGGTACTGTGTATTGACGCGTTGGATTGCTATTTTAAGTGGTATCTTTCGCCAATAGCCATATATAACCCATCTCATAATAGTAACTCATTGTTCTGATGAAATGGGCACTATCGAAGGACAAAAAGTTTTTGTTATCGGGGACATTTTAGAATAACAAAATAATGTATTATATTTACACGTACAAAATTATAATAATATCAAAGTTGTGGATACTTCTATAACTCCTTTGGATAAACTTTAAGAAGGATATAAATCTATAGTCAGTAGCACTGAATATTTATATTATTAAAAATTTTATCATTGTTCTGAGGAAATGGATATCATCAAAGGACAAAATGTTTTTGTTATCGGGGACATTTTAGAAGAAATGGAAGCTATATCGGACATGTAATAAGGAATATTTAAATCCTCTAACAATTTCTTTCAAAAAAACGTATAACCAGTCACATTTTTACGTTATTTTGAGGGGGGGTGAGGGGAGCGCTGAGGGGGCGCTGAGGAGGGGGGCGAATGGACGCGAGGGTGGGTGAGGGGGCGCGAGGGGGCGTGGGGACGCGAGGGGGGTGAGGGGGCACCGAGTCGTAAACATTTTCGAGATTTTTAAAAAATTTTTATCTTTGGCCTTTGTTTAAAAGTTTCCATTTAAAAATAAACATTCGTACTCAAGATAATGCTTTTGCATCATTTTTATTAGATATTGGAGAAGGAAAAATTGATCATTTTAAAATTCCAGATAAATGGAAAACAAATGATGTTTGTCATGAAATATATAAAAATATTAATAAAAATTATCATTTTTCAAAAAATGTAATATTAAGTTAACGTAATGAACAAGTAAATATAGTAAATAATAAAATATTGAACTTAATTGAACATAAAACTGTAACATATTATAGTATAGATTATGCAACACATAAAGGAGTAGATAAAATGGATGAAAATATCCATTTAAATTTTCCGATAGAAATGTTAAATAATATACGAGAGGATTTACCTCCATATGAAATAAAATTAAAAAAATAATGCAATTGTTATGTTAATTCGTAATCTTAGCATCGTTGATGGACTATGTAATGGAACACGATTAAAAATAACAAATTTATATAAATATAATATTGAAGCTGACATCATTATTGGAGAAAATAAAGGAAATAAAGTATTTATACCACGCATTACACTAAATACTTGTGAATCAACATCGTTACCATTCATTTTATATAGAAAACAATTTTCGATTGTATTAGCATTTGCTATAAATATTAATAAATCACAAGGACAAAGTTTTAATAGTTGTAACGGGGTCGAGTTACGGAGAGGGTATTAATCCCTCTCAGGGGTTCGCGGGGTAATATACGTTGTAGAATCACCTGTAGTCCGGCAGAAGCGCCTCGGCACAGGTTCCGAACATGCGAGCCCGGTTTCTATTGTAGAAAGCCTAGGCCGCCTTCCCCAAGAACCGGCGCTGCGCTCTGCCGCTGCTGCCAACTTCTACCCGCGAACTACCGGCTGCTCGCTAGGACCTAGCGTTACCAGCGCAGCCGGCTTTTCCCGCGTACAACGCCGCTCGGTCTAACCTCTCGAGCGGCTATTGAGATACTTACTCCCGCTACCGATGTTCCTCTAGAAGGCGATGCCTGCGAGTAGCTGCAGCTGCTGAAAAGGGTAGAGGGCGGTATTCAGGAAATCATGCATAGGTTAAGGCGCGCTCAATAATTACTCGTGACTCGACTATTTAAGATAAAATTAAAGTTCTATTGAATAGATGATAATCGCGCTAAGGGGCGCGAACCCGGACAATATATTCAACAAGTATTCACCAACAGGCCCAGACTTTAAGTTACGCACGCACGCACGCGGCCGCCGAGACGCAGCGGCGACAAGGTTCGCTCGCGACGACTCCAAAGTCAAACACGACTTACTCGGGGCTGGCTAGCTATCGCAGTTCCTCGGCGCAACGGCAGCTTGCTCTCTCTCTCGCTCTCTCGCTTGCTGCTTATTGGGGCGGGGATGGACGTGCCTCCTATCCCCGGCCTTTTTATCGCTGTTGCTCTCTCTCTCTCTCTCTCTCTCTCGTTCCCACTCCTCCCAGTGGGGGCGGCGTAGTCACGTGGTTGGCTGCGGCTGTGGAGGTACGAGGAACGCACGCACTCTCGCGAAGTCAAAACAAGGCGCGGAGGTCACTTTCGGCGACTTCTGCGTGTCACGACGATCTCCCACATGGCCTCTCGTTCCCGCTCACAGCGGCGCGGCGGCTTCGTCTTCTTCTCCGTCTACTTGGGGCTTGTTCCGCGTGGCGCTCTGCCGATCATGATACGTGCAAGCGCGCGAGATTCAAGTCTCGCGACGCAGTGTACGTGATCCACTTACCATATATCGGCGCCCGTCACACCCCCGACCTAGATTCGGCGTACTCTGGACGCTGCATCGATCAGGAAGGAGATAGGGCGCTGATGGATGAAATGAAACGCGGACGACTGGTTTTGGGTGAGTGTCTTTATTGGACCTACTATATTATGGCGAGGTGCCATACATTCACTTCCTCTTGGGAGGGTGGTTGGCCCGGCCTGGGCAACTGCACGCCCCTCTCGGGGTGGCCCTACCGCAGACCGAGCAGTACCAGGGAAGTGGCAGTGGCGGCGGGTCGACCGGACCTCCCATGGCTCCGGCCAGCTGCTCCTCCCGGCGGCGTGCCTCCTCCAGGCGTGCCCGGACCTCCGCGAAGGCCTGCTCCTCAGCCAGACGCTGAGCCTCGGCCGACTGCAGCTCCTCGGCCAGGCGCCAGCTTTGGGCCGCCTGCCGTAGCTCCTCCGCGGCTCGCCGACTCTGGGCCTCCCGGCGCTCCGCCCGCCAGGTGGCGGTGTGCTCCAGCTCCGCTTTCTTGGCCTCGACCATGCGTCGCCACCTGGTGGCCTGCTCCAGCAGAGCGGGGTGGGCGTTGCACCACCCCTCAAAGTCGGCGAAGGTGGCGTCGCGGGCACTTTGGGCGGCCTGATCGCGGTCACGGGCTCGCTCAAGGGCCGTCTCCATCTCTGCCCATGTGGTTGGAGGGCGGGCGTCGTCCTCGCCCGTCTGGGTGGCGCGCTCGCAGGTGGCCACTCGCTGCCAGCCGAGCGGGATGGGATCCGCGGGAGGGTGACGGAGCTCGTCCCGGAGCGAGGAGATTGGGGCCCCCGGGCTTGCGCGACCAGCTTCCGCTTGCCCGTCGTCCCACTCCTCCATCACGGGGCGCTCCCAGCGCGCCTCCTCGTCGCGCTCCCGCTCCTGCGCGAGCTAATTCTCGCGCAGGACGTGCAGGGCGGCCTCGATCATCCCATGGGTCGTGGCCCCAGGTCCATACGCATGAGGGTGGCGAGGACCTCTCCAAAGGTCTCCTCTGGGATTTCCAACATCTGGAACAGAAAAAGAGGAAATCTGGTCAGGTCAGGGTGTTGGTGCTTTGGACATCGCAGGCTCGCTGTGGTTTCCCACCGGCCGCGACGTAGGAATGCGGAAAGGTCAGGTGACTTTCCGAGGGCGCCCGCGTCCTCGCTGCGGTTGGGATGGGACGGATAGGGCCACCGGAGCGGGCCAGACTGGGCCTACTACCACTGCTCGGGCTCCCGGAGGCCTTCCGCGTTCTCTCGGCGGGCGAGCCGAGGCGGGCGCTTGAGTGGGGACGGATAGGACCGACGGATTTGGCCCGAGTGGGTCTACTACCACTGCTCGGGCTCTTGCGGGTCTTCCGCGTCCCCTCCGTGGAAGAGATGAGGCGGGTGGTACCACCGGTGTCTGCCCGAGTGGGTCTACTACCACTGCCCGAGCACCTGGGGGCCTCCTGCGTCTCCTCGGAAGCGTTTCGTCCAAGAGGGCGTCGCCGGAGGGCTCGCTCATTGGCGCGGCCTCCGTGTCGACCGGCCCTTCCGGCTCGTCGGGTTCTGGCGGAGCAGAGTGGTAACTTTTCAGCTGTTCCGCGGCTACCACCTCTTCTACCTTACCGCGGGCGCCTACCAATCTGTAGGTGTTAGGTCCAAGGGCATCCGTAATCCAATACGGACCTTCGAACTTCGGCGCTAGCTTCGCCGCAATGCCCTTGGCGGCTGAGGATAGGGGATGGTTGCGCTTCCACACTCTGTCACCTGGTTTTAAAGTTGGCTCGCGCCTGCCGGCGTCATAATAGCCGGCTTGGCGTTCTTGAGCCGCGCGCGCTCTCAAAGCGGCGCGCGCGTGCAACTCTGGAAGGGCCTCCATTCGCTTCTTCCAGTGAGCCAACCTTTCTTCTTGAGCCGGGGCGTCTGCTGCTACCTCTTGCATCCTCCGTTGCGTGCCAGGAGGTTCTGGCTGTCTCCCATAGAGCATTAGGGCCGGGCTCCCGGTAGAACTTTGCTCCGCCGTATTCATGGCGAAGAAAAGTTCCGGAAGCTTCTCGTCCCATGTACTATGCCGCTCCTTAAGATAGGACGCGACCATCGTCTTTAGGGTACGGTTGGCTCGTTCTACCGGGTTAGCCTGAGGGTGATAGGGGGGAGTGTGGGTGTGATGCACACCGCGCTCCCGCAGGAAGTCTTCCACGGCATGGTTCTTAAACTCTGTGCCATTGTCAGACAGGAAGACTTCCGGGCAACCTAATCGAAGAAAGATCTTCCGACTCAGTTCCGCTATCACCGTCTTGGCGTTTGATTTGCGTATGGGGAATGCCTTCACCCACCTGGTAAAGAGGTCCTGGAACACCAGGATATACTCGCAACCTTTGGAGCTTCGAGGCCACGGTCCGATAATGTCTCCAGCTACGACCTGCCAGGGTTTGTCGATTACTCTGCATCCCATGAGGCCGGCTGGAGTCCTTTGCTCCACCTTAAAGCGCTGGCACGTCTCGCAGTTTCGCACGTACTCCTGCGTATCCGCATAGTAGCGCGGCCAGTAATAGCGCAGCGCGTCTCTGGTGAACGTCTTCTCTCTGCCGAGGTGTCCAGCGGTGGCGTCGTCGTGGCATTCCTGCAACACCTCGCGACGATGTTCGCGACGATGTAGTACCAGAAGGTACTACCAACTTCCAGGCATCGTCATCGTCGCCGAGGGTTGAGTCTACTTCTGAGTTGGGGCGGTACCGATAGAGACTGCCTGCTACGAGTTTGTAGGTGGGGTAGTCATTGGGCAGCTCTTTGACATTGGCGCACCATTCCTGATACCACGTGTCCGCGGTGTCAGTGAACCACGAAACCGTGGCCACTTCTAGCCCATCCTCATCCTCATACATACGAGAGAGGGCGTCTGCCACGTGATTCAAGGCGCCTTTGCAGCTCCAATGCCCAACGAGCCAACCTGCTCGTGGGATTTTTCAGTTGGTAGAGCCACCGCATGCTGCTGTGGTCTGTCACTACCTTAAACTCGTAGCACTCGATGTATGGGCGAAACTTTTGGATGGCCCATACTACCGCGAGGCACTCTCGCTCGGTAACGCTATAATTCCGTTCCGCCGATGTGAACACACGGCTCGCGAGCTCAATCACCCTCTCCTGCCCTTCTAACTCTTGAAGTAGCACTGCACCTAGGCCCACATCACTCGCATCCGTCTGCACGATGTAGAACCCCTCGGGATGAGGTCGGTGCAGCACCGGAGCGGTCATCACCATCGCTCTCAGCAGATGGAAAGCGTGCTGCTGCTCTTCGAGCCACTCATACTTTTGGTTTTTCTTAGTCAGATTCGTGAGCGGCTCAGCGATGGTGGCGCAGTTCGGTATGAACTTCCGATACCACGAGGTGGTGCCTAGGAACCTCCGCAGTGCCTTCAGGTTCTCGGGCACCGGGTAATCCCTAATTGGTTCGATCTTGGCCGGGTTCTGCCTCGTGCCGTCCCGGTTAACCAAGAAACCCAGGTATGCTACCTCTGGCTTACAGAAAACGCACTTATCTGCATTAAGCGTCAATCCAGCGGCTAGTAGCCGTTCTAGCACCATCGGGAGGCACTCCTTATGCTTCTCGAATGTCTCGGCGACAATTATAATGTCGTTGAGTTAGGTATAGACGTACGGCTCTAGCTCGGATCCGAGCACCTGGTCTATGAGCCGCTGGAAGGTGGCGGGCGCGTTTGTAAGCCCGTACGGCATCCGCCGGAATTGGTATAACCCCATCCCGGGGAACGTAAAGGCTGTTATGGGTCGCGTTTCTGCCGCCAGAGGTATCTGGTGGTACGCACTCTTAAGGTCGAGCGTGGAGATGAACTTCGCCTTCCTCAACTTCCGTAGAACATCCTGCATATTCGGAAGGGGATAGGCGTCTGGTTGCGTGACTGCGTTCACCTTGCGCAGGTCTTCACAGAACCGTCGTGTTCCGTCACTCTTCCGGATCATCACAATGGGGCTCGACCAACCACTTCGAGAGGGCTCGATCATGCCCTTTTCGAGCATCTCCTTTACTTGGCGGTGCATCTCTTCTGGCACCTTGTCCGAGACTGGATAGTGCTTTTGCTTGATTGGTCGAGTGTCCCGCAGAGTGATCTCATGCTCCACGCCCTTTACGCATCCTAAGCCTGGCGGAAGCTTGCTTAGGATAGCGTCTACCATTTCCTTCAGCTCTGAAGGTCCGTAGCGTCCTCGAGCCCGATGGCCGACACTGTACTTGGATCGGTGGTCAAGCTAGCTACTTCCAGCTCGACATAGGCTTCTGAGTTCTTACAGAAGAGCCTGTCCGTATCCGGGTCAAGTACGGCCCTAAACGTACGTACAAAGTTGACCCCTAAGTAGCAGTCTGCATCGAGCTGGGGCATAATGGCGACTCGAATTTCGCGAGTAAGCCCACCCACGGTGATCGGAAGGAACACGTGCCCTAGCAAGGGGCTGCGGCTACCATCCGCAAGCCTAATACCTTGCTTCTCGGACGCTACGAAATCTTTCCCGAGTGCTGTGGCCAGTTGGAGCCCGACGGTGCCCATCACCGTAGTGGATGCTCTCGGATCCAGCAACGCTCGGAGGTTGAACTCACCCACCTCAATTCGAACCCACCAGCGCGTCTCTGCGTTGGTTGGTTGGCCGACGGAAGCTTCTCCTCGGTCGGGAGGCGAGTGAGCATCTGACTCCCCGGAGGCCGGGCGAAGATCGCACGCGGCCGCAATGTCCTCGCACACTGGAGTCGTGTTCGGGTTGGGCACTCGGAGTGCCGCCGAGGTTAGCTCGAGTGGGTCTACTACCACTGCTCGAGCTCCCCGGAGACTTGGGGCGGGGGCGATTCTCTCTAATCGCCCCCCTTCCCGTTTCCCGAGCAATTAGGGCAATACTTGGCTATGTAACCGATCTTGCCGCATGAGTAACAACTCAGCGGCGGCCTCCGTTCCCCTGGGGTTCCACCCCGAGGTTTGGCACTGTCAGTGGTATCCTTCACAAGGTACCTACCGGACTACCACTGACTAAGGAAAACACGAATTTTCCCAACTGGTGGTTCGGTCTCTAATCGCTAGACCCGGGTAATTCGCTTTTACACCTGCTTGCTTGGAGGTTATGTCGCTTTATGGTTATTGCGCAAACGTAATTCGCTTGTTTGCGCAGCGTGCCGACGTTTTTATCGCGTGCGCAAACGTTTTTCCGCGTACTGCGCATGCGCGGAACTCAAGTCACTATATACAAAATGTCCTCCAGCGCATGCGCAAACGATTCCGCGTGCTAAATCAAAATTTCGACTTTTTGACCCTTTGCGCATGCGCAGCCTCAAAATTACTGCGCGCGCACACTAGGCAGTCCCCCGCATCCGCGCTCACGCGTATTTCCCCAAAAATACGGAAACATCCGCTAATAACCCTTAAATGCGAATTGGGTGCGTAATCTGCTACTTTACGCCCCGGCGTGCACGTGAGTTGCCTATCAAAGAGATGGAACCCTAAAAACCTATTATTGATAAAAAAATGTCAATAAATAGCGTAATAAATAATAAATAAATAATTGTTACTTAGTCTCTTTGTTAACCTCACTAAATACTTCAACAATGCTCGGCCTTCACAAGCAATGTCCTCGCTAAGTACGTACAGGCCGGGTTATTCACTCCAAACAAGGTTAGGAACCACCAGTTGGTTACCCTTGCACACACTATACACTTTTATAATAATTAATTATCCCTCTCGATAATTAATTATTCGCACGCGAGTCTCGACCTGTTTAAATAATCGAATTATTCCCTAACCTATGCTATCCAACACGTTAAGGGCGCCAGTTGTAACGGGGTCGAGTTACGGAGAGGGTATTAATCCCTCTCAGGAGTTCACGGGGTAATATACGGGTGTATTCTACGCCCGGGCAACTCACCGTTGTAGAATCACCTGTAGTTCGGCAGAAGCGCCTCAGCACAGGTTCCGAACATGCGAGCCCGGCTTCTATTGTAGAAAGCCTAGGCCGCCTTCCCCTAGAACCGGCGCTGCGCTCTGCCGCTGCTGCCAACTTCTACCCGCGAACTACCGGCTGCTCGCTAAGACCTAGCGTTACCAGCGCAGCCGGCTTTTCCCGCGTACAACGCCGCTCGGTCTAACGTCTCGAGCGGCTATTGAGATACTTACTCCCGCTACCGATGTTCCTCTAGAAGGCGATGCCTGCGACTAGCTGCAGCTGCTGAAAAGGGTAGAGGGCGGTATTCGGGAAATCATGCATAGGTTAAGGCGCGCTCAATAATTACTCGTGACTCGACTATTTAAGATAAAATTAAAGTTCTATTGAATAAAAGATAATCGCGCTAAGGGGCGCGAACCCGGACAATATATTCAACAAGTATTCACCAACAGGCCGAGACTTTAAGTTACGCTCGCACGCACGCGGCCGCCGAGACGCAGCGGCGACAAGGTTCGCTTGCGACGACTCAAAAGTCAAACACGACTTACTCGGGGCTGGCCAGCAATCGCAGTCCCTCGGCGCAACGGCAGCTTGCTCTCTCTCGCTCTCTCGCTTGCTGCTTATCGAGGCGGTGATGGACGTGCCTCCTATCCCCGGCCTTTTTATCGCTGTTGCTCTCTCTCTCTCTCTCTCGCTCCCACTTCTCCCAGTGGGGGCGGCGTGGTCACGTGGTTGGCTGCGGCTGTGGAGGCACGAGGAACGCACGCACTCTCGCGAAGTCAAAACAAGGCGCGGAGGTCACTTTCGGCGACTTCTGCGTGTCACGGCGGTCTCCCACATGGCCTTTCGTTCCCGCTCACAGCGGCGCGGCGGCTTCGTCTTCTTCTCCGTCTACTTGGCACTTGTTTCGCATGGCGCTCTGCCGATCACGATACGTGCAAGCGCGCGAGATTGAAATCTCGCGACGCAGTGTACGTGATCCACTTACCATATATCGGCGCCCGTCACATAGTGTAGGAATATTAAAAAAAAAAACAATTATTTTCCCATGGATAATTGTACGTAGCACTTTCATGATGTAAAAATCCAAACAATATATATATATATATATATATATATATATATATATATATATATATATATATATATATATATATATATCTGTTCACCGCTATGTTTCAGGACTTTTCATTGGTTTACCGCTATGTTTCAGGACATTTGCATGTTTTCAGGACTGTACTGAATTAGGAATATGTTTACCGCTACCTTTCAGGACATTTTTGTACTATTCAGGACATTTAGGGTTTCTTTCACAACGTTTTTTTCCGTAAAATTTTTCCGAAATCAACGTAAAATACTGCGGAACTGAAAGGGGGCGCCGCAGGCGTCGTGGTGTTAGTCAACACCCTGAGGAATACTATTTCTTTAGTCACTTATATACTGTTTAACGTTTTATACCTACTTCTATTGCAGAAAACCTGTAGGTGTCATGGAAGGTAGCGGTGTACTAAGTTTTATATATATATTGTAACACGGCAAATCGCCTGTTACTGAAAACGACGCGATTGGAGTGCGGCGGTTGAAAAAGGCGAAAGACTGACGCGCGAGAACGTGCACACGCATGCACACACACTCTTACGCGCACACTGTCTCTCCCAATACCCGTGTCCCGGTGCGCACCTTCCCCAACATTTCTATCTCAACCGCTCGGCCAGGAAAACCGACCAGCAGCAGCTACAGCAGGAACAAGCTGTAGCCGGACATTAGCGAGCCTGTCTCTCCCATGCGGCGGACAGGGAGACGAGACCAGCAGAGAGAGAGAGAGAGAGGCGAAGAGAACCAGCGGAGGGGGATGCCTCGGCCGACGCTGCGCGTGACGAGCATCGGCAGCCATCATAGCTGACTGCTCGCCAGCGCCGCCGTAAAGAAGACGGCCGATCGGCGAACCGCGCCACAGCGGAGCAGAGCAGCGGGAGAGCACCGGCCGGCATCTTAATTCATTCCGTTGCCTACTGTCGTGCCGCGTGCTCACGAGTCTTCCCGCGGACGAGGATTTCGCGCGTGCTGTGCAGCTTGCTGACCCCTCGCCACCGACGGGAGAGGGCCTCCAGAGAGGCATCGTCAAGGCGAAAGAGAGAGAGAACGAGAGAGCGAGAGAAGCCCGCACCAGTAACTTCTGGCCGAGGTTTGCCCCCCTTTGTTTCCTGTCCCCGTTGTTCCTCGCGTAGTGTGTGTGCGCGTCCGAGTCGGAAGTCGCGAGAGACCGCGAACTCACGCCAGCTGCAGCTCATGCTGTAGCTGTAGGTTAGATTAGAATTTTTAGCTCCCGGCGGAGCTAGTCGGCGAAGGCTTAGGAGCGGTGCAAGTGACGCGTGCACCTGGCGCCCATATCATTGTAGAACGTCGGGACTTAGTACGCAATAAAATTACTTATTTCTTTTACCCGGCTATTTTTCTGTGGTTGGTAATTACCCGCGCACCTCTGCCTTGATCCCCAGCAGAGTGTGACAATATATATATATATATATTAAGATGGGATCCTGTGCAAAATATGTATATTGAATTGTGAGTAGTATACAATACGCAAGAGAATTAGATGAATTAAACGAAAAGTTATAGAATCATATAAATGAACAAAACGAATGTGAAATACATTTAAATAATTAGGTCAATCAATATAATAACAATATTACTATGATACAAACACCGTTAATTTGGGATCCATCACAAAATAAATACATAGAAGTATATAATTTAGAAGATGCTACAAAGTTAGACAAATTGAATGAAATAGTAGAAACACATGAAAAAGAAAAAAACAAGTTTAATAACTATTGTAATAATTTACTTATGGAATATGATTTAAATTATTTACAAAATTTAATTAAAAAATATGAAAAATAAAATAAATCAAAAGCAAACATAATATTTTAAATATACAATTTAAACTCAATTTTTTAGTATAAAATAATTGCAATTTCACAAAAATAGTATTAGGTTTATAAGCAAAAATATAATGTTTATAAGCAAAAATATATATAACAGAAAAAATAAAGATATATATTTCCATATTATAAATAGCTTACCAAAACGTCACAGGATATGTTAAAGAAAATTTAATTAAAAATTTGATAATTATTTTTTTATAAATATTTTTGTAAATTTTAAATAGAAGTAATAAATATAAAAATCCAATGAAATAAAAGAAAATTATTATTAAGTAAATTATTATTAAGTATGAAAATGGAATATTTGAAATTTAAGGAAAATAAAATATATTAATTTTAAAATCATTTACAATAAATTATATTAAATTCTTTCATGTATCCAATATAATGTTTAAAAGCAAAAATATATATAAAAGGAACAAATAAATATATATGGTTCTAAATAATAAAAAGCTTATAAAAACATTCCAACATTAAAGATAATCTAAATCATATAATTTATTTTTAATTTTATTATTTTCCTAAATTTCAAAATGTAATATAAATGATATAAAAATATATTTAATAAAATTTCATAAAATTTTAGGTATAGTGGTAATGTAGGGTTATTGGCGAATGATGCCACTTAAAATAGCAATCCAACGGTCCATGAACAGTACCCCCAGGGTGACGTGGAAACCTGTTCGTCTCTTCAACCAATCTTTATAGTTAATAAAGTTTATATAGTAAGTAATAAAATAAGTGTAATAATTTAAAATAATGAACATCAGGGTGATTTGTTCTCTTATTCTAAAATATAAAATTTTTAATTTATTTTATATGGGGGTTGACGAGCGGAGGGAGTAGGGGGTACCCTCCTAGTACACATATATATATATATACATATAAATATATGAAACGCTAGTAATGCAGACACTTTCCGGAATTGAAATAGACTTATGCAGACAGAGACCGACTTATGCAGACGTCAGCATAAGTAGAGAGATTATTTCTTTAGTCACGCAAGACTTGTGCAGACACTTGTATAAACGGTATTACACTTATGCAGACAGGTCACGTGGTCTTATACATTGCTGTCAGTATAAGTCCATGTTCATATGATTATATATATATATATATATATATATCCCTACATTATATAGTTGTAAGGCTCAAAATGGATACCTACGCCGTCCTTCTCCCTCCGACCCCTCCTTTTCCCTCCACTCCTCTCCACTTCCACCCCCCCCCCACTCCCGCTCCCTATATATATATAATACATTTCGTTAACTACGTTTATGGAGCCCGAATTCTATTATAGATAGGTTTATGGAGCCCAAATCCTTTTATGGAGCCCGGGTCCCATAAAATGTTCGTACAACCCTTTTATGGAGCCCGACCTAGAGTTTCTATACCCAGAGGGGGATTATTTCTTTGGTAACGTGTATACGACAACTCTGAGCTCTAGTTACTAATATACAGGGACGGGCTCCATAAACGGGTGAGGGGAAACATATAATATATATATATATATATATATATATATATATATATATATATATATATATATATATATATATATATTTTATGTTAGTTTCCAGGACATTCCAGATGTTTAACGTTGGTTTCAGGGACATTTGTTAGTTTTGGGGACAGTCCCTGAATCTACATATGTTTAACGTCAGTTTTGAGGACATCGGCCCCCATAAGAGACATTATTTCTTTAGTCACGTATAGGTATACAGTAACATCGGTTCCTGGGAACTAACGTTATACAAGTTTATATATATATATATATGTCTAGGTTGGTTTATGGCACCCGATTTTAAGTGTAGGTCGGTTTATGTCCTCCGGGCGCTATAATTTGTTTGTTCTCCCCGGTTTATGGCATCCGACCTAGAGTTTCGACTTTGAGAGTTCCGAACGAAATTTCCAGAAAAATTCTGCGGAAACTAAAGGGGGCGCCACAGGCGTCGTGGTGTTAGTCAACACCATGAGGGATTTGATTATTTCTGACAATGGCGGCGCGTAGCGCCGCCCTTACCATCTTCTAGTGCGGAACTCTGAGGTGTAGGTACTAATATACAGGGTCGGGAGCCATAAGTGGACCTGGACAAAATTATATATATATATATATATATATATATATAAATTGTTCACGATTCATATGCTTTCTAGAATGTAATGCGATAGCGATATTTGTATTTAATACACGCGTGGCATTTACCTATACATTCATAAACTCATATACTCTACTTTACGCTGTTCGCGTATAGCAGTTTCATACACACTTACACTTATACTAATCAGCTACATTATACACTGTGCGAGATAGGCTATTAATAGCTTGCTCGACCCCCACTCTCGCGACATACCAGTCGTCGCGGCTCTCGCGGAGCTGTAACCGCAAAGAACTTTCTCCAGTATCTGATCGGCCGTTAGCCAGTACACAGCGTGCACGATCACTCTCGCTAGCACTAATAAAACGCCAGTTTAACCAGAACCATTTCTTTATTTAAATGCCGCCTCCGCTAACCCTTTCCCTCACTATCCTCCGTGTAATTGATCCAGTAGCCCTATGGTAAGAAGCATAAATAATATAATATAATATAATATATAAATAATCTAATATATCCCTATATTATATAGTTGTTTGAGAATTGCAATTATTATGGAATGAGAACATGCTGTGGGTGTTGAAATAATAGTTGTGTCGAACAAATTTAAACTTAAACTGTACAATATATTACAATCGTAGTAAAAATAATTACAAAATTGCGCTAATTAATATAAGTCTATTTTGATTTGTCGCACTAATTAGTTACAAAGCGGTTTGTTGTATAATTAATTTAAGTGTGTTGTATAAAGTAAATTTAGTTTTTTGTACATAAGATGGCCCCTTTGAAGGGAACACTAATCTGTATCGCTAACTGAGTTTTGCCAAAAGATTGAGTTTTTCCGTGTAATGTAATTACAATGAGTTGTTTGTGTGAGTGTGAAATTCAGATGATTGTGCAGCTGAGTTTCTTATTATCGCTGCTGCTAGTGGTTGATGTTGCTGCATGTGAGAAATACATAATTAAATATTATTGATTTATTTATGTTTATTGTTGAGTGACACAATTAGATGGTATTGATCTTATTGTGTGTGAGAATGTGGTTCCACGTGCCGAATATCTGTGTAAGTTGTATGAAGTGAGGTTACCTTATGCACGTGCACTGCAGAGAAGACGATTCAGCGATGAGACGGCCGTGACTATGCATTTTCCTCTGATGAATCACATCCTCCTTCTTCCTCAATCCATATCACAGGACACTAATCAAATTAATATCTCTCCCATTTACATGTGAGAGAGTGAGAAAGATAAAAATATCGCGACTATACCGCGTAAATCTGTATAGAGTCTTAGTTGTTGCGCCGAGACGCCGCGAGGTGCTGCCGCGCCTTGGCTGCACCGTGAGTCGAACCGAGCTGAGCGTAACCGCGGGAATTCAAAATAGCTGAATTCCCAAACAATAGTTGTACGGTTCAAAATCGATACCTGCGGCCACCACCTCCCTCTGGCCCTTCCTCGTCCCTCCACTTCCCTCCACTCCCATCCACCCCCTCCACTTCCCCTCCACTTTTTACCGTGAAATTTTTTCAAATTTTACGTTAGTTTTAAGGGTGTCTTCTCCCCACCCCATCCACCCCCTCCAACCCCGCCGCCCCATTCCACTCCTCTCCACTCCCCTCCATCCCCTCCACACCCCTCCACGTCCACTCCACGCCCCCTCCACCGACCCCTCCACGTACCACTCCATCTACCCATCCACCTATCCTTCCATACCTGATCCATTCCTCATATTATGGTAAATATTTTATATAGTGTGTTTCTGGATTCTCTGGTAATGAATCAGAAATCAGATTTTGGAATTCAAAATTGCGGATCGATGATGGCGGCCAAATATTGAAATATTACTAGATTATGCTGAAAATTGTATATAGAGTTATCTGGATTCGCTGATCAGGAATCTCAACTCATATTTTGCCAATTCAAAATGGCGGCCAAATATTGACATATTAATGAATTTGTGGGATTTCTGGATTCGCGTATTAGGATTTCTGGATGATAGATTTCGCTGGTTAGGAATCTGAACTCAGATTTTGAAAATTCAAAATGGCGGATCCAATATATCGGCCAAATATTAAAGTATTATTGGATCTTGCTAAAAAATGCATATACGGGATTTCTGGATTCGATGATTACGAATGTCAACTCGGATTTTGAAAATTAAAATTGGCAGACCCAACACGGCGGTCAAAAATTGCAATTTTATCGGAATTTGCTAAAAATTGTATACTGTGGGTTTTCGGATTCGCTGATTAGGAATCTGAACTCAGATTTTGAGAATTCAAAATGGCGGATCGATGATGGCGGCCAAATCTTGAACTATTACTGGAACTTGCTGAAAAATGTATGTACGGAATTTCTAGATTCGCTGAATACGAATCTGAACGCAGATTTTCAAAATTGAAAATGGCGGATCTAAGATGGTAGCCATATATTCAAATATTACTGGAATTTTCAGAAAATTGTATATACGGTGTTTCTGGATTCGCTGATTACGAATCTGAACTCATATTTTGCCAAATCAAAATGGCAGTCAAATATTGAAATATTACTAAATTTTGCAATTGTATATGGGGGATTTCTGGATTCGCATGATGACGAATCTGAATTCAGTTTATGAAAATTAAAAATGGCAGATCGAAGATGCCTGTCAAATATTGAAATATTACTGGATTTTGCTGAAAAATGTATATAGGATTTTACTGGATTCGCTGATTACGAAACTGAACATATATTTTGATAATTCAAAATGGTGGATCGATGATGGCTGCCGAATATGGAAATTTTACTCGATTTTGCTAAAAATTGTATATAGGAGGATTCCGAATTCGCTGATTAGGAATCTGAATTCAGATTTTGAGAATTCAAAATGGCGCATCGATGATGGCGGCCAAATATTGAACTATTACTGAATCTTGCTGAAAAACGTATGTTCGGAATTTCTGGATTCGCTGATTACGAATCTGAACTCAGATTTTGAAAATTCAAAATAGTGGACCCAAGTTAGCGGCCAAAATTTGAAATTTTACCGGAATTTGCTAAAAATTGTATATAAGGGGTTTCTGGATTCGCTGATTACCAATCTGAACTCAGATTTTGAAAATTCAAAATGGCGGACAAGAGTTGAAATATTACTGGATTTCGCTGAAAAATTAGTTTGTAATCAATAAATAACAAATAATATCAGAGCTGACGTAATAAACTACATATATATATTATGCATTATTCTGTTAAATATAAATATACCTAATATTTTAAAAATTAATAAATGTTAAGAATAATTTTTTTAAAAAACATTACAGAAAATTTAAAAGAAAAAATAAATGTTTCATGATATTATTTAATAGAGGGTTATCCTTATCCATTATTATCAATATTTATCTTCATATGAAATGTAATCAGCAACTACAATTTTAAGATTAATTTTAAATTACATTATTATGTTTTTTAAAATAATCAATTTTTATATATAATTAAAACTTAAATAACTTTCCATATTTATTTGATCCAAATTTTTGTGATTATTCACTTGATCAAAATTTAAAAAAATAATATGAATTTATTTTCTAAAAGAAAATTAAGCTACATAAACAACATAGATTATGTATTCTTTTGTTATATGTGAATATATTTCATAATTTAATGAATATTAAATGAATATTAAATGAATATTATCATATCTAGCAAATATAGAAAAAAACCATTTTTCTTTTTCGAACAATAGATAATCATTGTCCACGTCATTGTACATGTAGTTGTTGTACTCAAAGTCGGTCGAGAAATTGCAACACATCAAAAAGCAAATTGCAACTTCCCAACATATTTATACCTCGAGGTTGCATGACTTTTCATTCTCGAGATTAATTATGTGTTTATCTCTCCAACTTCATTTTTAATGTACAACCTATTTAGAGCAATCTGTTTCGAGTATATCTGGCACATTTAGAAAAAGCCTTTTTCTTTTGAACAGAGAAAAAATCAAATATTTCTAGATTTAAAAAACAAAATTCAGTTTACACATATTTTAGAAAACGATTTCCAATTGTATTAGCTTTTGCTATAATATTTTTTTTAACAATTCACACTAAAAATGGAGGTTAGCGAGTGGAGCGAGCAGGGGGCGAAGCCGCCCTAGTGTGTGTTTATATATATATATATATATATATATATATATAAATATATGAAACGCTAGTTATGCAGACACTTCCCGAAATTTAAATAGACTTATGCAGACAGAGACCGACTTATGCAGACGTCAGCATAAGTAGAGAGATTATTTCTTTAGTCACGCTAGACTTGTGCAGACACTTGTATAAACGGTACTACACTTATGCAGACAGGTCACGTGGTCTTATACATTGGTGTCAGCATAAGTCCATGTTTATATGATTATATATATATATAATATCAATAATATACAGAAATCATAAATATTGTTTTATAGTTAATTATGAATCAATTTTAGTAATAATGATTTCCAACGCGACTCAGATAGTCCCGTACACTTTGTGTATTACACATAATAGTGCATCAAATTATTTTTTCGGCAAAAATGATTTACTAAAAAATTATAATTGACAAGTAAGTTTGTTTAAACCATTTTAATTTTTCTACAATTATAAAACTTATATAGTATACACATTGTAAATATTTAGAGGAAGAAAATGAGTACGAATCAAAAAATACTTATACATATCTAGAGAGAAAGCACGAAGTGAATGAAAACGAGAATTCCGTGGTAAATCAGTACAAAATCTGCAGCGCTGATGACCACTGTACTGGGTTATGCAGCATTATGTGGCGTTCTACTAGCAATCGTGTCTTGCGCTACCGTGTGTGTAGTCACGCCGATGCCCATGGTAAATAAAAAGCCACTTGGGTAAACAGCTGTCTCTTTTTACCTGGGTGGCCAATTGCATTAACGATGCCAGTTCTGATTAAGTTTTCTACTGTCAAACAATTATTATAAAACGTATTTAAAACAAATTTCAATGTGAAATTCACAAAAATGTTCGCTTTGATCAGAAAGAAAATTTTTATATGTACTTGTAATAAAAAAAAAAATGACATCTATAATAGTTTTGAATGATTTTATTTATTGTATGAAGAGCAATAAATATTTTTATATTTTAAATAACACAGATAATTAAAATTTCAAAAATATTCCTTAGATACTCAGAATTAATGAATTCACTTTTACTTGAGAATACATTTTAGTATCCATTTTTAAGTATAATAAAAAATTTATTAATCTTTTTACTTTTAAATTATTAACCAATACAAGAATGCAATTTGATGATAACTGAGGCGCAAAGAATATTTTTAATAATAATTACTTAATAAAATAAAACATA
The DNA here is from genome assembly GCA_036365515.1 of Torymus aiolomorphi. Lineage (NCBI taxonomy): Eukaryota > Metazoa > Arthropoda > Insecta > Hymenoptera > Torymidae > Torymus > Torymus aiolomorphi. The sequence goes on from CM070876.1 coordinate 112,478,746, forward strand.
AAAGAAGAAGTAACGCGTACACCAGTCGCAATTCGAATCTGCCGCTCGAAGGCAGTGAGCGCGCGCGTGCAACTACGGCGCAGCCGAAACGAGGCCCGTACGCTAGCGCGCTTGCGCCCCGCGCGTATCAAATCCGTCTCGAAACGCGTAACATGCCCGTCATCCGTCGCTAACCTGCTAGTTACTTTTTGCGAGTCACGGCAGCCATCTTTATGTCTGCTACCTTGCAAGATACTGGGTCCGACCGCTCTCCCCCGTTTTACCGCTTTCGCGCAGAGTTTTTTGCTGTATACCGCGTGTGATACGAGTGGAGGCGTCAACTCAGGAACGTACGAGTAAAAGAGAGATAGCCGCGTGTGCTAACAGGCGAGACAGCGAGCGAGGAGCTGGTAGCCAGCCCGTCTGCCGGTCCGATCCAGCGAGTGCGAGAGAGAAAGAGCGCGCAACTACTGTGCGAGCGACAGAGAGCGAGAGAGAGAGAGAGAGTCGAGTGCACCGGCTGCTCCTTCAAAACGTAAGTTTTCTGCTCTCTTCTCGCGCAATCATTGTACAAGGCCGGCACGGAAATCGCCCCGTACAAGTTTTCTGTGCCGTATACGTGCAGGTGTGTGTCAGCCCGCAGAACTTATCACCATGCGCGAGAATAGCAGATTCGTCGCGAGTCGTAACGCTCGCGCGTTTGAATTGTAACTGTCGCGGGTGAACTAACTGATTTGTTTTAACTGTACTTGCGGTGTGTATGTATTTAACTTTGTGTTTTTGAATATACTGTGATATCTAGTTACTCGTCGCGTTGGTTAATTACAACCCGTCCTTCTCCCGGATACCGTCACCTCTGCGGGAAAACGACTCCGCCAATCATTTTCATATCTGAGTCTAGCGGCCGCGGCGCTTTGCTCTTCTAGTGCGCGCTTTTCACTCAGTGATTCAATAAGTTGGAAAACGAAGTTCGCGTGCGATCTTCGCGTTGTTTTCGGGATTTCAGGAGCAGATCCCCGAGCAAGTCATTTTAGTCTGACCGTGGCACCATGTTCTGGGGCATCGCTGGCCTACGGCTTTTTGGGATTTTCCCCCATCAGCCATCCCGTTACAGTATATTATTGATTATCTTCTAAATAAAAAAGCAGTTAAACTGTAATTAACTGTATTTATCTTCTAAATAAAAAAGCACTTAAGCTATAATTAATCGTAACAAAGAGTACGTTTTACCCATTTTCTGTAGTGTACTTAATTTTTTTATATCACTCTGACCTCAAAATCACTAGTTTGATATGATTTTTTGGCGGTCGAGGTATAAAATACGGTTCTACACTATAATAGAATCGAGCGATGCTACAAAAATATCACTTGAGGTTTAATAACACTTCTGCATCCGTGTCGAAGACTACTATATATATTACTACATATATGTAAACGAATAAGCATGTAATTTTTGTGCGATATATAATTTCAAAACACTACTATAAACTATTGCAATGATAAAGTAAGTTATAAGGAGAAAGTAAAATTAAAGGACGTACTTACAAGTTGTTCGTGGATTTAATCATTACTGCAATATGAACAGTCAGATAAACTCACACACGAACGAAAACCAATACACCTAGTTATACAGTCTTTCAGAAAAAGTATTTTGATTATGACTATACATACTATCAACACTATTATGGTAGTTTTATATTTCTCTTATTTCTCTTCTGTTATATTTTCACTTCAAAACACGCTTCGGAATATTTTCGCGCGTTGAAACAAAATAAAGACGGGGCGTGGCATTGACACCAGTGTAAGACTTTTTGTACGTTAATAATTAATTGTACGTTATTAATATTAATAGGCTTTTTGTACGTTCGAAGAGACGAGGTGCAGCGCACTGGGGTATTTTTACTCATAAGTACTGCGCACGTCATCGGAGGGCGTCCGACTGTCGCGGGATTCTCGAATCGCGCTGCGCCGATAAACAAAACATCAATAGATGGCACGTGACATTTTTAAGTGTATAGGTTTGTTTACTTCAAAGAAGTCGGAATATGCCCCCAAACGGTATATCTAGTTAGCTATACTCTCATACTCACAGCAAAAAAGTGTCAAACAGACGGCGCATTAGTATTGCCGGCAAAGCAGTGTAGTGCACAGCAATAGATAGCCGTTATTGTAAATATACATTTATATCGAGAAGAATAAGCAAATAAATATGTAAGAAAGTGTATCGCGTGAGCCCAAACGTTATAGAGAATCTCAGTACAAGCTCGGGCATACGCGATACATGGACAAACACATGTACGCCTCCCCACCTTTGTACACGTCCCGTCATCGGTGCGCAGCCGGGCGCTGCCGACTCGCACCTCGCTTCTTCTCACGCCGCTGTAAGTCCAGCTCGGCTTACCCAAGCGTCAAGTATCGTACGTCGCAAGCATGAGGCTTGCATCACTTACTGTAATATGTTAACTATAATAAAGTTACTACTCTTACACTCTCAACCACGTCTAAGTTTATTTATTAATTAACAACATGGTAGCGAAGCGTGGTTCCGTGATTCCGTGATTTCGTGCGGGAGTGTTTCTTTCTCCTTGCCGTACGTCTACCTTCGGATGACCTAAGACAAGCAGGAACCTGGAAATCCATGAAGAGTGAAGAGGACGAAAAGTCAGTTGATTGTGAGTTTGATCAGAAAAAAGGACAAGAGAAAATTTCGAGTTAAACATAGAAAAAAGAAATCACTGACGATAGCAAAGTCAATAGAATTTGAAATGGCTAAACAAGTGAAGATTGACAACGTGAACATTCCAGCGTTTGATGGCAGTAATTATTCAAGCTGGGAATTTAGAATATTAAACATTCTCGAATATAAAGGATGTAAGGAGCAAGCCATTAGAGAGAGGACTCAAGATGACGCTGAAACAACGTGGAAAAAAGGTGATTTGAAAGCAAAAACTTTTGAGATAAGCTCAATATCAGACAAGCAGTTGGAATACATCCGAGATTGTAAAACTACATTTGAGATAATGGAGAAATTCAAAAGTATGTATTCTACAAAATCTACAGCTTTACAGATTGTATGTAGAGGAAAATTGGAGGAAGTAAAATTAAAAAATTATGAAAAGGTAGAAGATATTTTCGCTGATTTTGAACAAAATTGTAATAAACTTAAAGCTACTGGAGGATCTCTCAGCAAGCCAGAAAAAATGAGGTATTTAATTAAAGCATTACCACTGAACTATAGTTATATTGGTGATTTTATCGATTTTATCGAACGCGAGTACGTTCAACACAAAAGTGCGAGATAGCTGCCATAACTGCGGTAGACAAGGCCATTACATGAAGGACTACTGGAGACCTTCGCAGGCGTATCAAAATCAAAATCAAAACATGGGCGAGCAGTCAAACCAACAACAAACGGTTTCACACAACATAGGAAGAGATCAGCGAGGATTACGAGGAAAGCAGCGAGGCAACTCAAAGGGCAGCTCTCACCGCGGCCAAGGACAAGGCAGAGCAGCGAGCCAATAAGGCGGAGAAACAAGCCAAGCCAACAATGATACTTCCGCGCAAACCTGGCTGATGGAGGTCAAACACGCAGAAGCAAACCAGGTAAAAGCAGATCAAGAAACGAATGAAAATCAGATAAATTGGTTATTGGACAGTGGATGCACTGTCCATATTATAAACGATGAGAGATATTTTGAAAATTTTGTTGTATTAACTAAACCGATTGATGTGAAAATGCCAGATGGCAAAAATTTAAAAGCTACTACGTTAGAAAATATAAGAACTTGTTTTAAAACTTATTATGGAAAAGAGGAAATTGTTTTAAAATATGTTTACTATGTTAATGGAATAAATAAAAATTGATTAAGCTTCTCAAAAATTACAGTAAATAACACTATTGTATCTAGAGATCAAAATGAAAAAATTTACAATAAAAATCGAAAATTAGTAGCAGTAGCTGATAAAGTAAATGATTTATATGTAATAAAAAGTTTTATTTATAAAAATTTTGATAAAGATATTCTTGCAAATACTGTGAAACTAACGAATAAAGAAAAATGGCATAGAGCACTGGGCCATATAAATTTCCAATACTTAAATAAATTAGTTGATGAAAAGTACTTGACGGTTTACCAGAAAAACTAGAAAAAAATGTAATGAAATACGCAAACTGTATACAAAGTAAGATGGCTAATGTACCATTTCAAAATAAGAGAAATCGTGCAAATGAAAATTTAGAGTTGATTCATACGGATCTCAACGGTCCACATAGTACCGCAGGTTATGGTGGAGAAAAGTACTTTTTAAGTTTCATTGATGATTACAGTAAATGTAGTAGGATTTATTGTATTAAAAGTAAAGCTGATGTAGCTGATTGTTTTGAAAATTACGTAAATTTAGTCGAAAATCAATTAAACAAAAGAATTAAAAAAGTACGCTGTGATAACGGAAAAGAATATTTAAATCACAAAATTTATAAGTTCATAAAAGATAAAGGAATCGAGTTGTTACCTTGTCCACCTTATGTCCATGAATTAAATGAAGTGGCAGAAAGGTTTAATAGAGCCGCGATGGATATGGGCAGATGTTTACAAAGAGAGGCTAAAATACATCCAAAATATTGGCCAGAAATAATGAAAACGGTGTTTTAATTAAAGAATCGTACAATAGCTGGCTCAGAAGAAAACAAAACTCCTTTTGAAATATTTTTCAATAAAAAACCAAATGTAGAAAATTTAAAAATCTATGGTAGTTTAGTTTTCGTTAGAAATTCAGAAGTCAAAAGAAGTAGTAAATGGGATAATAAATCCAACGCAGAAAAAATAGTAGGTTATAATCACGATAGTTACAGAGTTCTAATTAATGATAAAGTAACTAATGCAAGACACATAGATATAATTGAAGAAGGTACGAAATTAATTTGTTTAGAGAATACTGATAATGATGAAGTTACTAAATTAGAGTTAGATAGCGAAAATGAACAAATAGAAGGAACTATTGAAAATGAAAGGAATAATAACGATAATGAAATTAGCGATATTATAAATAACGATGATACAAGTATTGAAAAGGAAAATGAAAATAGAAATTTAAATAATGCACCTATAGAACAAAATAAAAACTTATCAGTTAAAAGAACATCAAATCGAAAGAAAAGTCCCGTTCAGAGGTACGGTGATCCGGTAACACATTTAATTTACGTAAACTATGTTAACGCAAATGTACCGAATACATTTGAGGAAACGCTAGAGTCAAGGGATTATAAAAATTGGCAAAAAGCGATGAATTCTGAAATAGACAGTTTAAATAAAAATAATACTTGGATCATTGTTGACAAACCGAAAGATAAGAAAATTGTCGATGTAAAATGTGTTTATAAAAGGAATAGCGATAATTCATATAAAGCGCGTTTAGTAGTAAGAGGTTTTCAACAAAGAGAGACCTTGGAGAATGTATATTCACCTGTAGGAAAAATGCAAACTTTGAAAATTTTATTAAGTTATTGTTGTGTAAATAACTTTTATATTGAACAAATGGACGTTGAAATGGCGTTTAAACACGATTACTATCTATATGTAAATAATGCAGGCAATGATACTATATATATTTTAGTATTTGTAGATGATATTTTAATATGTTGCAAAATTTTTGAGAAAATTACAGATATAAAAAGCAAATTAATAAAAAATTTTGTAATGAAAGATATGGGAAAATTAAATTTATATATAGGAATCGAAATTGAACACGATCAAGAAAAGGGTATTATGACCTTATGCCAACAAAAATTTATAGAATCATGGACTGTAAAATATAATTTAGAAAATGCGAAAACATACAACACATCAATGGAGATTAGTCTAAAACTTGAACAAGCAACAAAAATCGACGAAAACATTAAATATCGAAATTTAATAGGAGAATTTTTATACATAAGTACAGGCACAAGACCTGATATAGCATTTAGTGCTAATTATCTAAGTAGATATCAAAGTTGCTATGACTCCACACATTTTAACTATGCATTAAGAGTATTAAAATATTTATAGAAAACATGAGATTTAAAGTTAACTTTTACTAATAAAAATATAATTGAAAAACTTGACTTCATGGTTGATTCAGATTTTGCAGGAGATCATGTAGATCGGAAATCCACAACTGGATTTATTATAAGACTATTTGCAAATACAATTTATTGGAAAACACAAAAACTAAACGCATCAAACTGCAACACCATTATGTAAATGAAAACTATGAGAAAGGTGTAATTGATATTATTAAAGTTGAATCTGAGAAAAATGTTGCGGACATACTAACAAAAAGTTTAAGCAAAGAAAAATTTGTTAAACTAAGAAATCTGTTGAATGTGAAATAAAAATGTAAGAGCGATATAAATGTAAGCAGGCGTGTTGTAAATATACATTTATACCGAGAAGAATAAGCAAATAAATATGTAAGAAAGTGTAGCGCGTGAGCCCAAACGTTATAGAGAATCTCAGTACAAGCTAGGGCATACGCGACACATGGATAAACACATGTACGCCTCCCCACCTTTGTACACATCGCGTCATCGGTGCGCGAGCCGGGCGCTGCCGATTCGCACCTCACTTCTTCTTACGCCGCTGTAAGTCCAGCTCAGCTCGCCCAAGCGTCAAGTCTCGCACGTCGCAAGCATGAGGCTTGCATCACTTACTGTAATATGTTAACTATAATAAAGTTACTACTCTTACACTCTCAACCATATCTAAGTTTATTTAGTAATTAACAACAGAGGTTTTGTACGAAAGAAGTTTTGTATAGTTTTGATGGTACTTAAGTACAATGGATAGTGAAAATTAGCTTATTGTGCTTTTTGAGAATGAGGAGATAGAAATTGTACCCGATAGTTGGATGCCGGAAAACCAGGCCAAAATTATTTGGCCGAAATTTACGAAAAGTAAGCTAATGAGGACGATGAGGGCGATATCATCACGACAAACCGCAGATGTTTCATGGAATTTACATCAAGTTGTAAAGATATATTCAGGTATGAATTCAATATAAATTTGTATGTGTAATTACAAATCTTTATTAATTAGCTGTGATTAATACGAAAATTGTGAGTATCGGAACCTACCTTATAGCTTATTCTGTAAAAAAGATTGAAAGTATTTCACACTATTTTTTAAAATCTTCATATAACTACCAAGATATATTAAACTGGAACAATTAAAAAACCGCTGCCAATTTATTGGCAAGATGCTTCCTCAAACTAATTTATCGATTCCATTTTTAAAATTTAAAAAAACAAAAGTAAATTTTTCGCAACTTTATTAATACATAAAACTGTTTCCTTTGTGGATCTTTGTTGTTTGTTAAACAATTTGACTGAATATAAAAAATACCTTTTTTGTTTTTACATTTATGTATCCTATACAAACAATTAATTATTGTTATAAAAAAATTTTAAAGAAATACATTAGATTGAGAAAGAAAAGTATTTATTGGCAATAATCTAATAAATATTTGTTTTCAAACAGGTATTTAACTACTATCCTGCTCGGCTTAGTGGTTTAAAGTTAATCCATCATTGCAACAATCATACAAATATAATAACTAAGTTATACTTCTTAACAAAAGATAACGAATCGTTTTAAAATTTAACAGAGAGGTAGTTTTTTTCATATTTAAAAATCGATATTTTTCAGAAATATTTTTATGAAATTTTTACGAAATTAATATTTTGAAAGTCAATTATTATCGTTGCCCTAGTACACCTTGCCGCGGGACTCAATCTGAAATTACTTTCTCGGGGATATGCCCTAGTACACAATAATTATTTTATTTATATATGATATACAAATTAAATTTAACTATTGCACATTTTGCTCTAAAACTTTATATTTCTGTTTTGGGGCTAATTTGGAATGAGTAAAAGAATTTTGACCAACATAACCTCTTGAAATTTTAACACAATGTTGTACTCGATAAGTGTAATAAGTGGTAAAAATTTTGAGTCAATCAATCGAATATTCTTTTTAAAAATGCAAATATAAGAAATTTATAAAAAAATTTTAACCTCAAATATCGTTGGTCACAACAGTAAGATTTTTTTGGACAAAGAACTGACTCCTTAGATATAAAAAAGCTAATTCTCTGACAAATTTCAAAATGATTCATTGACTTCTGCTCCTGTGATCGTAAAGGAAAGAAAACGCACTTGTTTTCAAAAATAATTTTTTTCTCGGAAACAAATCAATATAACCTCTTCAAATTTAAACACAATATTGTTTTCGATAAGTGTAATATGTGGTAAAAATTATGAGTGGAAGAATTAAATAGTTTTTGATATATTAATTAAAGAAATATAAACCATATTTTCAGTAATAACAAATGACAGGCTAAAGATAATTTAAATTAAAAAAAAAGAAATTGTAGGTAATTTAAAAACCTTTTAATAAAAATTTAGTTTATTATGTAATACTGGCTGAATCAAATTAAAAAATCAAAAAAACGAAAAATTCAAAATTGTTTTTTCGTTATAAAAAAAAATCGGTAAAATCAAAAAGTAGGTTATGCTCTCTCTATTCTCCTCCGAAACGAAGAGAATAAGCCTTTTTCGATGTAAATCGGTCGATCGGTTCAAAAGTTATTATCGCCTGTACACACACGCACGCACACACATGCACCCACGCACGCACGCGCACACACAGACACGAACATTTTTTTTATCAAAAACAACGGATTTTAGCGCCAAAAGTCTTAAAACATGTCTTTGAACATTTTTTGTTTCAAAAATTTTTTTTACCGTTACAAAGCTTCCTCTTTGAGGAAGTAAAAATCTTTAATTCATTAGGGGTGGTGTTTGTCAACCAAATTAAGAAAATAGAAAGATGTAATTTTTTATAGTATAACGGCAAAGGGATATATTAATAATTTTTTTTTATTGTTAAAAGTGCTTTTGTTTTTTTATATTATGAAATTACAAAACTAGATACATTTTCTTGCACAAATATGGTTTATAAATAAGAAACCATAACTTAAAGTTACTTCACCGGTTGAATCATTAGCAATAAAATTATTCTTCACCTTACCCTGGCCAAAAATACCACTTTATGGTACCACGAGCATGGTAAAAAATAGCATACGCAACACAGGGATCAAGAGGGCCACCCCAGAGCACATATTTGCCATCCTCGCTTGTGGCTCGGGTGGTGTTTGGGATATATCAAGTTTTGAATTTCCCGCGGCTGCGCAACTGAGGGATAACTCAGCAGGCGGCCGCGCGACGGCAGCACTCATCAGCTGCTCTCTGCGGAACAGCTGAATCGCTACACTGATTAGCCGAGTCGGCAAAAATCATACTGTCTCTCTCATGCTTACACATGTAAATGAGAGAGACGGTGATTTGACTCACTCCTCGGGAACAACGAGACGAGGAAGAAGACGGAAGTGCTCATTCATTCATTCGCTAGAAAAAGTCTGAACGGCGTGCTCGCCACGAGGCCGCATGGCCGCCTCTCACGGTATTCTCACTCTACTTAAGTCTCTCTCAACATGGACTGCCGCTCGGCAACATCTCATACGGCGTCGTCTCGCACGGCAGGGTTCACGCAGCAGTGTCTCTCACAAGGAAACTTCTAACACGGCGGTGATACTCAAGCGATATCTTCTCACCGGCGCTCGATGCTTCCAGCGCACCACGAGGTAATATCTCACACGGCATCTCCTCGTGTAGCAGTGCTGTTCGACCGGCATCTCATCACATGGCACATCTTACGCGGCTTTTGCTGCATTTTCTCGGTGTTTCAAGCAGGAAAATTACACTGGCAGTTCTCAATCGGCTTTGCTCAACTGGCTTCTCTCATCGGCTGCTTCGCATCCTCATACTCATCTCACCGGCTTATCTCATCTCACGTTATCATGCTCAACTGACGGCTCTTCTCAACTGCTCACTATTTATTGTAACAGTTACACACACATTTTGTTGAGTGGATGACTGTTACCATTTTGTGTGAGTATTGGTGAGTTTGCTGTTTGAGTGTATGAGTGTTACAATTTCTGTGAGTATTGGTGAGTTTGCTGTTTGAGTGTATGAGTGTTACAATATCTGTGAGTATTGGTGAGTTTGCTGTTTGAGTTATGAGTTTTCTGTGTGACGCTGCGAATCACTGATGAGAGTGCTAACCATACAATAAGCAACACAATCAATTATTATTGAGTTGATTGTGGTTGAGTTTTCAATGAGAAGACACGATTAGATATTACTGACCTAATCGTGCCTGAGTATTTCCTAATTATATCGCGTGGCTATGCGTTTCGTATAGCAGCGCACCTTTGTATAAAACGGGCGCATGTAATTGAGTTGTTACCTTCTCGTATGTAGAGGTTATATTAATCCCTACGCTGATGAGTTGGTCGATTGATGGTGATTCAGCAACGATGACGAGCAGTTGAGAAGAGCCGTCAGTTGAGCATGATAACGTGAGATGAGATAAGCCGGTGAGGTGAGTGTGAGGATGCGAAGCAGCCGATGAGAGAAGCCAGTTGAGCAAAGCCGATTGAGAACTGCCAGTGTAATTTTCCTGCTTGAAACACCGAGAAAATGCAGCAAAAGCCGCGTGAGATGTGCCATGTGATGAGATGCCGGTTGAACAGCACTGCTACACGAGGAGATGCCGTGTGAGATATTGCCTCGTGGTGAAGATATCGCTTGAGTATCACCGCCGTGTTAGAAGTTTCAATGAGAAGACACCATTAGGTATTACTGACCTAATATAGACAGACAATACACAAATGCTCTGGACTAACCAACTCTTTATATTATTACATTCATATTAATCTTATTACATTAATTATTTGTTTTGTTTAATCCTAGGTAGAAAAGTGACTATGCATAATAGATCTGTAATTACATTTTAAAGTCAAGAAGTGAATTGAATTAACTATTTATATCGATGTAATGAAAAATAATTAATGACTTAATAGTGAGTAAGATACAGTTCCCGATTTTGAACTATAATTACAGATATATTATATATAATCATTTCTCTGTCTAGGATTAAATATGACAAAGAATTAATGTAACAAGATTAAAGAATTTGATTAATAATTCAACTGGTGAAGTAATTTGAAATTATTGTTTTTTATTGAAAAACATTCATGTAAGGTAATGTATCTGTTTTGCAATTTCATGACGTAAATAAACAAAAGCGCTTTTAAAAATATACAGAATTTCCAAATTATGAATATATCATCTTTCAAGTTTTACCGTAAAAATGTTACATCAAATTCTATTTTCTTAATTTCGTTGATGAGCACCATACCTAATAAATATTAGTTTTGTTTTTATAATTCCAGTTTATTAAAGAAAATAGAAGAATTTTCAACCATTATTTAACACTCTTCAAAATGATAAATAAATCATTCATTACAAAAAAGTAGAATTAACCTAAAAAAATGAATCAAATCAGCTTTTTGGTAGAACTTTTTATGTTGATAATTAGGATAAATTGTTTAATTTGAATGTAGGATTTTTATTTCATGTAAGTTTATTTATCCAATCTCTTTTAATGAAGTATACATTGTGAATGAATAAAAATTAGGAAGTTTATTTATTTTGACCGGTGGATTGTAGCTGGTAGAGAACCTTCTTAATATATCTTTGTAGTTACAAGAACATTTCAAGAAATAGTGTTGAATACAACCATCTTTACACAAAAAATTGCTCAAAAATCTTGATACATTTTCAGTTTTGTCAAGAATGCACTTTAAAATTTTAGAATTGTATCTAGAGTGATGATGAGAGCTGTGATTAATACAAAAATCGGAATCCACATTTGCTAGTTCTGTAAAAAGAATGTAAAATACATTAATAATTCTTTTTTCTTGTTAAAAGTGCTTTTGTGACATCATGAAATTACAAAACTATATACCTTTCCATGTACGAATATGGTTTATAAATAAAAAACCATAACTTCTAGTTACTTCACTAGTTAAATCATCATTAGTTGTTTCGTGAGGTGTTAATGAAGGATCGGGGAGTGGGCTGGTTCGCCAATAAACAACTTCCTTGTGAAGATAAAATGTGTTTATATTCAAGCGTGTCCGTTGTGCCTCTGGGCGTACAGTATGTTGCTGTCTCTTCTGCCGTCGCGCAAGAACTGCTACTGCCAGCCGGCGTTGCGAAGTGCTGCCGGCGTGCCTGGTAGAGAGAGGGGCGGTAAGAGGGTCGCGTGGAGAGCGAAGTAGTGGAGCGCTCCCTAGCGGGCTCGCCTAATTGAGCATCGAGCTCGAGCATGCTCGCCTTCGGTCGAGCTTGAGCGTGCTTTCCTTAAGTCGAGCTCGAGCGTGCTCGTCTTGGGTCGAGCTCAGGCAAGCTCGCGTTTGGCAATGAATCCTCGACATTAGTAAAAAAAATCTCGCCAAGCACGAAACCTATCAAAGTGTCACAACACCCATGGTGGCCACACTTACGTTTTCTGCTACTTAGTGTTGTCCCGGTTTATCTGGTGGCTTCGGCTGCCCCCCCCCCGCCCGCGCTTTTGTGCATAACTACGCATACCAACTGTATAACGACATAACAAAACTTAACCTCGAATTTCAGAATACTTTATTAAATATTTTTGATGTTACGACGTTTATATGAACCCCCTCCCTCGGTGCTCTCGCGCTGATATGATGGACAAAAACCAGAAAACCATTTCGTGTTTCTTTTATGTAGACGCAGCCTGAACGAACGCACAGTCACACTGTTCTTAGGCCTACGAGTCCTACGACTAATACTATATTTAGTGTTTCTCTTATGTAGACGCAGCCTCAATTCAGTCGAGGTCGAGCGTGCTCGTCTTGGGTCAAGCTCGAGCAAGCTCGCCTTTGGCGATGAATCCTCAACATTCCGCCCACCTTCGCCAAACTGGCGAACGGTTCTCAATTCTGCGGTTGGAGGCGTATGACTTTGGCGATGGGGCGACGTAGCGTTGTGGCGGCCGTGCGCAGATCGACCACGCGGGTGATTCCATCACTTTCTGGACGGATGGCGATGACACGGGCGAAAGGCCACTTAGCTGGAGGTGTGAGCTCACTGCGAATGAGCACCAAGTCCCCTATGGCAATGAAGGATGTGATTGTCTCCACTTCTGACGGGATTGCAAAGACGGCAGGTAGTCCGTCAACCATCTCTGCCAGAAGTGTTGGCCCAGCTGGCTGATTAAGAGCCAGAGCCTTCCTGCTGGGACGTTGTCGTTGGTGACATGTCCTTCAGGAACTATAAATGAGAATCGTTGTATGACAAAATGTGATGGTGACAGAAAATCAAGGTCAGAGGGATCGTCAGTAAGAGCGGTTAATGGTCGGGAGTTCAGGCACGCTTCAATGCGGCACATGAGTGTAGCAAGTTCTGAGAATGTGAGAACTTGATCTCCTTTGACTCGACGCATGTGATGTTTAGCGGATTTAACTGCGGCCTCCCAAATGCCACCAAAATGAGGCGCACTGGGGGGATTTAAGCTCCATGAAGTTCCTTCTTGAGCGAGTGACCTTCCGATTTTCGATGCAAATGAAGAAGATGCTACGAGCGTCTGTTTTAATTGAGCATATGCTCCTACGAAGTTTGTACCTTGGTCAGAGTACAGTTTTTTGCAATGACCTCTACGAGCGGTAAATCGATGGAAAGCAGCGATGAACGCTTCACTAGAGTAGTACTCAACTACCTCGATGTGTACGGCTCGGATAGCCATGCAGATAAAAATGTAACCTTTCATGGTGCCTTTTCCCCTAGTCTTAGTAAGACGAAGCTGAATGGGGCCGGCGTAATCGACGCCTGAGCACTCGAATGGTGGAGAGGGGCACACTCGAGCCTTTGGCAACTCACCCATTAATTGAGTTGGCGTGAGCATGCAAGGCAAGCTCTGATGACTTTCTTGACTTCAGATCGTCCTTTAATTATCCAATACTGACATCTAAGTGTGGCAAGTGTCAATTGAACACCGCCATGAAGAGTACGCTGATGAGCATCCTGAATTATCAACGTAGTGAAATGACACTTAGCGGGTAAAATAAGAGGATGCTTAGCGTCTTCTTCGAGCAGCGAATGAGAGAGGCGGCCGCCCATCCTGAGCAAATGATTCTGTATCATGGGGTTTAGTGGTAAAAGTGTTCTTTTAGACTAAAGTTTTCCTGCTCTAGATAGTTGTTGAAATTCAGACTTAAAATAAGCTGCCTGAATTAAGTGGATCAAACAATTGTTGGTGTTTCCAATCTCACTAGCACTAACCTCCTTAGAAGTTGGAGTGTGATGGCATAGTAGGGATTGAAAGACAGAAAGAGGCCTAACGCCGGAATTTGAAGACGTCATACGTTCTATTTTTGAGCAGGCTCTACTAATGAATCGAAAACAATACGAAGCCATTCGTAACAATTTATCTAATGAAAAGAACTTATTAATCGGACTCCAAACTTCTAGAGTATTCTTAACAGAATTTGGGGTGCTCTTACTAGCGACTAGAGTGTAACTAGGTTGAAGATTAAGACTATCAACTGTAAAGTTGAGCTCGTCATGAGACCTTGTCCATGGTTGAACGCTATCAGAAAGCCAAACGGGACCTTTCCACTAGAGATGATGCGAGACTAATTTGGAGGGCTCAATTTCTCGAGATATGACGTTGGCGGGGTTATCAGCTGATCGCATATGATGCCAATAAGTGTTAGGTAGCAGCGAGTGAATCTCTGAACACCTATTAGCCACGAAAACACCCCATCTTGAAGCGTGGTCTTTCAGCCAAAAAAGCACATCCGCTGAATCAGACCAAAGGTGCCCACTTTCAACCTTTATTAGGAAAGATTCGATAAAAGAGTGAGTCAGTCGGACGAGTAGCAACGCAGCGCAAAGCTCTAAGCGAGGTATGCTTAGCGTCTTCAGAGGGGCAACTCGCGTTTTGGCCACTTGAAGTGTGACTAGAACCCTTTGGCCTTGAATTAAGCGCAGATAGGTTACTGTACCATGTACAAACTTGAAAGCATCTGCAAATCCGTGAACTTCAATTAGTTCACATTGGTGAGTGTATCCATTCCAGCGACGGATTTTGTTCTCAGAAATAGAGGGAAGATTATTCAATCAATTTTGCCAACGAATAGAGATTTCATGAGGGAGCTCCTCATCCCAACCAAACCTTAAGAATCCATAAAGACTGCATAATAATTTTTGCAGTGATCACAACGGGAGCTAACCATCCCATAGGATCGAAGATATGAGCAATTCTTGAGAGAACTGAACGTTTGGTAAAGAGTAGTTCGAACGGGGTATCTTCAATGTGAAAACTGAAATCGTCCGTGTTAGGTTGCCAATCTTTACCCAAAATTAGCACGGATGTTTCTGTGGCAAATAATGTAATGGAATCCGCAGCTAACATATTCAAGGGTAGATAAGAGAGGACTTCAATATTATTTGGTGTCCATTTTCGAAGATTGAGATGACCTCGTTTAAAGAGTTGAATTAACTCATCTTGTTTTTTCAATGCTTCGTCAAGTGAGTGTGCACCAGTAAGCACATTATCCGAGTACATCTCTGGTCGGATAGCTTCAGCAGCGATTGGAAAAGTTTTGCCATAATCTTCGGCTAATTTCAAGAGAGTTTGAATGACTAGAAATGGCGAGCATGCCAATCCATACGTCACCGTAGTCAGGCGATAAGTTTGAACAGGTTCATCCTTATTGAAACGCCATAAGATCGACTGATAGGGTTGATCAACTGGTTCGACACCAATTTGTCTGAACATTTTCTTCACGTCAGCTCAAAGGGCGATCTTGTACCTACGCCAAGCACAGATCAAAGCGACGGAATTCTGAAGAAGATTAGGCCCAAAATGTAGGAGGTCGTTGACCGAGACTTCTGCTTTAGTTTTACTTGAGCCATTAAATGCAGTACGTAACTTGGTAGTAGTACTTGTTTCTTTCCACACACCATGGTGAGGTAAGAAGGCTTGACTTTTGTTAGACAACGAATCGAAATTTGCGAGTGACATGTGACCTAGGTCAATGTACTCTCTCATGAATTCTGTATAGGCTAATTTTTCGTCCTTAGCGAAGTTTGCTTCGAGACGATTTAGTGCGCGTAATGCGGCAGAATGAGAGCTCTCGAGATGAGCAGACGTCAACTGTTCTCGACTTTTCCAGGGTAGACTTACTATATATTGCCCTGTTTCATCGTGACGAGTTGTTTTTCGATAAAAATCCTCACATGCTTGTTCGTCAGGCGAGTAAGATTTTTTGTCAGTGACTATCTCCTCCGCCCTCCAAAAATCTTGTACGAGCTCCAAAAGTTTGGCTTCATGCTCGCAGCTGTCCGAACAATAAAGAGATATTGATTCTAGCCCTATTTTTGAAGGTGAAGAAGAGAGATTTCCTGTCAAGAGCCATTCGACTTTGGAACTAAGTGCTATCGGCTGAAGTCTTTGGCCCTTAACAATTTGATTTTCAATGATTTGCGCATAAGCGCTTGCACCGAGTAGAATATCGATACGTGAAGGTTCGAGATACATGGGGTCTGCTAGTTGCAGCTCTCTTAAGTATTCGAAATTAGAATTACCACCTACGACGGGGGGCTTATAGGATGAGCGTTTTGGCAAAACTATAGAGTCAACCTTTAGAGAGAAATTTGAAACAAAATGAGATTGTATAGAAAGACAAGCTCCCTTAGAAGAAACAGCAGCTGTCTTTTCGCCTATACCTTGAATGTGCGTATGACTGGTTCTATAATCTAATGAGAGCAAGTTACACAAAGCTTATGTAACAAGTGAGATTTGAGATCCGGGGTCGATGAGCGCACGAACTTGAATTTTGGTTCCGTTAGGACCAAGGGCGTGAACCCTAGCGGTAGCCAAAAGTACTCCAGTACTTTTAAGATTTACTCCACTATTAAGGGAGACTGGCTGTGAGGCAAGTTGAAACTCATTGGAAACGACAACGTTACTACAGTTTGGATTAGTGGTGCCGGACACTGAGTCAATCTGATCAGTCTGCGGCGAACTGATTACTTGACTGCTGTCAGTGTGTACCAAAGTGTGATGCTTAGATTTTCAAAGGATGCATCGGTACGTGGAAGTGCAACTTCTGACGTTGTGCTTCCCTAAACAATTGTAACAAAGATTAGAAGATCTGATCAATTCCTTTCGCTCAGGAATCGTTTTATTGAGAAATCATTCACATCTATTTGTAAAATGATGTTGATTACAAATCGAACATTTCTTTTTTGTTGGGTTCGAAGATGAGGTTTGAAGCGAATAAACCGCCTGAGCATTGTCATGCTCTGATTTACGAGGTTTTGAATTTGTGGATTGAGCTTTTGAATTATTTGTTGAAGACGATCTAGTGCCAGCTTCTATGGCCTCTGGAGTGATGGTTTGACTTCGAAGAAAGGCTTGAAGTTGTTCCAATGTGAGTGGATCAACACTATCACCAAGATGTCTTTCCCATTCTTTACGAGTATTCAAATCAAGCTGCTTAAGCGAGAAATGTACCATCAGATCACTACCTAAAGAATCCGCTCTATTAAGGGATGTTAGACTAGCTACAGGGTTGTAAAGTTCCCTGTAAATACGTTTAATTTCCGAAGAAGAGTCTGTCTTCATGGGTTTGACTGAGAAGATTTCTGAAATGTGAGAGCCAACAATACGACGTTGATTTTCGTAATATTCGATTAAAGCAGTCCAGGCTCGTTCATAATTATCACCCGCAATGGGCAGAGATTTAATTTTCCCAAGTGCGTCACCTGTAAGGTGAGTGCGAAGATAATGCAATTTCAAAACAGGTGTTAAATCTTCGCGTCGATGAATGACTGAACGAAAGACCTCCCTAAAATTTTCCTAATCCGAGAATTTGCCAGAAAATTTGGGTAGATCTATCTTAGGTAGGGATTGAAACGCAACCTTAGTGGCTTTAGGGAGGCTTGGCGGCTCTGGGGCGGCAGTAGACGTAGATGGGCCTTGATCGGCATTTCTCGATCTACAGGCTTTTAAAAAATCCAGAAAATTACCTCTTCGGTCGTAAAAGCTATCCTCAACCAGATCACAGAGTTTAGA
The DNA here is from genome assembly GCA_036365515.1 of Torymus aiolomorphi. Taxonomy (NCBI): domain Eukaryota; kingdom Metazoa; phylum Arthropoda; class Insecta; order Hymenoptera; family Torymidae; genus Torymus; species Torymus aiolomorphi. The sequence continues at coordinate 112,496,781 of CM070876.1, forward strand.
TATAAAATAGGTATGGGTTGTATCAAGATCCTCAATCTGCATGAGCTTCTCGTGATTTGAACGAAAAGTCGCATAATTTGTTTCCAGTCCGGTTAGGCGCGATTCCGCATAACCTTCAGTCATGTTATCTTTACCCTTAGATTTGAAATTTTTAAAGGAATTAGCAATTTTAACTTGGAGTGCCTTCTGCTTAGCATGAAACGCCTCCATTTTGAGATCAAGTTAATTTAGACTAGTAGCAAATTTGATTATTTAACCTAAGTATTGCTTGAACTATGTTTACCTACTCGAAAGTAGAATAACCATAAGTGAAAATGGTTACTATTAAGTCTTAACCTTTTAGCTGCGGGGCTGGTCCATATATGGACCAGCAGTCAGGTCAGCGACTCTATCTGAAATATCCAGTGATATTATGTATACATTTTACATATTCTGAGAGGTCAATTTGTACTGAAATTTCCCCGCAGCCTAAAGGTTAAGCTAAGTTATAATACTTATGCGAGTATGAACGGGACGATGCGCTTGTAGATGCAACGTTGATAGCGTCTGATAACGTTCCCTCGATAAATCAGCTGATGATCCACAATGTTGACTGCTTAAAAAGATGAAACTGCAGCTTTGAATTCAGCAACCCGTGCAGGAGTGAATCCGGGGTGTAGATCAGCAGTCGAAGTTGAGATCGAGATGCTGTATCAGCAGGCAGCAATAAACTGCAAGGTCCAATAATATAAGTATTTGCTAAGGCGAAAATTGCATTCAATTTTCTCAAGATTTGCTAAATATTGCAATTAAATTTATAACAAACTTAAATCAATTAATTTGTACTAATCTCAAAATTAATTTTAATTAAATTAAGATTGACTGAATTCAATAAATTTTCATTATGACTAGACGATAGTTGCAAGTTTTAATATAAACAAATTTGAATGATACGTGTGTCCAAGTATTAGGACGGTCGATGTATTAGTTCGCTTCCTGTGGTAGTCCTTGGATGGACTGGTGTAGACCCCGTAGCGCAAGCTGCACGCGGGTACTCCGTGTCTTGACCGGTGTGAGCCCCGTAGCATGTACACCGCACGTGAGTACTCCTTGTCTTGACTGATGTGGACCCCTTATCGAATCGTTGCTATAGCCGGCAACGATTAAATGATCATCGTACGATCGCGATGATTTTTGAGCTGGCTTAACCGTGGCTCTGATGAGAAAGTTGCCACTTGTTGCTTTGAGTACGACAAGATGGCTGCCGATCAACGTACGAACGCGGTGATTCTAGAGCTGGCTCTACAGCGCATGCTCTTGGCGACGTCTTGGAGTCGATAACAACGCACTGTCCAAGGCGTTTTCAGAAATGGGGAAAATAGCAATTGAATGTGCTATTTCCCCTAGGAAGCCTTAGAGATTGGCTTTCGAGTGCGCGCGACGGCGAAACAAACGAGAGAGGCAGCAACGTACGCGCGCAGTCGGCATGCGTGAGCATGCGACTGTATCGGCACTCACGACCACGAACACTTTGATGCGTACCTGCAGAAGAGAAGATAAGTCCTACGCCACTCGAGAGTAGACGTAGGGCATAGTACAAAGGGTTCTCCACGCTGTGGCCATGGCGTTGCACCCACGATCCGGCTCGAAGGACCAAATGTTTCGTGAGGTGTTAATGAAGGATCGGGGAGTGGGCTGGTTCGCCAATAAACAACTTCCGTGTGGAGATAAAATGTGGTTTTATTCAAGCGTATCCGTCGTGCCTCTGGGCGTACAATGTGTTGCTGTCTCTTCTGCCTTCGCGCAAGCACTGCTACTGCCGGCCGGCGTAGCGAAGTGCTGCCGGCGTGCCTGGTAGAGAGAGAGGCGGTAAGAGAGCCGCGTGAAGAGCGAAGTAGTGGGGCGCTCCCTAGCGGGCCCGCCTATTTGAGCATCGAGCTCAAGCATGCTCGCCTTTGGTCGAGCTCGAGCGTGCTCGTCTTGGGTCGAGCTCGAGCAAGCTCGCCTTTGGCGATGAATCCTCAATATTAGTAAAAAAACTCGCCAAGCACGAAACCTAGCAAAGTGTTACAACACCCATGGTGGCCACACTTACGTTTTCTGCTACACAGTGTTGTCCCGGTTTATCTGGTGGCTTCGACTGTCCTCCCGTGCTTTTGTGCATAACTACGCATACCAACTGTATAACGACATAACAAAACTTAACCTCGAATTTCAGAATATTTTATTAAATATTTTTGATGTTACAACGTTTGTATGAACCCCCTCTCTCGGTGCTCTCGCGCTGATATGATAGACAAAAACCAGAAAACCATTTCGTGTTTCTCTTATGTAGACGCAGCCTGAACGAACGCACAGTCACACTGTTCTTAGGCCTACGAGTCCTACGACTAATACTATATCTAGTGTTTCTCTTATGTAGACGCAGCCTCAATTCAGTCGGCTGGTTGCTCGTTCGCTCCAAACACCATAGTATACCTATGTACACCGATTTATATAGATATACTACGTGTGTTCAAGCAAGCGGGCGAGCGACTAACCGACCGACGAAATCGAATATCGAACGTACCTTGAATATTTATACATGCTCAGTGACCGTTAGAAATCAGAAAGCTCTAATACTTTGAATGTTTCAATTTATATTCTGCGAATTTGGGAAAGAAGTTGACAAGCTGCATAGATCGGTCAACGGTTGGATCATCGTACGGTGCTGCGTACTCATAAATCAATTTATTTTAAACCTCAATTTCGTGTGAGATGCAGCAGGAGGTGAACCACGAGGAAAGCCTGGAGGACGGTATGTGTTACTCGTGTCTTATGGTGAACTTATAGAGCCCTTGATTGAAAATGTATGTTTTTTATTTACACAGAGATTGATTTGTCAAAAAGACAATTGATCCCAGAAGATTTTCAATATGGTTTAAATTAAATCATCATGACAATAAAGTATCCGATTTAAAAGTTAGGGAATAGATAAAATTAAAAAGTAAATTTTTGTAAAGTTATATATGGATTTTAATTCTCTGTGTTTGATGATATGTAAAAAATTCTTATAACACACAGGGGATGATTCATGCACAGTTGCGTATGTCAAAGATAAACTGTCTTGGGTGCTATACGAGAATGAAGAGTTGGAGTCTCTTTTTAGCTCCATAGATGATGTAGACTAGTAAGGTTAATTGTAGTTTATATTTTCCAAATATTTGTGAATTTATTTTTAAATCCCATTATTTATTTTTAGTACTATAGTTCAGTTGCAGCCATCAGTAGATAATATGCAAAAAAGTGATTCTAATTTAAACTTTTCACAAGAAAATGTTACTAATAATTAAAACTGTTCCACTAATCATGACAGCAGTTTATTACTGATTAGTGAAAACAGGATTGCCGAAGCAACTACTAGTACTCTTTTGGATATTATGAATATTTCGCCTTCTATATGTATGCGATACAGACAGCGTGCGACACACGTACACACACATGTATGTCTACCCTCCCTAGTGCGTCCGTGAGTCAGTAGGTATGCCGAGCGGCAGCAAGCGACGCGTTGCTCTCTCTCTCTCTAGTCTCGTGCACCCATGATGTAACATCTCGCACATGGCGCAGGGAAGCGCCGATTATCATAATCATTAACAATAAATTAGCCTTTCTTTAAGTATTACTAAAGAGTTCTAATTGACCTCACTACGACCTCCAACATGGTAACAGATCGCGGTTGGTAAGTGAAAAGAAAAGACTCTGACCCAATACAAGCCTCGGCGAGTATTGGGGCAGCCTTGCCGTAGGAAGAGAAAAAGCACGCGGCTCGCGAAAAGTTTAACTGTGAAAAATATTGAAGGAAAAGTGGAAAAGTAAGAAAAATACAAGTGTGAATAATAGAATATGTCTATAAGTGACAGAAGAAAGAATTTTGAAAAATTTATGAATAATTCAAGCCGATGCGAGCAGATTAGATTTCTGGTGCGAAGAACGCGGCACGGTGCAAGAATAGAGCACGTGGCAGAATTTGAGGTTATACACGTGGTAAATGGACACTAAAGGACAAGTGAAAACCAAAGAAGAAGTAATACTAGAAGACATTGAATACGAAAGCAAAGAAATAATTAAGAAAAAGATTGCCGAAAAACGTTTTGTGAAAATAGTGCAGAAAATAATTACGCTAAATAAAGTCATAAAAGTGTATGAAGATATCAAGTTAAAAAAGGTCGAGATGGCTCAGCAAGCAAAATTCGAAGATATAGTAATTTCCATTTTTGATGGTGCAAACTATGCAAGCTGGAAATTTCGCTTCATGACTCTATTACGGTATAAAGAGTGCAAAGAGCAAGCTAAAAGAGAGCGGGCTGAGACAGATAAAGCAGATGAATGGAAGAAAAAGGATTTAAAAGCAACAAATATATTAATAAGCACTATTTCAGACAAGCAATTAGAATATGTTTGTGAATGCGATACAGCTTACAAAATGATGGAAAAATTCAAGAGCATGTACTCTACTAAATATACAGCGCTGCAAATAATATCCAGAGGTCAACTAGAACATATTAAACTAAAAAATTATGAGAAAGTTGAAGAATTTTTTGTAGAGTTCGAACAAGCGTGCAACAACTTTAACCCTTTCCGGCACATCGGATCTCCCAGGACCCACCTTTTCTTACACACTTTCTCGCTCTTTTAAAGTAGTTTTTATACGATTTACCTAGGGTTTTTTGTAATTTTGTGATCTTGATATGTTATAGGATCATAATTAATGTAATAATTATTAATAGATTTTGTTAATTTGTTTATAGAAATAAACAAATACAAAAAAATCATCCTTTTTTCGAAAAAAATTCATTATTGAAGAAATTTTTTATTGCAATTTCACAATATTTCTTACCTAGGGGTTTCCGGGGTCGCTGATCACGAATCCATTATCAGATTTCTAAAATTCAAAATGGTGGATCCAATATGGCGGATAATTGTGCCAAAAATGTGCTGTTTTTATGATTTTCATCCGCCATCTTAAATCTGCCATCTTAGATTTGAAAAAATCGAAATTTTGGTAGTAGATTCGAACTCAGCGACCCCAAAAACCCCCGAGTAAGAAATTTCAAACCAGAATAGTCAGTAGAAAAATGTATGCTGTAAAGGGATAACCACCACGTCCTCTTCGTGTCTCTGGGTTTAGCTGAGAGTGGTAATAATTTACATAGAAACAAATAACAATACTGACGCCATTTTAGATCAAATTTTGTTGTATATAAAAATCTCATTCGCCATCTTGGATTCGCCATTTTGAATTTTGCAAAACTAACTTCAGATTCGAAATCAGCGACCACCAAAACCCCTGTCTACCTTATTTGATCGAATTCGGTTGACTTTCAAAAATTTTGTCCGCCATCTTGGATCCGCTATTGTGAATTTTGGAAAACTAACCTCATATTCGTAATCAGCGATCCCAAAAATCCCTGTGTACCAAATTTGATTCAATTCGGTTGACTTTCAAAAATTTTGTCTGCCATCTTGGATCCGCCATCTTGAATTTTGCAAAACTAACCTCAGATTCGTAATCAGCGACCACAAAAACCCCTGTGTACCAAATTTGATTGAATTCGGTTGACTTTCAAAAATTTTGTCCGCCATCTTGGATCCGCCATTTTGAATTTTGCAAAACTAACCTCATATTCGTAATCAGCGACCCCAAAAACCCCTGTGTACCAAATTTGATTGAATTCGGTTGACTTCCAAAAATTTTGTCCGCCATCTTGGATCCGCCATTTTGAATTTTGCAAAACTAACCTCAGATTCGTAATCAGCGATCCCCAAAACCTCTGTATACCAAATTTGATCGTAATACACTTGAACAAAAAATGTATGCCGCAAAGGGTTAAAGCAGCTAGGGGCACACTACCAGAAAAAGAAAAACTGCGGTATCTAATTAGAGCACTACCAGCAAGCTACAGCTTTATTGGGAGTCTCATTGATCTCGTCTCAGAAGCTCAACAAACGGTAGACTATGTTAAGTCTAAAATTCAAGAAAAAAATTTGACAGTGCCTGATGACGAGAAAAGGAAAAATGTAAGTATATTCAACGTCAAGACAAAGGGACAGTGTTATACGTAACTGTGGCCGGGGAGGTCCTTTAAAGAAGGACTGTTGGAGACCACCACAGACCAGCCAGAGCAGAGGAGCATTCCAAAACAGAGGAGCATCCCAGAGCATAGGTCGAGGCCAACGGGGATCCCAGAGAGGATATCAACAAGGCAGCTCCAGAGGACGCGGTCATGGCAGAGGAGCAGCTCAGCAGAGGCAAGAACACTCCAGTCAACCCAGAGAAGACTCATCAGCTGAGACCTGGATGATCAAAGTTAATCACGACGAAGTGAAAAGTGAAATTGTGATTGATGTGTTATATAGCAAAGTAGAATCTAATTTTTATCTTTACCCCAATCCAAGCTTCGGCGAAGATGTGGTAATATAAGTAGAAAAACGAATGTTTATAATTATAATTGCGAAAAGAATCGTAAATTAAACGATCAGTTGGTTGTTAGATAGCTGATACACTGATCATGTTGTGAATGATGAGAGAATGTATGAAAAATTTATTATATTAAAAAATCCAATTGAAGTAAAGTTGCCAGATGGTAAAAATTTAAAGGCCACAAAAGTAGGCAACATAAAAACATATTTCAAAAATTATCTTAATGAAAAATTAATTGATTTAAAAAACTTTTATTTTGTAAAAGGAATTAATAAAAATCTATTAAGCGTTGCAAAAATTACAAGAAATAATACTATAGTTTATAAAAATGATAATGCAAAGATTTATAACAAAAATAAAGAATTAGTTGCGGGAGCAAACAAAATAAATGATCTGTATGTTATGAAAAGTTACATATATAAGGATCTTGAAAATGATGTACATGTAAACTCTGTAAAATTAACTGAAAAAGAAAAGTGGGATAGAGCATTAGGCCATGTCAACTTTCAATATCTAAACAAATTAGTAAAAGATAAATTGGTAGATGGTTTACCAGATAAATTAGAAAATAATGAAATGAAATGCGCAAATTGTATTCAAAGTAAAATGGCTAATGTACCGTTTAAAAATGAGAGAAGTAAAACTTCAGAAATTTTAAGTTAATTCATACTGATCTAAATGGTCCACACAGAACAACAGGTTCCGATGGAGAAAAATTTTTTCTAAGTTTTATTGATGATTACAGTAAATGTAGTAGAGTCTATTGTATTAAAAGCAAATCAGAGACTGCAAGTTGTTTTAAAGAATATGTAAATTTAGTTGAAAACAAATTTAATAAAAGAGTTAAAAAAATTAAATTGCGATAATGGCAAAGAGTACTTGAATAAGGAATTTTATCAGTTTATCAATGTCAAAGGAATTGAATTATTACCTTGCCCACCCTACGTCCATCAATTAAATGGAGTAGCAGAAAGATTTAACACATCAGCTATGGATATAGATAGATGTCTGTTAAGAGAGGCCAAAATACCATTAAGATATTGGCCAGAAATTGTTGAAACAGTATCTTACTTGAAAAACCGTACAATAGCCAACTCAAACGAAAATAAAACTCCTTTTGAAATATTTTTTGGAAATAAACCTAATGTAAAAAACTTAAAAATATATAGTCTTCGTTAGAAAACCAGAAGCTTTGAGAAAAGGAAAGTGGGATGATAAAGCCCAATTAGGTATATTAGTAGGATATACGCACAATGGTTATAGAGTCTTGTTAAATAATAAAGTAATAAATGCCAGACATGTACAAATTGTCGAAGATGGCACTGAGATAATCTGTTTGGAAAAAGTTAACGATGAAAATATGATCGAATTAAATTTAGACGAATCAAATGATTCAAGTAGTGAAACAAGTAATAAGACTGAAAATGATTTTGACAATGAAAATTTAATTAATAATAACGATGAAATCGAAAATATTGGAAATGAGAATGAGAACTTCGATAATGCTTTCAATCGTCCAAATGAAAATTTAAATGTTAAAAGAACATCAAACAGAAAGAAAAGTCCGGTACAAAGATACGGAAACCCTGTAGCACATTATATTTATATACATGATGTAAATGCAAATGTACCGAATACATTTGAGGAGGCGTTAAACTCCAGCGAATCTAAAGAATGGCAAGAAGCTATGAATTCAGAAAGTGAATGCCTAAAGAAAAATAATACATGGGTTGTAGTTGAGAAACCTCAAAATAAAAAGATTATTGATGTAAAGTGGGTCTATAAAAGGAAAAGCGATGACTCTCTTAAGGCTAGGTTAGTTGTTAGAGGTTTCCAACAAAGAGAATATCAAGAAAATGTTTATTCGCCAGTAGGAAAAATGGAAACATTAAAAAACGGCTGCCAATTCATTGGCACGTAGCTTCCTCAACCGTAATTTGTTGATTCCTTTAATTAATTTTTATAACAAAATTTATAATTTTTTAAAAAATTTATTGCATAATTACAATTAAATTCATTTATGAATATTAAAAATTGTTAATTTTTAAATTTATTTATTTATTTATTATTTATTTATATCAAATTTATATAAATTTTGTGCTGATAAATAAAGTTATCATTTGAAATAGAAGTAAAATATCTATATTTTATAATAAAACAAATAGCTATCACGGTTGTTTTGTTATTAACAAAAACGTGTTTTTTTATATTTCATAATTCATATTTTTTAAGAAAAAAAAATTTATAGCTATCATTGTTCTTTTGTTATTAACAAAAACTTGTTTTTTTAAAAAATTTCATAGCTCACAAATAAATTATAATAATGCAGAATATAATGCATTCATAATGCATAATTCATAATTATAACAGGTTATAGTAGATATAATTTTTAAACATTTTAATTCATTTTGTTGGTTGGTTTTTAAAAATTAAAAAAATCATCGAATGCCTACTCAATGACGTTTCCTCATTCCACACCACCTAGCGGTAGATATCACTGCGCGTTTTTTAAAAATAAAATATAAATCTTTTTTAATTTAGAGATTAAATTATTTTTTGTAACACATGAATGATTTTCTGCGTTTTCCTACATAAAAATATTTTCTAAAAAGTGACTTTTTTTACCTATCGTGTAAAGAAATTCATTCTCTCCCTCTGCTCTAAAATTATGTAAAATCGCGAAAATGAATTTAGCCTTGCTTTTTAGGTTCAAAAACGCATAAAATGGAGTTATGAGTTTAAAAAAAAAAACACGTTTTTATTTTTGATGATAACTAAAGAACCGTGATAGATAGAAAATTAATTTTTCTTAGATAATATAGGTATTTTAATTCTCTTTCGAATGCCACCCATCCCATTCAGATACATAGAGCCGTTCACGAGAAATTACGATTTTAAGAAAATGTCAAAAAATTTTTAACCTCAAATATCTTTGAAATTTATGGACCAATCATTTTGCCCAAAGAACTCGACCGAGAACTATAAAATATCTACCTCTAAAAGGAATTTTGAAGCCATTAAGTCAATTTTACTCTTGTAATCGTTGGACATACAAAACTGATTTTTTTCATTTTTCAATTTTTTACTCAAAATGTAGCCTACAGAATGTATTCAAATTTTAACAGATTATAGCTATTTATATTCTGTATTATCACGATTTTTCTCAAAAGAATTGACCGTTAAGTTTAGGAGTTATAAGCTTCTAAATAAAAAACACGTTTTTGTTAATAACAAAAGAACCGTGATAGCTAGAAACTTTTTTTTTTTTTTAGAAAATATAGGTATTTTAATTCTCTTTCGAACGCTACCCATCAGATTCGAATAACTCGATCCTATCATTAAAAAAATCAAAAAACAGTTTTGAGAAAATAAAAAATTTGAAAAAAAACAAAAACTGATCGCCCAATCAAAAACCGGATTTTTGACCGGCCATCACGCAAAGAAAAAAAAATGAGACCTGTCCGGTAAAAAACGACCGAGTAGAAGCTGAGATCCAGGCGTACACACACACACACACACACATACACACACACACACACACACACATACATCCATACAGACATTTTTCAAAAACCATGTATTTTGATTCCTAACACCTCGGAACACAATTATAACATGTTTTTACAACAACTCAAAAATTTACTATCACAAAGCTTCCTCTAGGAGGAAGCAATTGTTAAGTCATTTTTGCGTAAATAATCTGTTTATAGAACAAATGGATGTAGAAACAGCGTTTCTTAACGGAAAAGTAAAATCAGAAGTTTATATCCATGAACCACAAGGTTATGAAACCGGAAATAATAAAGTTTGCAAATTATTAAAAGCACTATATGGATTGAGAGAAAGCCCAAAGGCTTGGTATGAGACATTTGATAAATGCATGAGTAATCTCGGGTTTATAAGAAGCAATTATGATTACTGTTTATATGTAAACAACACAGACGATGATACTATATACATTTTAGTATTTGTAGACGATCTCTTAATATGCTGTAAAAATAAAGATAGAATCAATGAAGTTAAATCTGCCTTAATGAAAAGAGTTGTAATGAGAGATCTAGGAAAATTTAAATCATATATAGGAATCGACATTGATTATAATAACAAGAAAGGTATAATGACTTTAAATCAACAGAAATATATAGAATCATTGGCTGTGAAGTACAACTTAGAAAACGCGAAACTGTATGATACTCCAATGGAGACAAATTTAAATCTTGAACAGGCTAATAAAGCAGATGAAACAATAAAATAGAAATTTAATAGGTGAATTATTATATATTAGCACATGTACAAGACCTGACATAGCTTACAGCGTGAACTACTTAAGTAGATTTCAAAGTTGCTACGATTCAACACATTTTAAATACGCGATGCGAATATTGAAATATTTATACAAAAAGAAACATTTAAAATTGACTTATTGTTGTAATTCAAATAAGGATGAACTTGATTGTATGGTCGATTCAGACTTTGCAGGAGATAACATTGACAGAACGTCAACCACCGGATTTGTTATTAGAATGTTTGGAAATATAATCTATTGGAGAACACAGAAACAAAAAACTGTAACAAAAAATTCAACATTTGCCGAATACATTGCATTGTCTGAAGCGACAACAGAAATATTATTTGTAATTAATCTCTTAAAAGACGCCTTTAATACGACATTTGAAAATCCTGTTAAAATATACGAGGATAACTCAGGCGCAGTAGCAATTGGAAAATTCGGTAACCTAACAAAAAATTCTAAGCACATTGAAGTGCAACGTCATTATGTAAATGACAATTACGAAGAAGGTGTTATCGATATTGTAAAGATTGAAACTGAAAATAATCTAGCGGACATATTCACCAAGAGTCTGTAAGGAAAAATTTATTAAAAATAGAAACGCTCTAAAGTTAATATAAAATATTGTGTATAAAAGTCGAAAATTCAAGGAGGTGTGTTGGATATTATGAATATTTCGCCTTCTATATGTATGCGATACAGACAGCGCGCGACACACGTACGCACACATGTATGTCTCCCCTCCCTAGTGCATCCGTGAGTCAGTGGGTATGCCGAGCGGCAGCAAGCGACGCGCTGCTCTCTCTCTCTCTCTCTAGTCTCGTACGCCTATGATGTAACATCTCGCACATGGAGCAGGGAAGCGCCGATTACATAGTCATTAACAATAAACTAGTCTTTCTTTAAGTATTACTAAAGAGTTCTAATTAACCTCACCACGACCTCCAACATACTCAATCGAGTATTAGAAAGAATTGTGTTTCTAATTCACACAAAACAAAGTATGTAAATTAAATGTCTATTTCAACCAAGAATTTTAATCCTAATAACTTTTAAATAATTATTTGTTTGCTGTTTTAGGACTAAACAAAGTGTGATATGGGAACATGTTCGCAAAATTAATAATAGTGATGGGCTATATCTTGAGTGTAACTATTGTAAAAAAAAATTCAAGAGTTCCGGAAACACCACCAATATGACTAAACATTTATCAAATAAGCATCCTCTATTCTTCAAAGCACCTCCAAAAGATGGAGATAAGGTATCTAGGTCTACTAATGTAAGTGATGAAGCTAAACAACTGGTGATGAAAAGGTCAATTCCTCATGATAAAGAATCAGTGAATCCAGAAAATCCAAATAAAAAACAACATACTATAAGTTAATGTAATTACATCACTTAAAGATCTATCGCTCAAATACATTTTGTATGTAATATAATATATGCCATAAAACAAATTTATATTGATAGGATTTTCCAAATAATTATGGAATTAAAAATGCCTTTCAAAAGATTAATTCATATAAAGGTAACAATTATTTAATATTTTTAAAATATAATTTTATTTACTTACAGGTTATATATGAATATTTGTATCATTGTTTAGATGGAGGTTGCATGTCGAACAATATAACAAATCTGGTGATGTTTATGATTTGTAAGGATGCAGAACCACTTTCAATGGTAGAACACGAAGGTTTTCGTACTCTGATGAACAAAATAGTGCCTTTATACAAAATACCTTCAAAGCAAACATTGATCACAAAAATGGAAGCTCGTTATAAATTAATGAAAGCAACTTTCATTGAAACAATCAAAAATGCAGATTATTATTGCATAACTTGTGATAATTGGACAGACTGTTCGAACCAAAGTTAGATGGGTATCACTATCCATTATGCGAACAAGTCTAATTCTCAAATAGAAAGTGGATGCCTAGGGTGTGTATCTCTTTATGAGCGACATACATCCGAGTATCTTAAACAGTCTTTGTTAGATATTTTGAAGGATTTTAATGTCGATATAGCTAAAGTCACGGCCATAGTGACTGAGGGCGAAAGTGCAATTAAAAAGCTGCTATTGAGATTGTAGATCGTAAGAAACATATACGATGTATTGTCCACCTAGTCTCGCATTTGCTTCCTGATGCCCTTAAAAGATGTGAAGACTTGAAAAAAATAATCGACAAAGTAAAATCCATCACAACAACGATTCGAAGAAGTATTCCAGCTTCTGATAAATTAAAGCAGTTGCTATTACAGGATGGAAAAAATGAAGGAAATGCTCTTAGGCTTATTCAAGATATTTCAACTAGATGGACATTAACAATAGATATGATAGAACGATACATTGCATTAGAACCATATATTTATTCAGCCATGTCAGAGTGCAACAATCCAATGGATATTTTAAATAGAGAAGAAGTGAAAATCCTCGCAGATGCTTTACAAATGATGATCCCAATTAGTGATATAATCACAGAAATAAGCGGTGATACTTATCCGACCTGCAGCATGATCACCTCCATTGTTCATTGCTTGAAACACAAAATCAGCTGTATTAATTCAGAAACAACAACTGGTCAACATTTGAAAGAGAGTATTCGAGCAATTATGGAAGCACGATTTTTAAACTCGATTATTGTCGATAAGCACAATATTGGATCCTAGATTCAAGAAGGTTCATTGTCAAGTGCAAGAGGTATCTATAAATAAATCACAAACCCAAACAAACAAAAATAGCATATGGGATTTTCACGACTCTTTACCACATCAAGCATCAACTTTTATATCAGACGATTTCCCAAGGAGCCTTGAATTAGAACAATATTTACAATTACCATGAATTCCTAAGAAAGATAATATCTTCCGTATTGGGAAAGTGTGGAAACAACTGCTCCTTTACTATGTAAAATTGCTTTAAAGGAATTATCAATTATTGCAACAACGGTTCCATCAGAGCGATTATTTTCGCGAGCAGGGTTCATAAAATCCAACAGATGGAATAAATTAACTAGTACGCATTTAAATATGTTAATAGTTTTAAATTCACACCCTTCTGCTGACTGGAATTTTGATTAATGTTTGAATGTGAATGTTTGTTGATTTCCTTTCATCTCATAACTATTACTGTTATTTAAAGTCTGTAATAATATTTATTATTAAATATTAAATATTTTTATTTAGAAATTAAGTATTTATTTTGGTTTTGCACCTTGTTTTTCATACACTTTGATACGTATTTTAGTTTGTGGTTGGTTTGCATTTTGTTTCATGTATAAACTATTCTTTTGTTTGCATAAATGGTTTATCGTGAGGTGTTCTGTATTCATCTAGTATTGGTTTATATTAAGGTAATAATTATAATTCATAAATAAAATAATATAAATCCATTTTCACAAATACTAATAATTTTTGTTACTAACCTGCAATGTACATAACATTACAAATGAAAAATACTAATACGGCATATTTTTAAAAAGAGTTTGAATTTAATTACATATGTTTTTTTCAGCTTTAGATTTATTACGCTGTATTATTAATTTGGATCACATTTAACAATACAGAAATCTAAAACAATGTAAATAAACAAATTAATCATTGGTACTTAAAAGAGTTGATTTATTTATAGCAATAAATATAATTTAATAAATAATATAATAAAATTAAAATACGGTATCGATCCTTTAAAAGATTCTTCGATTATTTAAAAAAAATATCGATTCTTAAGTATCGATACTTTTTGAGATTTGATTGTTGAACATCGATGCTTTTTTTAAGAATCGGCCTTCACTATTTGTGAGTGTGTAGTTGCTGCTTTTGTGTTGGAGAAGGCCTTCTTCTGCTGCCCACGATGGCATCGACGAGTTTTTGCAGAGTTTTCAGCCGTCGTTGAAGGTAATGTTTCCCTTGTTTACTTCTGTAGGTGAGACCAGTGCACTCACACTTTCATGTATTTCTAATGCTTTTTCATTGTTAGTGGTGCTACGAGTGAGCTGTGCATAAGCTGGGGAAGCTATCTATTTTCTGCAAATCATAGTTATATAACTGAAAATCTTACTTGACAGGCTGATACACACTGGCAGGATGACGAAGATAACATATAGACATAGAGGTAGTCTTTGAGTTTTTTGAAATAAAGCTTTTGTTTGATTGAAGAAGTAATAGCTATAATTAATTTTATAAATTCATTTAATTCAATTAAGCAAAATTCAAAGTAATTTTTTTTATTTCTTAAGGATATTTCATTTAAATATAATAATGAAATGTTGAAATTCTTATTTCAGAGTTAAGAAAAAAAGATAATGGAAAAAAGTTTTAGTGATAGATGCAACTAATAGACCTGATTCAATAGATCCAGGTTTGCATAGGGCTATTTGCATAGGTCAATTTGATAGGGAAGTACCATTGGGGATTCTGGATAAACAGCCCAGAGCAGCAATCCTTAAAGTTCATAGAGCCAAAGTTACTCTTTCTTCTCAAATTAGTTTAGCTAAAATGGCCGAGCCTACACCAGGCTTTGTTAGGGCTGATTTGGGTGCTCTTATTAGAGAGGCTGTAATGGCAGCTGTAAACAGGTATGTGTAGTATTATAGGCATGCACATAAATATAACTGTTAATTAATTATATTATACAATTATTTTAGAACTATTGATGATTTAAAGAAGAACGTCGCTGAAACCGAAATAAAAATTGAATCAAACATAACTAAAAATATAGCTAAATGCATTGTTGAAGAACTAAAACAAAAACCTGTTCCATAAGAAAAACAAATGGATACAGATACCGTTGTAGAGTAAGAAGAGGTACCTGCTAAAGTTGATGCTCAAAAAAGAAATACTTCAAAGAGCAGGGAGATACGAGAGAGCACATAAATAGGATACTGCAACTAAACCTCTGTAATTACAGTTCAGAGATAAGAAATATCTAAGTCTAAAAACATTATTGACCATATGTTTATATTTTTTAGAAACACAAAAGTTAATAATTCTATGATTTATTTTTTAACAGCATTTCATGTAATTATTTGATGGCCCTTGCTATTTGACCGACAGATATTAAGTCATTGAACCAGAGTACAAGTTTCAAAATAACTATTTGTTTTGTTTTGATATTTGGCTGGAGAAATTATAATCCCTTATATATATATATATATATATATGTGTGTGTGTGTGTGTGTGTGTGTATGTGTGTGTATGTGTCTGTGTGCGTGCGTGCGTGTGCGTGCGTGCGTGTGTGTGTGTGTGTGTGTGTGTGTGTGTGTGTGTGTGTGTGTGTGTGTGTATACAGGGTGATTCTGAAACAATACAACATTTATATACCAACGTGATCAGCGTGAAAAACTGAGTCAAAATCACTTGGTCCCGAAAATTTTCCGGCAAGTTTTCCACACCTCTCTTAAGCACAGTGGAATTTCCCGCATAGCGTCGGCCCAGGCAGAGCGGCGGCTCGAGCCGAGCGGCGGCCGCCGCGGCAAAGAGTGGGGGCAACCGTTGCTACGGAGTACGTCTACGAGGAGCGCAACGATTTAGTCCACAGTAAAAATCGCTGTGAAATCGACTTGTCACAGAAATGACTGCATATTGGTTATAAGGTAAATCGAGGTCGCAAAAACCGATTTTGAAATTTGCAGATTCCTAGGTCCAAGGGTTCTATCCGAAAACAGCGTTTGAAAGTTTTATTTACTTATATCTCGAGAACCGCTTAGTCTACAACAAAATGGCTTACACCAAACGAAAGAGCGCAAAATTTTGAATCAGATACAATTTTTTACTCGATTCCGATGAGTGCAAAGTTCCGAGATAATTAATCGAAAAGAAATGAACATGCCCCCGACTTTCCTCCCGCGCTGCGGTATGCTTCCCGTGTCTCTCGCTCCCACAGCGTTTATTTCTTTTCGCTTAATTATCTCGGAAATTTGCACTCGACGGAATCGAGTTCAAAATCGTTTTCGATGCAAAATTTTAAGCTCTTTTGTTTGATGCAAGCCATTTTATTGTTGACTATAGTCAAATAAAACTTACGAACGTTGGTTCCGTATAGAAGCTGTGGGAAACTGAGACAGCTGCAAATTTCAAAATCTGTTTTTGTCGACTTCGATTTACCTTATAAACAGAATTCAGCCATTTCTGTGACAAGTCGATTTCAGTACTGGACTCATTTTCGAGACAGCTGGTGAGGAAAGCTTTCGTTTGATCGGCCAAAAGCTAGTGAAACTATGAACGCATCATAGTTGATATCTCTTGTTGATAAATACAGAGCGAGTCATGTATTTCGTTTCTTAAAAAACATGGGCCCGATGTTGTGTAAAATTTAAAAATTGATTTAGATTGGTCATAAAGAATAGGCGTGAAGATTTGCTATACTCGTTACATTTGAATTTTTATATTGAATTTCTATACTTTAGGTATTTTAAACTAAATAAATAAATTAACATAAAATATGAAAATAATTTTTCGTTTAAAAAAATTATCTGATTATCCTATCATTTTACGTATTCAGAATTAAAGCATGATAAAATACTTTTATTTGATACTTTGATTTTGTCATTAGTCTTTACAAAAAACGAGAAATCGACGGCATTGCTATTTTAGAGCGTTACGTGAAAAGTTCTTTAGTTTAAATCATGTTAACCATGGAATTTCTTGATGAAACCCCGGGAAGCGTTCATTTCGTTTCGTTCACCAGTTCAACTTTTATTTTCAGACTCGTAAACAGCTGTACAGCCATGCAGCGACAAGCTCACTCGAAAAATTACGGACGATGCCGCCTTGCAGTATTACGACAAAAGTTCTTGCGCTAAAATGAATTTCTCATCCTCGCAATCGCGTTATCGTTCTAATCATCAATGGATCATTCAATAAAAAAACGATAAAACAGTTACACGACCGTTGTCAAAATTTATGCAAAGGATTTTCTGGCTTAAAATATTATTTTTACCCCACGATGAGCTCAGGTGGCTGGTAACACATTACCCTTTTAAACACAAGCATTTTTCTATTAGAAATCAAGAAATCGCGTACACAGGCACCTCGTATCCTTACGTAAAGAGTTCTCATGCTTAAATAAATCTATCGGCTTCGCTAAAACATCTAGAGCAGCACAACACTCTACCCTATGATGCCCAAGAGTATTGTTTGTTGAAAAAATTTCAAAATTAGAGATGCTGCCGCTTCGCAGCCTTACATAAAAAGTTCTCGCCCTTTGAACATTAAAAGTTCATACAAAAAAGCAGATCTATAATATAAAGCTACCTATAATCTTCAATAAACTGTAACGTAAATAGATAATCAGAATGTGAATTGAAAGGAAAACTTCTATTAATGGTAACAAAAATCGTATTTCTAGTTAACGAGGTTCATGCGCGACTCCCAAATTAAAGCAGTGTTAAATCAAGAGGTTGTCTAAAATATGTAAGAGCAATAGCTGTAATGTAATTAAGCCATATCAAATAATATAAATAGGTAATCTGTTATAAAAAAAGTCTATTTAACATAACTAAACAAACATTTTTTAACAAAATGTCGATATTTCAGGAACAGATTTCGTCAGTACAAACAATTATTGATAAAACACAGGGATCTTTTTTCATTAACTACCGATTTCATTTTTCAAGATAAGATTTTGTTTCTTAATTTATTTCATTGTTACTTGCCGAGAAAAAATTTCATAATTATCCAAAACCTTCAAAGTTAAAGCAAATTTAAAAAATACATTTCTTTTACCATTTTCACGAATTTATGAACAACCACGGCTATGGTTATAAGATTCTGAATAATAAATGATTTTGTATTTTTCCCCCGACGAGACCCAAAAACATTCATTAAGGGGGTCAGAGACCTTTAAAATGACGAAAAATCGATCTTTAATACATATTTCACTAAAAAACACTTGTACAATATGTCCCAAATTGTTTTAAAGCATTATCCATTTTTCTTTTCAGAATATACACAAAACATTGATAAAGCTTTCTATTTGCTTTTTCTGTAAATTGCATTTATAGCACTGCGTGACTTAAGTCTGCACTTATGTCACGCATATCCGTGCGATAAGTAATCCATTATTTCCCCGTGTTTATCGCACTCGCTACGCTCGGGCCCTAACTTCACGCCGTGACATAATGGGCCACTTATCGCACTTGTATCGTAATGTACTATTTTCCCGTTGTATAGATAATATTGATTTGTACTATTTTTTTTTGTTCAATTTTCTTTTTTTAATATATTTTAAATTTTCATTCGACATATGTATACCGCGTAACCAAATTATCCTGACATTGGATTTTCTCCCAGGAAAATTGTGAAAAGGTTGGAAAAGCGACGAGTCTAAGGGTTTTGGCGACCGAGGAACATGATGGTGCAATCAAAATTGACGTAGCACAAAAACAAAAAAGATAGCAAAATTATTTTTTCGCAAAATATTTAAGGTTTGGTTTTTATGTACATTCATCGAAGTTCATTAAGTTTAAAGACCATACCGCCTTTGAACGATCTCGATATCGATATATTAAATTAAAAAATTGACAATATATTGCTAGTATATTGGAAATATATTGGGTAGCATATGGGAACTATATTGCCAAACCTATTGGCGATATGTGTGAGATACCTGTTAGGCACAATAATTGCAATATATTGGAAAAAGGTTTTGCAATATAGTGCCAATATACTTCCCATATCTATTGCCAATACATTACCAATGTAGATCCAATAGTTTTGATTTCTATGCAGGTATGGCTGAAAGTATAAAGGATTCCGTACGGAAAGCGTTGGATTCGAATTTTTCGCACAACATTGACTGAAATTCACCTAAATTTAATACTGGTTTCCCGTAAGTAGAGCGTATTTATCACTGTTTTGCCAAACTTAGGTGAAACCTAACATTAACTTTCTATGAAGTTTTACGTAACTTAAACATAAGATTTCAATTTGGTTTTCCAAACTTTCAAAGAGATGAACTGAGGCAAAGTGAATATAAACATATGAAGTATTTCATAAGGCGAGTGTCAGATTCGTATTTTTACACGAACATGGGCGAAAACTAATCTGAAGTTCATACTAAGTTTTCCATCGATGGTTGTGACAAGCTTTTTCTAAAGTATGGCTGAAAGTATGGCTTAAAGTATGGCTGAAAGTATGGCTTGAAGTATGGATGAAAGTATGGCTTTAAGTATGGTTTAAAATATGGCTTAAAGTATGGCTTACCGTATGGCTTAAAGTATAGCTGAAAGAATAGCTGAAAGTTTACGTTTAGATTCCGTAAGGAGATCGTAGTATTCGAATTATTTTCACAACCTTGACTGTAATTCACCTAAATTTTGTATTACGTTTCTCGTGAGTAGAACGTATTCATCATTATTTTCCCAAACTTTACTGACACATAACATTAACCTTGTATGATGTTTTGCGTAATTTAATCATAAGATTTCAATTCGGTTTTCCAAACTTTAAAAGAGTTGAACTGAGCCAAAGTTAATATAAACATATGAAGTATTTCCTAAGGCGAGTGTAACATTCCTATTTTTACACGAACATTGACGGAAACTAATCTGAAGTTCATATTAAGTTTCCTGTCGATGGTCGTGACAAGCTTTTTCTAAAGTATGGCTTAAAGTATAGCTTACAGTATGGATGAAAGTATGGCTTAAAGTATGGCTTAAAGTATGGCTGAAAGTATGGCTTAAAGAATGGCTTAAAGTATGGCTGAAAGTTATCGTTTAGATTCCATAAGGAAATCGTAGTATTCTAATTATTTCCACAACCTTGACTGAAATTCACCTAAATTTTGTATTAAGTTTCCTAAATTTTGTATTAAGTTTCCTAAATTTTGTATTAAGTTTCCCGTGAGTAGAACGTATTTGATGGTTCTTTTCCCAAACTTTACCGATACTTAACATTAACCTTGTATGATGTTTTACGTAATTTAATCGTAAGATTGCTATTCGCTTTTCCAAACTTTAAAAGAGATGAAGTGAGCTAAAGTTAATATAAAAATATGAAGTATTTCCTAAGGCGAGTATAAGATTCCTATTTTTACACGAATATTGACAGAAACTAATCTAAAGTTCATATTAAGTTTTCTGTCGATGGTTGTGACAAGCTTTTTCTAAAGTATGGCTTAAAGTATGGCTTAAAGTGTGGCTGAAAGTATGGCTGACAGTATGGCTTAAAGTATGGCTTAAAGTATGGCTTAAAGTTAACGTTTAGATTTCGTAAGGAGATCGTAGGATTCGATTTATTTCCGCAATCTTGACTGAAATTTACCTAAATTTTTTGTATTAAGTTTCGCGTGAGTAGAACGTATTTATCATTATTTTCCCAAACTTTACCGAAACATAACATTAAACTTGTATGATGTTTTACGTAATTTAATCGTAAGGTTTCAATTCGGTTTTCCAAACTTTAAAAGAGTTGAACTGAGCCAAAGTTAATATAAACATATGAAGTATTTCCTAAGACGAGTGTAAGATTCCTATTTTTACACGAATATTGACGGAAACTAATCTGAAGTTCATATTAAGTTTCCTGTCGATGGTTGTGACAAGCTTTTTCTAAAGTATGGCTGAAAGTATGGGTTAAAGTATGGCTGAAAGTATGGCTGAAAGTATGGCTTGAAATATAACTGAAAGTAAGTCTTAAAGTATGGCTGAAAGTTATCGTTTAGATTCCGTAAGGAGATCGTAGTATTCGAATTATTTCCACAATCTTGACTGTAATTCATCTAAATTTTGTATTGCGTTTCTCGTGAGTAGTACGTATTTATCATTATTTTCCCAAACTTTACCGAAACTTAACATTAACTTTGAATGATGTTTTACGTAAGTTAATCATAAGATGTCAATTCGGTTTTCCAATCTTTAAAAGAGATGAACTGTGCCAAAGTTAATATAAACATATGAAGTATTTCCTAAGGCGAGTGTAAGATTCGCATTTTTACACGAACATTCGCGGAAAATAATCTGAAGTTCATATTAAGTTTTTTATCGATCGTTGTGACAATCTTTTTCTAAAGTATGGCTGAAAGTATGGCTTAAAGTATGGCGGAAACTATGGCTTAAAGTATGGCTTAAAGTATGGCTGAAAGTATGGCTTAAAGTATGACTTAAAGTATGGCTGAAAGTTAACGTTTAGATTCCGTAAGTAGATCGTAGTATTCGAATTATTTCCACAACCTTGACTGTAATTCACCTAAATTTTGTATTACGTTTCTCGTGAGTAGAACGTATTCATCATTATTTTCCCAAACTTTACCGAAACTTAACATTAACCATGTATGATGTTTTACGTTATTTAATCGTAAGGTTTCAATTCGGTTTTCCAAACTTTAAAAGAGATTAACTGAGCCAAAGTTAATATAAACATATGAAGTATTACCTAAGGCGAGTGTGAGATTCCTATTTTTACTCGAAATTGACGGAAACTAATCTGAAGTTCATATTAAGTTTCCTGTCGATGGTCGTGACAAGCTCTTTCTAAAGTATGGCTGATAGTACGTATGGCTTAAAGTATGGCTGGTAGTATGACTTGAAGTGTGGATGAAAGTATGGCTTAAAGTATGGCTTGAAGTATGGCTTCAAGTATGGCTGAAAGTATGGCTTAAAATATGGATGAAAGTATGGCTTAAAGTATGGATGAAAGTTAACATTTAGATTCCGTAAGGAGATCGTAGTATTCGAATTATTTCCACAACATTGACTGAAATTCACCTAAATTTTGTATTAGGTTTCCCGTGAGTAGAACGTAATTGATCTTTCTTTTCGCAAACTTTACCTTAACTTAACATTAACTTTGTATGATGCTTTACGTAAGTTAATCATTTTAACCTTGCAGAATATCTACAAAAATAATGGCAACCCCCAGAGCACCGCGGAAGACCGCCAAAGTACCCCTAAAGCACGAAAAAATCACAAAAAATCTAATTCCGCCGTTTTTGAGATCCCCGATAATTTTATTCCGGGAATACAATTTTCAGCATGCAAGATAGCTACAAAAAAATTGGCAACCTCCAAAGTACCGCGGAAGACGCCCAAACTATCCCTTAAGCACGAAAAAATCGCAAAAAATTCTTTGGGGGTGTACTGCGATACTTTGGGGATTGCCAATTTTTTTTAGCTATATTGCATGCTCAAAATTATATTCCGATACTAAAATTATCGGGAATTTCAAAAACGGCGGAATTAGATTTTTTAGTGATTTTTCGGACTAAAGTGGCAGTTGGTGGTCTTCCGCGGTGCTTTGGGGGTTGCCTAATTTTTTGTAGATATTCTGCATTGTCAAAATTGAATTCCGATAATAAAATTATCGGACATCTCAAAAACGGCGGAATTAGATTTTTAATGTTCGTGTAAAAATACGGATCTTACACTCGCTTTAGGAAATACTTCATATGTTTATATTCACTTTGCCTCAGTTCATCGCTTTTAAAGTTTGGAAAACCAAATTGAAATCTCACGATTAAATTACGTAAAACTTCATACAAAATTAATGTTAAGTTTCACCAAAGTCTGGGAAAAGAATGATAAATACGATCTACTTACTCGAAACAAAATACAAAGTTTAGGTGAATTTCAGTCAAGGATGTGGAAAAAATCCGAATCCTACGTTCTCCTTACGGAATCCAAACGATAACGTTAAGCCATACTTTAAGCCATACTTTCATCTATACTTTGAGCCATACTTTAAGCCATACATTAAGCGATACTTTCATCCATACTTTAAGCCATAGTTTCCGCCATACTTTAAGCCATACTTTCAGCCATACTTTAGAAAAAGATTGTCACAACCATCGACAAAAAACTTAATATGAACTTCAGATTATTTTCCGCGAATGTTCGTGTAAAAATGCGAATCTTACACTTGCCTTAGGAAATACTTCATATGTTTATATTAACTTTGGCACAGTTCATCTCTTTTAAAGATTGGAAAACCGAATTGACATCTTATGATTAACTTACGTAAAACATCATTCGAAGTTAATGTTAAGTTTCGGTAAAGTTTGGGAAAAGAAAGATCAAATACGTTCTACTCACGGGAAGCTTAATACAAAAATTTTAGGTGAATTTCGGTCAAGGTTGTGGAAATAATTCGTATCCTACTATCTCCTTACGGAATCTAAACGTTAACTTTCAGCCATACTTTAAGCCATACTTTAAGCCATACTTTCAGCCATACTTTAAGCCATACTTTAAGGCATTCCTTAGGCCATACTTTCAGCTATACTTTCAGCCATACTTTAAGCCATACTTTCAGCCATACTTTAGAAAAAGATTGTCACAACCATCGACAAAAAACTTAATATGAACTTCAGATTATTTTCCGCGAATGTTCGTGTAAAAATGCGAATCTTACACTTGCCTTAGGAAATACTTCATATGTTTATATTAACTTTGGCACAGTTCATCTCTTTTAAATATTGGAAAACCGAATTGACATCTTATGATTAACTTACGTAAAACATCATTCAAAGTTAATGTTAAGTTTCGGTAAAGTTTGGGAAAAGAAAGATCAAATACGTTCTACTCACGGGAAACTTAAAACAAAATTTAGGTGAATTTCAGTCAATGTTGTGGAAATAATTCGAAACGTACGATCTCCTTACGGAATCTAAACGTTAACTTTCAGCCATACTTTAAGCCATACTTTAAGCAATACTTTCAGCCATACTTTAAGCCATACTCTAAGGCATTCCTTAGGCCATACTTTCAGCTATACTTTCAGCCATACATTAAGCCATGCTTTAAGCCATACTATAAACCATACTTTCATCCATACTTCAAGCCATACTTTCAGCCATACTTTAAGCCATACTTTCAGCCATACTTTAATCCATACATTAAGCCATACTTTAAGCCATACCTTAAGCCATACTTTCAACCATACTTCAAGCCATACTTTCAGCCATACTTTCAGCCATACCTTAAGCCATACCTTCAGCCATCCTTTAGAAAAAGCTTGTCACAACCATCGACAGGAAACTTAATATGAACTTCAGATTAGTTTCCGTCAATGTTCGTGTAAAAATAGGAATCTTACACTTGCCTTAGGAAATACTTCATATATTTATATAAGCTTTGGCTCATTTCATGTCTTTTAATGTTCGGAAAACCCAATTGTAATCTTACGATTAAATTACGTAAAACATCATACAAGGTTAATGTTAAGTTTCGGTAAAGTTTTGAAAAAGAACTATCAAATACGTTCTACTCACGGGAAAATTAATACAAAAAATTTAAGTGAATTTCAGTCAAGGTTGTGGAAATAATTCGAATCCTACGATCTCCTTACGGAATCTAAACGATAACTTTCGGCCATACTTTAAGCCATACTTTCATCCATACTGTAAGCCATACTTTAAGCCATACTTTAAGCCATACTTTAAACCATACTTTCAGCCATACTTTCAGCCATACTTTAAGCCATACTTTAGAAAAAGCTTGTCACGACCATCGACAGGAAACTTATTATGAACTTCAGATTAGTTTCCGTCAATGTTCGTGTAAAAATAGGAATCTTACACTCACCTTATGAAATACTTTATATGTTTATATTAACTTTGGCTCAGTTCAATTCTTTTAAAGTTTGGAAAACCGAACTGAAATCTTACAATTAAATTACGTTAAACGTCTTACATGGTTAATGTTATGTTTCGGTAAAGTTTGTGAAAATAATGATAAATACGTTCTATTCACGGGAAACTTAATACAAAAAATTTAGGTAAATTTCAGTCAAGGTTGTGGAAATAATTCGAATCCTAAGATCTCCTTACGGTATCTAAACGTTAACTTTCAGCCATACTTTAAGCCATACTTTCATCCATACTGTAAGCCATACATTTAGCCATACTTTAAGCCATACTTTCAGCTATTCTTTTAGCTATACTTTAAGCCATACGTTAAGCCATACTTTAAGCCATATTTTCATCCATACTTTAAGCCATACTTTCATCCATACTTCAAGCCATACTTTCAGCCATACTTTAAGCCTTACTTTCAGCCATACTTTAGAAAAAGCTTGTCACAACCATCGACGGAAAACTTAGTATGAACTTCAGATTAGTTTCCGCCTATGTTCGTGTAAAAATACGAATCTGACACTCGCCTCATGAAATACTTCATATGTTTATATTCCTTTGTCTCAGTTCATCTCTTTGAAAGTTTGGAAAACCAAATTGAAATCTTACGATTAAGTTACGTAAAACTTCATACAAAGTTAATGTTAAGTTTCACCTAAGTTTGGGAAAAGAGTGATAAATACGCTCTACTTACGGGAAACTTAGTATTAAATGTAGGTGAATTTCAGTCAATGTTGTGCGAAAAATTCGAAGCCAATGCTTTCCATACGGAATCCTTTATACTTTCAGCCATACCTGCGTAGAAATCAAAACTATTGGATCTACATTGGTAATGTATTGGCAATAGATATGGGAAGTATATTGGCACTATATTGCAAAACCTATTTCCAATATATTGCAATTATTGTGCCAAACAGGTATCTCACACATATTGCCAATAGGTTTGGCAATATAGTTCCCATATGCTACCCAATATATTTCCAATATACTAGCAATATATTGTCAATTTTTTAACTGAATATATCGATATCGAGATCGGTCAAAGGCGGTATGGTCTTTAAACTTAATGAACTTCGATAAATGGACATAAAAACCAAACCTTAAATATTTTTCGAAAAAATAATTTTGCTATCTTTTTTATTTTTGTCCTACGTCAATTTTGACTGCACCATTGTGTTCCTCGGTCGCCAAAACCCGTAGACTCACCGCTTTACCAACCTTTTCACAATTTTCCAGAGAGAAAATCCAATGTCAGGATAATTTGGTTACGTGGTATACATATGTAGAATGAAAATTTAAAATATATTAAAAAAAGAAGAAAGAAGAAAAAAAAATAGTACAAGTCAATATTATCTATACAAGGGCAAAATAGTACATTACGATACAAGTGCGATAAGTGGCCCATTCTGTCACGGCGTGGAGTTAGGGCCCGAGCGTAGCGACGGTCCTATCACGGCGTGTAATGGGTTACTTAACGCACTAGTATAGTACAATTTTTTATAACACTGCATGCCTTAAGTTAGCTGTCACGCCTATCCGTGCGCTAAGCAGTCCATTAGGGCACCGTGAGGTTAGCGCACGAGCGTAGCGAGTGCGATAAACAGGGTGAAATAATGGACTACTTATCGCACGGATAGGCGTGACTTAAGTGCGGTCTTAAGTCACGCAGTGCTATAAATGTAAGTTGCACAAAAAGCAAATAGAAAGCTTTATCAATGTTTTGTGTATATTCTGAAAAGAAAAATGGATAATGCTTTAAAACAATTTGGGACATATTGTACAAGTGTTTTTTAGTGAAATATGTAATAAAAAAATCGATTTTTCGTCATTTTAAAGGTCTCTGACCCCCTTAATGAATGTTTTTGGGTCTCGTCGGGGGAAAAATAAAAAATCATTTATTATTCATAATGTTATAACCATAACATTGTTCATAAATTCGTGAAAATGGTAAAAGAAATGTATTTTTTAAATTTGCTTTAACTTTGAAGGTTTTGGATAATTATGAAATATTTCTTCGGCAAGTAACAATGAAATAAATTAAGAAACAAAATCTTATCTTGAAAAATGAAATCGGTAGTTAATGAAAAAAGATCCGTGTGTTTTATCAATAATTGTTTGTACTGACGAAATCTGTTCCTGAAATATCGACATTTTGTTAAAAAATGTTTGTTTTGTTATATTAAATAGACTTTTTTATAACAGATTACCTATTTATATTATTTGAAATGGCTTAATTACATTACAGCTATTGCTCTTACATATTTTAGACAACCTCTTGATTTAACACTGCTTTAATTTGGAAGTCGCGCATGAACCTCGTTAACTAGAAATACGATTTTTGTTACCATTAATAGAAGTTTTCCTTTCAATTCACATTCTGATTATCTGGTTACTTTACAGTTTATTGAAGATTATAGGTAGATAGATCTGCTTTTTTGTATGAACTTTTAATGTTCAAAGCGCGAGAACTTTTAATGTAAGGCTGCGAAGCGACAGCATCTCTAATTTTGCAATTTTTTCAACAAACAATACTCTTGGGCATCATAGGGTAGAGTGCTGTGCTGCTCTAGATGTTTTAGCGAAGCCGATAGATTTATATAAGCACGAGAACTCTTTACGTAAGGATACGAGGTGCCTGTGTACGCGATTTCTTGATTTCTAATAGAAAAACTCTTGTGTTTAAAAGGGTAATGTGTTACCAGCCACCTGAGCTCATCGTGAGGTTAAAATAATATTTTAAGCCAGAAAATCCTTGACATAAATTTTGACAACGGTCGTGTAACTGTTTTATCGTTTTTTTATTGAATGATCCATTGATGATTACAAGGATAACGCGCTTGCGAGGATGAGAAATTCATTTTAGCGCAAGAACTTTTGTCGTAATACTGCAAGGCGGCATCGTCCGTAATTGTTCGAGTGAGCTTGTCGCTGCATGGCTGTACAGCTGCTTACGAGTCTGAAAATAAAAGTTGAACTGGTGACGAAACGAAACGAACGCTTCCCGGGGTTTCATCAAGAAATTCCATGGTTAACATGATTTAAATTAAAGAACTTTTCATGTAACGCTCTAAAATAGCAGTGCCGCCGATTTCTCGTTTTTTGTAAAGTGTAACGGAACCGTCTACGATGGGAAAATTTTTTTTTGTATATATTTTTATGCGATGAACCATAGTCATAACCCTGAACACCTACTACCCTACCGACACTATTGCACCAAGGGTTGTAGATGTGACCTGCGCTTCTCGGAGTCTCAAGCTGTCATAAAACACCGACGCGGCGCATGCTTTAAAATTTCTGAATTTTTAATCTTGTAATTTCCTTTTCCTTAAAAGGCTATATTTAGACTTAATATAAAAACGGACTGTAAACTTTCCTTTCTTCTTGATAAAGACAAACACTACTTTTAAATAAATAAAAATTATATCCGATTACACCTACGATCACAGATACTGTAAAATTATAATACGCAATTGTTTATCGAAGATTATTATATTCTCTTGTACAAAAGTAAGTAACCTCACTCTAATAAAAAAATGTTCAATAGTAAAACCTTTAGTTGAATTACAATATTTCTGCAATACAATTTTATTTAGAAATACTTCAGTTGTATTAATGAGTTAGTTATAAATTAGGGTTAATTTTCTACAAGGATATATTTTAAATAATAATTTAAGTACGAATTGTTAAACAAACCCTTGTGCAATAATCACAATTGTAATTCTTCCTTTATACGTTTGACCTAAATAGCAAACCGTTCCAAACGCGAGGTATAAGAGTTTATAAGGTTTTCCATTCACAATCACAAACAAATATAAAATTACAATAACTACTTTAAGACACATTCATGAAAGAATATTTTTCCTACTCAAATAATGAAACTTATTCAACCTTCTGTTTTTCTTCTGCTATAAATAAATAAACTGTTTTATTACATATCACAAATTTAACAAACATTTTTGGATTTTGAACAATTACATGTGAGTTGGAAATATTCCTTCAAAATGTGGAATTAGCCTTAAGAAGACGATAGCCTAGCGGATGCGTAATCTTGGGGCTGTAAAACACATGGCCCATACTAAATATAGATACGACGCTTTCCCACGCAGGGACGCGCTTTTCCGAGTTTTTCAAAACATGACTTATACTATACATTGAAATATTATTTTACATTATCTCTCAAACCGTTATCAATAAAATTATTTTAACAACAACCGATATTAAATATAACAGTAAGGAAATTAGGAAAAATAATATTAATTATATATATTCTTTGTTAAATAGCAATCAACAGCTTTGTTGTTTTTGTATTAATAATACAAAGATCTAGTAACAAAAACCCAAAAATATAGCTCTATGAGTAACCATATGCATTTTATAAACGCAACCTATAACCATGTAAAGAATCTTTATTAACCAACGATAAATAATTACTATAATAGCTATTATATTATATAAATCAACAAATTTTGATAACAAAGCATTTAGGTTTTAGTTTATTTTAGATAATTGACTGTTATTATAAATTTATCATATATGATTTCATTGTAAATTAGATTATTAAGTTAGTAAAATTTTGTATTCCGAATAACTATCATTAAAATAGTCGTAGCATTTTCATTCAAGTTGTAATATCTTGCTACATAATTATTTAGTAAGATAAATAATTCAATTCATGGTAGAATATCTAGATTGTTAATTATAGGAAAACCCGAGACAAAGAAGATGTTTGTCAGCTACATCAGCCCCAAAACACATGGCTCGTCTAAAAATAGATTTTTCTCAGTCTTCCTGCGCGGAGACGCATTTTCCAGCATCTTTTGGGACTCAATGTACTATAGCATAAGAATATTATTTTACAATAACGCTAGATATCTCATTAATTATAATTAGAAAAATAATTTTGTTTAAGATAAAAGTTGCATTATGTTAAGTAAAAATTAAGAGATGAGAAAATCCATTATTATAATATGTTTTTATAGTAATAATAATCCATTTGTCTATTTCTACTAGATTAACCAACTAGACTTTAAGTTTAGATGATAAACTGTTTAGAATTTGAATAAGACATTTCTAATTCGTACGTTTTCTTAATAATAATTAACTATTATGACTATTTATAAGTAATTTTCATTGTTAATCCAAGTTTTATGAAATATACACATTAGATAAAACATTTTACTGGACAATAGTTGTATTTTAACACATTGTTACTTACGAAAACTAATTAAATTTCAAATATTTTAAATAAATAATAGAAATCTAAGGAAAATGTATTAATTTAATAAAATAACTTAATAATATGATTGATATATTAGCTAGAATGAATAGTCTAATGTTTTTATAAAGTTTGCATAAGAAATTTCATTGTTTAATGTATAATTAAGTTTATAAAATTTGTAATGCGTTTAACTCCTGTTGTAATAGACCGATAACTTCCGTTCAAATTTGTATTTTCATTTTAGAACAAAATGTAATAGAATAACATATTTTATAATTTATAAACTGCCAACATTGTATAATTTTCAGCAAGTAACAGAAAATTGATCATTTTTGACTCGAAAGAAAGAGAAGGATATATCTTTTGTCTCTCTCATCTCTCTTTCTCTGTCGCACATATATCGTTCTCTCTCGCTCCTTAAAGAAGATACGAGCCGCCGGAAAATACCCTAGAGAAGGGATAAGGGACCGCTCTCTGCCGCTCTCTGTGTTAAAACATAGGATTTTCCCCACTATCACAAAAATCGACGTTTGGAAGGGATGACACCCCCGCACCATTGGGCACCGTTTTCTCACACCACTAGCCACAATTAACACTACAGGATACATGACTATCAACCGCCGTTACAAATGTCAACCAGCGATTCGATGCCTCAAGATGACGCAACCACCCGATTCGAAACCGCAATTTTTCCAGCCAAAGAAGAGGAGGAGCAATGTATTTAAATACGCCGAACGCGCACTGCTGGTCGGTCAGTCAGATTTACAAGCCTCACAAGCTTTGCTGACTGGTCCAGGGTGCAGTTCACCACAAGCCTCACAAGCTTTGCTGACTGTACAGCAGTTCACCACAAGCCTCACAAGCTTTACTGAACTGACCAAGTCAGATCAACACAAGCCTCACAAGCTTTGCTGACTGTACAGTAGATTGACACAAGCCTCACAAGCTTAAAAACTCTGTACACAAATTTCAAAATTTAAATAAATATTCAGATTTTTCAAATTTCTAGTTTAATTTCTTTTACCAAATTTCTAAATTTACTATATTCAAACATTATAAGAGAAAAGGAAATATACAAAAAATAAGAAAGGTAAATAAAGGAAAAAAAAAGAAAAATAAATTAAAATTCCAGACAAGTGAATAAGTAATTGTCTTGGATCGTGAATAGACGATTGGCCTTGATCTTAAGGATTACTGGACAGGAGCTATTCACGATAACAATTCATTTAGTGCGAGTCTTAAGGGCTTTGTGCAATTTGAGTTGACAAGGCAACGACTGAATTAACTTAAAGAGAACTATTATTTCCAAAATAAAGAAATTTTGGATCATTAATGAAAATAAAAGAGATCCGAATAAATTAAAATTCCAGACAAGTGAATAAGTAATTGTCTTGGATCGTGAATAGACGATTGGCCTTGATCTTAAGGATTACTGGATAGGAGCTATTCACGATAACAATTCATTTAGTGCGAGTCTTAAGGGCTTTGTGCAATTTGAGTTGACAAGGCAACGACTGAATTAACTTAAAGAGAATTATTATTTCAAAAATAAAGAAATTTTGGATCATTAATGAAAATAAAAGAGATCCGAATAAATTAAAATTCCAGACAAGTGAATAAGTAATTGTCTTGGATCGTGAATAGACGATTGGCCTTGATCTTAAGGATTACTGGACAGGAGCTATTCACGATAACAATTCATTTAGTGCGAGTCTTAAGGGCTTTGTGCAATTTGAGTTGACAAGGCAACGACTGAATTAACTTAAAGAGAATTATTATTTCAAAAATAAAGAAATTTTGGATCATTAATGAAAATAAAAGAGATCCGAATAAATTAAAATTCCAGACAAGTGAATAAGTAATTGTCTTGGATCGTGAATAGACGATTGGCCTTGATCTTAAGGATTACTGGACAGGAGCTATTCACGATAACAATTCATTTAGTGCGAGTCTTAAGGGCTTTGTGCAATTTGAGTTGACAAGGCAACGACTGAATTAACTTAAAGAGAATTATTATTTCAAAAATAAAGAAATTTTGGATCATTAATGAAAATAAAAGAGATCCGAATAAATTAAAATTCCAGACAAGTAAATAAGTAATTGTCTTGGATCGTGAATAGACGATTGGCCTTGATCTTAAGGATTACTGGACAGGAGCTATTCACGATAACAATTCATTTAGTGCGAGTCTTAAGGGCTTTGTGCAATTTGAGTTGACAAAGCAACGACTGAATTAACTTAAAGAGAATTATTATTTCAAAAATAAAGAAATTTTGGATCATTAATGAAAATAAAAGAGATCCGAATAAATTAAAATTCCAGACAAGTAAATAAGTAATTGTCTTGGATCGTGAATAGACGATTGGCCTTGATCTTAAGGATTACTGGACAGGAGCTATTCACGATAACAATTCATTTAGTGCGAGTCTTAAGGGCTTTGTGCAATTTGAGTTGACAAGGCAACGACTGAATTAACTTGAAGAGAATTATTATTTGGAAAATAAATATCATTAAAATTTAACGAACTAAGGAAAAATTACAAATCGATAATAATTGATTAGGTTGGTTTAGGGAAGGGCGAATCTGAGAATAACCTGAGATGGGGGAAATTTAGTATTATCCAACACACATCATTCCAGGGCTCGTGACCTTTTTCCAATCCATACAAGAGGCATGTGCAACAAAAATTGTTTTTAAGAGACAAATGTGCTGCTTCTGTTGGTCCCTATTAAAATCCAAATCCTCAATCCAAAGAAAAATTAATTACTAAATTTTCAACGATTAATTACGAACTTGTTACTACACATCTTTTCCTTTAGCTCGTCCATGGTTTATTAGCTGGCGCAGCTACGATCAAAAAGAGCATTAATTCTTAATTGAGTTAATAATCTCAGTCGTGTTATGTTTTAGGACGTGACAAAAGACTAATGACAAAATCAAAGTATAAAATAAAAGTATTTTATCATTCTTTAATTTTGAATACGTAAAATGATAGGATAATCAGATAATTTTTTTAAACGAAAAATTATTTTCATATTTATGTTAATTTATTTATTTAGTTTAAAATACCTAAAGTATAGAAATTAAATATAAAAATTCAAATGTAACGAGTATAACAAATCTTCACGCCTATTCTTTATGACCAATCTAAATCAATTTTCTAATTTTGCACAACATCGGGCCCATGTTTTTTAAGAAAGGAAATACATGACTCGCTCTGTATTTATCAACAAGAGATATCAACTATGATGCGTTCATAGTTTCACTAGCTTTTGGCCGATCAAACGAAAGCTTTCCTCACCAGCTGTCTTGAAAATGAGTCCAGTACTGAAATCGACTTGTCACAGAAATGGCTGAATTCTGTTTATAAGGTAAATCAAAGTCGACAAAAACAGATTTAGAAATTTGCAGCTCTCTCAGTTTCCCAGAGCTTCTATACGAACCAACGTTCGTAAGTTTTATTTGATTATAGTCAACAATAAAATGGCTTGCATCAAACAAAAGAGCTTAAAATTTTGCATCGAAAACGATTTTGAACTCGATTCCGTCGAGTGCAAAGTTTCGAGATAATTAATCGAAAAGAAATAAACGCTGTGGGAGCGAGAGACACGGGAAGCATACCGCAGCGCGGGAGGAAAGTCGGGGGCATGTTCATTTCTTTTCGATTAATTATCTCGGAATCTTGCACTTATCGGAATCGAGTAAAAAATCGTTTCTGATTTAAAATTTTGCGCTCTTTCGTTTGGTGTAAGCCATTTTGTTGTAGACTAAGCGGTTCTCGAGATATAAGTAAATAAAACTTTCAAAGCTGTTTTCGGATAGAACTCTTGGACCTAGGAATCTGCAAATTTCAAAATCGGTTTTTATGACCTCGATTTACCTTATAACCAATATGCAGTCATTTCTGTGACAAGTCGATTTCACAGCGATTTTTACTGCGTACTAAATCGTTGCGCTCCTCGATTGCTCCGCTTCCCCCTTACCTCCCGCTTCCGTAGACGTACTCCGTAGCAACTGTTGCCCCCCACTCTTTGCCGCGGCGGCCGCCGCTTGGCTCGCGCCGCCGCTCTGCCAGGGCCAACGCTATGCGGGAAATTCCACTGTGCTTAACAGAGGTGTGGAAAACTTGCCGGAAAATTTTCGGGACCAAGTGATCTTCACTCAGTTTTTCACGCTGCTCACATTGGTATATAAATGTTGTATTGTTCCAGAATCACCCTGTATATACTCGGTGTCTTATTTTAATCTATGCAGCCAAATATCTCCGAATGCAGGCCAGATACAGAAAAATGGTTGAGATGAAAATTGTTCGTGACGATGGGGGTCAACTTTTGGTCACCTTCAATTTGACCTTGAGATCATTTTTCAAGGTCATTTCAAGGTTAATATCATTTTTTCAAATTAGAACCCCTATTTCTGACGTCGGAATCGGATAGAGCGGGAAATTTTACGTCCAAAACCGTTCTTTAAACATTTTGTTGTGACCTCCACAAGGTTATATCAAGGTCAAATGCTTAAAAATTGGTTAGAACGCGAAATTTCATAGTTGTCTCAAGCAGAACAAGCCTTGATAAACCAAACCAATTAAGAAAGTTTTGTGGTCGCCAATTGTGAATATGATGTTAGGTTTCTGTGGGGTGCCATGCGATGGTACGGCATGGAGGCTGAAATATCCCAAATGAGGTCATTTTGAATCACTATGAAAATCACTAAAAACACATTCTGAGAGCTCCAGGGGTCGCTGATTATAAATTCGAAGTCAGATGCGACGCCGGAGTACCACATGGAGATTGAATCGCTTTAAGTGGGGTCAATTTTCCAATTTCCATGAAAATCGCTAAAAATACTATCCTGGGAGTTTTCGCGGTCAATATCTACAGAAGTTCCAGCAACATTGCTCTATTGGCTTTAAGCTCTTTTTGATAATACTGTGTCCTTACTTTCAGCGTTACCCAGAAACAACGACGCGGACATAGTAAGGCCTGTTTCCTTTGGGGTGCTTGTTTACGTGAGTCCCCTTGCCTCTCACTGGGGTGCTAGTTTAACGTGAGTCCCCTTACCTCTCACTGGGGTGCTTGTTTAACGTGAGTCCCCTTGCTTCTCACCATTATTACTGCAGTTGACTTAATTTTTAAAATATTGAGAACAAATAAACCTTCGTCTTGGAAATTTAACTTAAGTTACAAATTCAATACAAATTGTTGAAAATTCAATTCTTGCTTATTGTCAACAATGTAATAGTTAACACTTGTATTTTAACCTCTTACTTAGTTAATCTTGTTATCCATTATTAGATTTTAAACTTTTGACATCGTTATTCCTGTGATAAAGATAAAAATTTCTTTTACATTATATTTTTTTACGTAACGCTTATTCCCATAAAATCATGAATTTTCGTAATTGGGGGGGTGATATCTTGAGTTTTAATAAAAAATCGAAGGTGATGGCATAATGCTGCCCCAGATTCGGTTTTGGCACATCAAAATTCATAAGAGTTGATGGGTCTGGTGTTGGGTACAGATCCCTTTTTTATTGTATCTGTGAATTATCCAGCTGATCAAATAGTTGAGATGATAATGGTTTTAGAGCAATGTAATGGCAATTATCGTGCAGCAGCTAGGCGGCATGCTGAGCTGTACCTACAAAGAAGACCTCCTTTGATTGGTTGGGTTTATCAAGGCTTGTTCTGCTTGAGACAACTATGAAATTTCGCGTTCTGACCAATTTTTAAGCATTTGACCTTGATATAACCTTGTGGAGGTCACAACAAAATGTTTAAAGAACGGTTTTGGACGTAAAATTTCCCGCTCTATCCGATTCCGACGTCAGAAATAGGGGTTCTAATTTGAAAAAATGATATTAACCTTCAAATGATCTTGAAAAATGATCTCAAGGTCAAATTGAAGGTGACCAAAAGTTGACCCCCATCGTCACGAACAATTTTCATCTGAACCATTTTTCTGTATCTGGCCTGCATTCGGAGATATTTGGCTGCATAGATTAAAATAAGACATCGTGTATATTTATATATCAAGGAGCGCGGGAGCGCTCTGAAGGCAAGTATAGAAGAAGCCTGAAGGAGCGACCCGTGCTACATTACATTGAAATGGATGTGCGAGAAATTCAATGCGCCTAGACACGTCTGCATTAGTTTAAACTATATAACATATTACTCTCAATCGAAAGCCATTTCATTGCTCTACTCAAATCAAGAGATTTTATTTAAAAAGTTTATGTCGTTCAAAAGATATAGAGAGCTGAATTTTTTTATGTGCTGCTTACTTTCCAAACTTTTCTTCTCCTTATTCCGGCGTCCGATTTGCAGCTCTTACGACACTTCCGGTTGTCGTCTATCTTACGCTTATATATATAGTATATCGTAGTGAATAAACTCACTTGACTCGGAAAAAGAGAGAGAGAGAGAGAGAGAGAGAGAGAGAGAGAGAGAGAGAGAGAGAGAGAGAGAGAGAGAGAGAGAGAGAGAGAGAGAGAGAGAGAGAGAGAGAGAGAGAGAGAGAGAGAGAGAGAGAGAGAGAGAGAGAGAGAGAGAGAGAGAGAGAGAGAGAGAGAGAGAGAGAGAGAGAGAGAGAGAGAGAGAGAGAGAGAGAGAGAGAGAGAGAGAGAGAGAGAGAGAGA
Source organism: Torymus aiolomorphi (assembly GCA_036365515.1). Lineage (NCBI taxonomy): Eukaryota > Metazoa > Arthropoda > Insecta > Hymenoptera > Torymidae > Torymus > Torymus aiolomorphi. The sequence continues at coordinate 112,533,933 of CM070876.1, forward strand.
GAGAGAGAGAGAGAGAGAGAGAGAGAGAGAGAGAGAGAGAGAGAGAGAGAGAGAGAGAGATAACAACAACAACAATTATAATTCTAAGAAATAACCTCGAAATATGGTATGGTTATATATTATTTTTATAATTCAAAACAGCTGATGGCATGGCATCATATTCTTTTATATATAGATAAGTATTATTTTTATACTAGAAGATATATCATGTAAAAAAACATAATTCAATAAAAAATCGATACTTTGTGTAATCTTTTTCATTTTCAGATTATACAATTCTCAGTCTTTGAGGAATATACATATGATATTGAAAATAATGATATAAAAGAAACTGACAAAGAGTGTATCTCAGATCTGGATCATGGATCCTCACCAGCTCGCAGGATCTTTCTTCTTTTACCTGAAAATGAAAGCCTGTGCGATACTAGATCCTAACGCTTTGAGGATTCTGAGATACAAGCCCTCGAATTATTAAAAAATTGAATGGTATTTTCCACCAAAATTACACTTTTGGCAGGTGAACCTTCCTCTAATACTTATAAACAAGCATACAGACATGATTACTTACTTGATTATGGTATTACATGGTAAAATGTATAAAAAACTCTAATGAAAGTATCCTTAATTATTTTACATTACCTTATTTGATAACGTAAAAGCCCTTAAATTGGTTATTTGGCGACAAAACCTTGCATTTATACCTGTAAATAAGCATGTAGAGATTATTATCACTGAAGTTATGGTTTTATATGGTAAAATATATTATAATTTTTCACAAAAATATACTATTGTTAAATTTGTATTACCTTGTTTGAAGTCATACAATGCCTTCAAAGCGGCCAAGGCCTTCAAGGCGGCAATTGCTTATATTGCAATTTAAATGAGAAATATTGGGAAATAAGGCAATGTATGATTTCAAACAAGGTAATGTAAATTTAACAATAATATTTTTGTGAAAAATGATAATATATTTTACCATATTATATAAAACCATAACTTAAGTGACAATAATATCTCAATGCTTATTTACAGGTATAAATGCAAGGTTTTATCACCTGTTACGTCCGTGACGTATCCTTAAATTACATTTGATATTCATATTCTCATCAATAATTTCCTGACCCACAAAATTATGTGATGACGAATTTAAGCGACGCAGCATTTCGACAACGCAACCGCGTGACGTAGTGAATCACACACTTCACGAAAGTATACGCGCGTCGTAATTTTGTTTATACTCAGCACTTTTGAAGTTGAAATCGAACTACATACGGCTTACACTCATTTAACTTGTTTAAAGAGATGATCTCGACTCATCGTCAGATCATCTTTAAACCAATTTATTTCTGTCATAAAAAATTGGGGTGTGCTCGCACAATTCAGTTACAGCGTGGAGATTAAACCGATTGCGAGCTCCGTCAGCCCCAGATGACATATGAGGGCATAATTTTATTAATAAGCAACTATAAATGCCAATCACATTATATACACATAAGAAGAGCAGTTCAAACAAGCGATTATACAGCGAAATTATACATAAAATCAACGATCCATTGTTCATCAGATCTATTGGTAAATAAAACTATTTTATATATAAACATTTATATGACAATTATTATTTGTCTTTTCCTTGATTCAAGACTTCACACGCCAAATAAGCAATTTAAGAGCTTTAACGTCATCAAATAAGGTAATGTAAAATAATTAAGACTCCTTTATTAGAGATTTTTATACATTTTACCATGTGATATCATAATCAAGCAAGTAATCATGTCTGGATGTTTGTTTATAGATATTAGAGGAAGGTTCACCTACCAGAATTGCAATTTTAGTGGAAAATACCACTTAATTTTTAAATAATTCAAGGGGTTGTATCTCAGTATCCTCAAAGCGTTAGGGTCTAGTATCGCACAGGCTTTCATTTTGAGGTAAAAGAAGAAAGATCATGCGAGCTGGTGAGGATCCGTGATCCTGATCTGAGATACATTCCTTGTGAGTCAAAATTGAATTTAGCAGGGAGAATTGCTATATATGGAGGCTCAAACTGTATTGATTATAGTCATTCCCAGAAACGTAAGTGTAATATGACAGAATGAAATATTTTAAAATTTTGAATACATTTTTTTATCACTATCTAAATTTGTATTAATTTTATTGTTGTTGGTATAGCATGCTTCTGGATGTTAGATGTAATTTTGGAATATATACTACTACTGAACGAATTCCATCAGTGTTCATAGAGTATTATAAATATCTGCCTGAAGAAATGGAAATCTACAAGCGTGATCTATAAGAAAATAACGTAGAATTATCCTGATTTGATTATTCAATGTGTATGCAAGATCCAAATGATTCTCAAAATGTAACGAAAGCTGTCAGGAAGCAACAACTAAGATGTTTATTTAGACAGTATTGCACTCAAAGTACGAAAAAATATTATGTTTTGAAGTAAGTTCTTCAAAATAAGAAAAGAAAATTGTGATTTTAATAGATCATCTATATAAAAAATGACATCTAATCAGTGCTTTGTGTAATAAATAAAATAAAATACTGGTATGATCCGTTGTATGAAGTGTCTATAATCAAATTTTATTCATAAAAGATAATCATTAAAAATATTACTTATGACGACTGCAACTTACGTTCAACTGATGAGAATTTTTCCATTGATCTTACAGTCTTATAAATTAAATTAAAATAATTAATATTTATGGCAGTCAGATTGCCCTTGTTTATAATAATCACCCCCGCAGAATCTGAAATAAAAACTTAATTAAAACCTGGAAAAATAACTTTATTAGCAAAGGACTATCTGACTGCCCCCACCACCAAATTGCCAAATTGCCCAGCGTTTCGAGCCCGCCCCGGCTCCTCCTCAGGGACTGAAATGAAACCCGCGATACACCTCCTTATATAAGGAAATAAGTGGGTATGGGTATATACCCATACCCACTTATTTCCTCTTACCTCCACCACCATCCACCTTCCCCTCTCCAACTTTCCATTCTCACTTAAATTAATAAAGAATGATAAATGTTATCTAAAAAAAGAAAAAAATAAATAAATACATTCTAAAGAAAAAAAAAAAATAAGAATAATATAGAATTTAAAATAATTTTTAAATTCTCATCAGTTCATAACAGATAATGTAGTGATTAATTAAAAATGAACATCTAATCAGTGTTTTGTGTAATAAATAAAATAAACTACCGGTATGATGTGTTACATGAAGTGTTTATAATCATACAACTTCTACTTAAAATCAGTTTGAAATGTTTTGAGGATAGCTCAATAAATAATTACGTCTTATGAGGTTCATAAACTTCATAATAAGCTTTTGAATAGAAGAATCTGTTACTATACTATATAATTTATGATACTTATTTGAAATATTGGTCTGAGCCTTAGTTTAAAAAGCGTTTATCATTTTCAAGAAACTTAGTCAATATGAGTGCTGTGCTGTTGAACATATTTACTCAAGCACCAATTAAACGATTATGTAAATTGAGAAAAGTGAAAATCATGTGTTATTGTGATTATTTCAACGAATGAAAGTACTCAGTTAATCTAATTTATGATTTTCTCACGGTAGAAGACGTCAAAATGTTTCAGAGAAGTTCTTAGTAAATATTTTTCTAGACAAGATTAAGATAATGATTTCAAGAACTTATATATCAGTGTTTTGGGTAATATAAAAAATATAAAATACTGGTAAAATGTGTTGCATGAAGTGTTATATCAAATTTTAAAACTTCTACTTAAAATTAGTTTGAAATGTTTTGAGAATAGAACAAATGTGTATTAATAAATAATTATGTGTTATGAGGTTCATAAACTTCATAATAAGCTTTTGCATAGAAGAAAATATTGCTGAGTGACACGTGAGGTTATAAATATACAATATAATTTTCAGTGTTTTGTCTAATAATAAATAAAATATAGTACTGGTATGACGTGTTACATGAAGTGTTTATAATCAAATTTTGAAAGTTCTATTAAAAATCAGTTTCAAATGTTTTGAGAATAGTACAAGTGTGCATTAATAAATAATTACGTGTTATGAGGTTCATACACTTCATAATAAGCTTTGGCATAGAAGAAAATATTGCTGAGTGACACGTGAGGATATAAATATACAATATAATTTATGATGCCTATTTGAAATACAGTGCTGTGCTGTTGTACATATTTATTCAAGTGCCAATGAAAAGATTATGTCTAATGAACATGGAATTACTGAAAAGAGCAAAAATGATGTGTTATTGCGAAAATGTCAAGGAATGAAAGTGCTCAGTTAATCTATTTTATGATTTTCTCATGGTAGGAGATGTCAAAATGTTTCAGAGAAGTTTTTAGTACATATTTTTCTGTACAAGATTCAGATAATAATGATGTTTAATTCATCAACTGGTTGTGATTTTAATTTCACAAGATTATGGGTATGATGAAAAAAAAAATATTATGAAAAAGAAATATGTGTATACCAAAATAATTAAACGAATTCCAGCTTTAGAATGTGCAATAGAAGGCTAGAGGTAAATTTTAGCACAAATTTAATAATGTAATAATAATTTGTCAAGAAAACAAGAGCAAATTGATGCATAAGGGTGTTTTATGAAAAAACTTGGTATTAGGTGCTGTTATGTAAGGATAGTTAACTTGACAAACTTTGAGCTTCGCATTATGTAAATGCTAGAGGATTAGGTGATTCGAGAGAAATAGATGAGAAAGAGTACTTTTTAAAAAACTTTGTAGCGCCTGCTGTTATGGAAATGGCAGTTGACATGAGAACTCAACTTCTCAGCCAACTTTGAGCTTCCAGTTTTATAAAAGCAAGAGAATCAGGTGATGCAGAGACTTGAATTGTAATTCTGAAAACTTGTACTTTTTCCTTTTATTCCTTGCGATAGCGACAAAGAAAAAAATATTATTGTTATCTTTTTTAACGACTTTAAACTCTCTGTTGAAATACTAATAAAAGTTTAATGTTTTTATCCAAACAATCATGCTCTCAACAACTGTCCAACTCTCTACAAAGTACTTGACTGAAAGCTTAAATTTTTTTTTAAACAATTATAATAAACACTTTTAAAAACTATTATTTAAAGTATTTTCATACCCTGTCTTTCTTCCCCCTGTGTCTCTCCCTCTCTCCGTCTCTCTCAATCTCCGTCAAACTTTGCACCAAAAACTTTAATGAGAGCTTAAATATTTTTTCAAAACAATCACCACGTTCTTTAAAAAACTAATTTTTTAAATATATTCCAACAACAAAATTTGTCTACAGTCCTTTTATTTATTCTAATATCATCTACTCAATAAGCACTATCAACAAATGGTAATAATTTTTTTCATAACTGTACAAATAATAATATTAATAATTAATATTAATGAAACTTTCTACTAAAGTATATAATAAGGCAAGTATAGAAGTTTTTTCTGTATAATCTATAAAATAATATTTATGATTTCTTAAAAGAAGTCAAATAAATATTAGTAAAAGAGTCTTTTACTTCTTTGAGTCAATGTATGCTCAACAAATTATATGAAAGTACATTCAAATTGTTCACTGCAAATCAAACAAATGAAAGTTGTGAAATCAATTATCGATAGTCAAGTAATGCAAACCATTCTCCGAAAAACTGTATTACTATGTTCTCAGAAATGTATTCAAATTTCTTCATTCTTCTGTACAAATTAAACACAAGAAAGTACTCAAATCAATTAATTGTAGTCAAGTATCGGCCATAAGAACTTTTCGTACCTCGCGTGTAAAATTACATTCTAGACCTCGTTGTAACTTCAAAATTATTCAGCCAGCGGGCATAAAGTACTACATAACGCCCAAGAGGCCCAATAGTACACACTCCTACAAAACTTTATAGTACCTATGTACTTTACGCCCGTGTGGGCGAAAATTATTTTAAATATATAACTATTATGCCTTCTTTTTATTTCTAAAATTCATAAGAATTTTTTCAGATATTTACAAAAAGTCAAAGCCTGTATAAAAAAATTACATATTTACCAACACATCACTATTTTTCATTATTCCTCCTCAATTTTGAACTTTCTATAATATTACGCATCTTGGAAGGACAAGAGAAGTCTAAAGCTCTCCGATCTCTCATACATACTTGGCGGGCCCGACAGTTTGCAGTTCAAGGTGTAAGGCATGGTCATTTTCATATAAATATTCATATGTTATATATTATGGGATCTTATATGAGATCTCATATGATATTTTCACGTGGGTGTGTACTTTCTATTTAAAAACAGAGTGATATATTCATAGATCAGTAGTTAATATGTAGAAGCAACCCATTTATACATTTTATCTGATCTTTAAACATATGAATATTTATATGAAAAAGACCATGCCTTACATTTGAACTGCAAACTGTCGGGCCCGCCAAGTATGTATGGGAGATCGGAGGACCACCCCTGCTAGAGCAGCTCTAGCCTTCTCTTGTCCTTCCTAGATGCGTAATATTATAGAAAGTTCAAAATTGAGGAGGAATAATGAAAAATAGTGATGTGTTGGTAACTATGTAATTTTTTTATATAGGCTTTGACTTTTCGTAAATACCTGAAAAAATTCTTATTAATTTTAGAAATAAAAAGAAGGCATTATAGTTATATAATTAAAATGATTTTCGCCCACACGGGCGTAAAGTACGTAGGTACTATAAAGTTTTGTAGGAGTGTGTGAGCTATTGGGCCTCTTGGGCGTTATGTAGTACTTTATGGCCGCTGGCTGAATAATTTTGAAGTTACAACATGGGCGTAAAATGTAATTTTACACGCGAGGTACTAAAAGTTCTTATGGCCGGTACTTAACTACAATTAATTGATTTGAGTATTTTCTTGTGTTTAATTTGTATGGAGCAATGAAGAAATTTGACTACATTTCTGAGAACATAGTAATGGATTTCACAACTTTCGTTTGTTTGATTTGCAGTGAACAATTTTAATGTACTTACATATAATTTGTTGAGCATACATTGACTCAAAGAAGTAAAAGACTTTCTTACTATTATTTATTTGACTTCTTTTAAAAAATCGAAAATATTATTTTATAGATTATACAGAAAAAACTTCTATACTTGCTTTATTTTATACTTTCGTAGAGTTTTATTAACTATATTATTATTTGTACAGTCATGAAAAAAATTATTACCATTTGTAGAGAGTGCTTATTGAATAGATGAGATTAGAATAAATAAAAGGACTATAGAAAAATTGTGTTGTTAGAATATATTTAAAAAATTAGTTTTTTAAAGAATTATAATTAATATAAAAGTTTTATTATAATTGGATAATACCAGTTTTATTATAATTGGATAATACCGAATACATAGAAAAATTCAGTTATTATTTTAATTTGATTACAAAAATTTCTTATTAGGTTAAAAGCATTTTATTCCTAAAGAAGCAACTAAATTAATCAAGGATTTGCTTATAAAGCGATAACAAATATTCCTAAGAATATAATATTTACAAAAACTCATTCAATTTAGTTGTAAGAGTAAAAATAACAATGTTAAATGAATTTTCCTAGTATTTGTGAGTGGAAATTTTCCAACTTTTAAGCTATAGATGGGAATAAGAAAACATGTACTGGAATAACGGTACCTAATTAAAAAAAAAAACATTTTTCAGTGGACATTCGCCATCAAGCAAGATTTTCTCTTCGACAGAGCAATAAACTTTGGGCCAAGCAGAAAAACAAACATCTGACCGCGCTTTCGACGCGTCAAACCTTTTCTACCTTATACCTGAGCTACGCTTTCTTTTTGGAAGGAAGCAAAGCCCTTAACATAACAAATTTTCAAAATTTTCCGCTTCCTTATCTATACTATAGGGCATGACGTAACAATGGCGGGAGTCGCGAGGCTTAAGACAAGCATAGAGAATCATCGGCGATTCTCCGCTAGAACATTGGCTACAAGAGATCGGCAAGCTGACTAAAGCTATGTTAAGGAAGGTAGTAGGCTGGCTTACAGGACACTGGTGGGTCAGACACTACCTCTACAAATGCAGGATCTTAGACGAGGCAAGCTGTAAATGGTGTGGAGGGCCGGAGGAGTCAACCTTGTACCTCCTCTACCGGTGCCCTGCTTTGTTGGTACTAGGCGGGGGGGTGTGGGGGAATGCTTTCTTCGGCCCGAAACCTTGAAGAAGCAGAGCCTACAGTCTATCTGCCAGGTTATAGAGCGGATAGATACAGCGAAAGAAACACAATAGCCAATGTGGACAGCACAATGGGTATAAGTCTGAGTGCTGGGCAGCACGTCTCTGAGAAGAGTCGCTCGCCCGCCCCACCACATAGTCATAGACATATACCCCGTCACATTTGTGATAAAAAGAATAATTACGGCAAATTTTAAAAAGTATGACGGCGTTACAAGACTTGGAATTGGTTTTGTGATCGTCCATAGACCATCCTAAAATTTGTGACGCCATCCCTTTACATCACTGTGCTGCGTCTAACTCCTAGTCTCTTGCTCTACCTTTCTGCCTTTCTCTTTCTGTCCTTGTATCTATCTATTTTTTTTCCTCTAACACTCTATCCCTGATTCTATTTGTCTTCATTCCTCTATATAGCTGACTCTGCTTCTTTCTCTCTGCCCGTATATCACTGTCTTCTCCTTTATTTCTCTGTCGATAATTATATTACTATGTCTTCCTCTTTCCATCTATGCCTATTTGTATCTGCCTTTCTGTCTCGGCCCTTTTGCATCTGCTCACGTCCTCATGTATGTTACCTTCTTTGATCGTCTCTGTCTCTATGTCACTAACTACTTGTCTCTTTGTTTCTGTCTGCCTATATTTCTATCTTCCTCTGTATTCGATCTCTATCGCTTTAGTTGTATCTCTCTATCTCTGCTTCTATCTCTTTGTTTGTATACAAGCATGTCTCTATCTCACTGTTTATGTCTTCATCTCTCTGTCTCTGTTCCTATCTCTCCGTCTGCCTTTATCCCTTTGTCTTTCTGTCCCTCATTCCCTGCATGTATCTCTTTTTTTCCTTCTATATCTCTTTGTGGATGACTATTGGGCTCTGGTATTTTGAGTGGCGCCGTCTGCTACCGAAAGGTAGAACTACTCCAAGCTTGACGTTGATGCGTCGTTTGAGTTTAGCGGTTACAACACGAGATTAACGGTTACAAATAGCAGTCAGTACAAACTTAATTTGTAAATTAATAAAGCTATAAGTAGTAGTCCGAAGGAGCAATGTCTGGTGAATATGGCGGGTGGGGTAAGACATCCCATTGTAAAGTTTCCAAAGTATCCTTGACGACTTTTGCAACATGTGGCCGAGCGTTGTCGTGCTGAAAAATAACTTTGTCATGTCTTTTGGCATATTGGGGGTGTTTAAGCTTCAATTCTCTGCTCAATTGCAAGAGTTGCTGTTGATAACGTTCTTCAGTGATAGTTTCGTTAGGCTGGAGTAGCTCATAATAGATTACTTCGAGCTGACCCCACCAAATGCAGAACATTAACTTTTTGCCATAAATATTCGGTTTGGCCGTTGAAGTTGGTACATGGCCGGGCTTACCCCATGATTTGCTACGTTTTGGGTTGTCGTAGTAGATCCACTTATCATCCTCCGTCACTATTCGATGCAAAAAACCTTTTCGACTTTGTCTTTGAAGAAGTTGTTCTCACGTGAAAAAACGGCGCTCGAAGTCTCTGGGTTTCAGTTCATGCGGAACCCAATTTCCTTGCTTATGTACCATACCAATGGTCTTGAGACGGTGTGAAATCGCTTGTTGAGTCACTCCCAAGCTTTCTGTGAGCTGCTCTTCAGTTTGGCATGAGTCTTGGTCCAATAATGGCTCTAACTCAGCGTCTTCAAACTTGACTGGCCTTCCTTCGCGTTCCTTATCTTCCACGTTAAACTCCCCGTTTTTGAACTTTTGAAACCACTCACGACAACTTCTCTCACTTAAAGCAGCATCACCGTAAACTTCTACAAGCAACCGATGCGCCTCAGCAGCAGATTTCTTTAAATGAAATAAATAAATCAGAACTTCCCGCAAATGACGCTTATTCGGTACAGGACTCGACATTTTCGAACAAAAAAAAATGTATACTGTCAATACAACGTCAATAGTATTTTAAGGTTAGGTTATTGCCAGGTGTCCAAACTTTCTGTGTGACATTTTACAACTGACGATTTCAAAGTAATCTTCTCGGTGGACCCATCTCTTGAAAACGGCGGAAACTTATTTGTATACCCAATAATTGTGAAATATTCACGGGATGAATTCGATGAAATTTTGGTGCTTATTATAAACTCAGATAAACAAAAGTTTTGGTGGGTTATCCATTTTGCTACCACTTAGCGGTTCGAGCTAATAAGCTCGCGTCCGTGCGCAGCATTGACGGTGTGTTACGTCTTCACGGTTTAATTCCTCGAAAATATCAAAAAAAGCCACATGGGAGAAAAACCGTTTCTAAAAAACTCAACTTTCGATCTAAACCATTAAAAAAGATATTAAAGGGGTACTTCTTGAGATATAGCACATTTTATGTTTTTTTTAGGTTAAAATGAAATATTATCAAAAATAAAGGTGAACATCGGAAAGTTGACGAATAAATACGTTGAAAACGTGTGTAAGGTTTTTTTCATAGATACATTTTGTTATGGTAAACACGCTCTCAAATCGTAAGGTTTACGCTCGTGCGACGCGGCCTAGGAGAGATGACAGGAAACGCCCCCTCTATGTATCTGTCTAACTAGATTTATCTGTCCCTATCCCTCTGCCTTTCATTGATTATACCGTCCTTACTTTATTTTAGTTTCTCTGCATCTGTCACTATTTCTCCGTCTCTGTCTCTGACTCTATCTCTCTGAGAAGGGGCTGTGAGGACGGGCGAGCAGAGGGTGTGAGGTGGGGCAGGAGGAGGGTTGAGTCGCATGAAAGCCTCTTACAACTATTATATATATATATATTTATGTTTTATGTTAGTTTCCAGGACATTCCAGATGTTTAACGTTGGTGTCGGGGAAATTTGTTAGTTTTGGGGACAGTCCCTGAATCTACATATGTTTAACGTCAGTTTTGAGGACATCGGCCCCCATAAGAGATATTATTTCTTTAGTCACGTATAGGTATACAGTAACATGGGGTCCTGGGAACTAACGTTATACAAGTTTATATATATATATATATATATATATATATATATATATATATATATATATATATATATATATATATATATATATATATATATATATATATATATATATATATATATATATATATATACAAGTATGTGGGTAAACCGGTTTTGGAGAGGTATAGTTCTTTTCTTCAGTGTTGCTATAGATCCTTGACTAAAGAAATAATGGACCCTGGAAATGTAGACTCTAGAATCTGGAAAAAAACTCTTCAAAACCGATTATACAACTCTTCAAAACCGGTATATCATACGTTGAAAAACTCGTCAAAACCGAGAACCGACATATATATATATATATATATATATATATATATATATATATATATATATATATATATATAATTATCACTTCACCCCTTTATGGAGCCCATCCCTGTATATTAGTACCTACGCCCAGAGTTCCCGTATACAAGTGACTAAAGAAATAATCTCTCTCTGGGTATAGAAACTCTAGATCGGGCTCCATAAACGCCGTATAAGAATACTTTATGGGACCCGGGCTCCATAAAAGAAAACGGGCTCCATAAATACGAGGGTCATTTGATAAGTACCTAGCCTACAAATGAAAACACCAAAATTTTACAAAAAATAAAATTTATTTTTCAATGTAGTCTCCTTTTAGTTGAATACACTTGGTCCAGCGGTGTTCCAGTTTTTTTAACCCCGTTGAAAAAAATGTTTTCTCTTGGTTTGCAAAATAGACCTCCGTGGCGGCGATTATTTCGTTATTGGAGTGGAATCTCTTCCCGGCGAGCGAATTTTTTAGGTTCGGAAACAAAAAAAAGTCGCACGGAGCCAAATCTGGAGAATACAGTGGATGGAGCAGCAGTTCATAGCGTAATTCGACCAATTTAGCCGTGGCGAGTGCAGAAGTGTGAGCCGGTGCATTATCGTGGTGGAAAAGCACTTTCTTTTTAGACAAATGGGGCCGTTTTTCTTCTAACACGGCGTCAAATCGGCTCAATAGTTCGGCGTAGTACTGTCCTGTGACCGTTTTGCCCTTCTCCAGATAGTCAATAAAAATCACACCTTCAGAATCCCAGAAAACAGTGGCCATCACCTTTCCGGCCGACGGGACCGTCTTCGCCTTCTTCGGAGCAGGTTTACCGGGTAAGGTCCACTGTTTTGACTGCTCCTTGGTCTCTGGAGTGTAGTAGTGAATCCATGTTTCGTCGACGGTCACGTAACGACGCAAAAACTCTTTTGGATTGCGATTAAACAGCTCCAAACACTGCTCTGAACTGGTCACACGGATGCGCTTGTTGTCTGCAGTCAGCAAACGCGGCACCCACCTTGCTGACAGTTTCCTCATGCCTAAAATCTCATGTAGGATATGCCACACGCGTTCTTGTGAGATGCCTACTATCGCAGCTATCTCGTGCACCTTTAATCGGGGGTCTGACAAAACGATATCGTGTATTTTTGTCACGTTCTCCTCCGTAGTGCCTGTTTTCGGAGCACCTGGGCGTGGATCATCAAAAACCGACGTACGACCACGTTGAAACTCGTTATACCAAAATTTAACAGTCGCCATCGAAGGAGAAGCATCCCCATACACTGCATCCAAGCGTTCTTTAATTTCACTGCGCGATTTCCCTTCCAAAAACAAGAATCGAATCACCGACCGATATTGTTCTTTCTCCATTTTTTCAAAAATCAACGGACACATTTGCTTTCACACGCTCTCAAAAATAAACTACAACTCCGATTCGGCTGAAATTTCGTCTGTAACCGTTTACAGGAAGATACTGCACTGTAGTGTATTTCTGGTGCGATAGTGGCACCATCTGGTGGTGAGGCTAGGTACTTGTCAAATGACCCTCGTATGCTCATGTGTATAAAAGGGCTCCATAAATCTGGTAAAAGAATTGTGTATATATATATATATATATATATATATATTTCTAAACACAAGAAAGTACTGAAATCAATTAATTATAGTCAAGTACCGGCCATAAGAACTTTTCGTACCTCGCATGTAAAATTAAATTTTACGCCCACGTTGTAACTTTAAAATTATTCAGCCAGCGGGCGTAAAGTGCTACATAACGCCCAAGAGGCCCAATAGCTCACTCAGCTCCTACAAAACTTTATAGTACTTACGTAATTTACACTCGTGTGGGTGAAAATTATTTTAATTATATAACTATAATACCTTCTTTTTATTTCTAAAATTCATAAGAATTTTTTCAGGTATTTACGAAAAGTCAAAGCCTATATAAAAAAAATTACATAGTTACCAACACATCACTATTTTTCATTATTCCACCTCAATTTTGAACTTTCTATAATATTACGCATCTAGGAAGGACAAGAGAAGTCTAGAGCTACTCTAGCAGGGGTGGTCCTCCGATCTCCCGTACATACTTCGCGGGCCCGACGGTTTGCAGTTCAAGGTGTAAGGCATGGTCTTTTTCATATAAATATTCATATGTTTAAAGATCAGATAAAATGTATAAATGAGTTGCTTCTACATATTAACTACTGATCTATGAATCTATCATATTGTTTTAAATAGAAAGTACACACTCGCGTGAAAATATCATATGAGATCTCATATGAGATCCCGTAATAGGTAAAATTGCATATGACATCGCATATAAGATCTCATACGAGATATGCGCTGTCTGAAATTGTCATATGAGATCTTATATGATATTTACACGGGGGAAAAGGATATAAAATATGTTGCTTATAAAACGGTTAATGAAATATGTAAAGGACTTTTGAGCAGACTATAAATTTATATGAATTTTTTATTTTATTCTCGTTTAAAAAGGACGAACACAAGGAAAAATATGTTTAGTAATGAAATATAAATCATGATTCTGCACATGTACGGATATGTTGTACTTAACGGCATCAATTAAAAATTAGAGCCAATGTAATTATTTATGGTGGACTTAGGTATAAATATTGTTAATGAATTTATGCAAAAATTTAGTATTCTACATTTAAGTAGCCCATGTAACTGCAAACCGTCGGGCCCGCCACGTATGTACGGGAGATCGGAGGACCACCCCTGCTAGAGTAGCTCTAGACTTCTCTTGTCCTTCCTAGATGCGTAGTATTATAGAAAGTTCAAAATTGAGGTGGAATAATGAAAAATAGTGATGTGTTGGTAACTATGTAATTTTTTTATATAGGCTTTGACTTTTCGTAAATACCTGAAAAAATTCTTATGAATTTTAGAAATAAAAAGAAGGCATTATATTTCTATAATTAAAATAATTTTCGTCCACACGAGCGTAAAATACGTAAGTACTATAAAGTTTTGTAGGATCTGAGTGAGCTATTGGGCCTCTTGGGCGTTATGTAGCACTTTACGCCCGCTGGCTGAATAATTTTAAATTTACAACGTGGGCGTAAAATATAATTTTACATGCGAGGTACGAAAAGTTCTTATGGCCGGTACTTGACTATAATTAATTGATTTCAGTACTTTCTTGTGTTTAATTTGTATAGAAGAATGAAGAAATTTGAATACATTTCTGAGAACATAGTCATACAGTTTTTCGGAGAATGGTTTGCATTACTTGACTATCGATAATTGATTTCACAACTTTCGTTTGTTTGATTTGCAGTGAACAATTTGAATGTACTTACATATAATTTGTTGAGTACACATTGACTCAAAGAAGTAAAAGACTTTTTTACTATAGTATTTATTTGACTTCTTTTAAAAAATCAAAAATATTATTTTATAGATTATACAGAAAAAACTTCTATACTAATTGCCTTATTTTATACTTTCGTAGAAAGTTTTATTAACAATATTATTATTTATACAGTCATGAAAAAAAATTATTACCATTTGTAGAGAGTACTTATTGAATAGATGAGATCAGAATAAATAAAAAGACTATAGACAAATTGTGTTGTTAGAATATATTTAAAAAATTAGTTTTTTAAGAACGTGTTGATTGTTTTGAAAAAATATTTAAGCTATCTCATTAAAGTTTTTCGGTACAGAGGGAGAGAGGGGGAAGAAAGAGAGGGTGGGAGAGTTTAGTAAATAATGTTTGTTAAGTATAAAACTATGTAGAATAGTAACCAAACTTATTCTTGCCTATAAGTTTGTACTTTTGTAAAAAAATTTTTTAGAGAGATTTTACAACTTTTTAAGAGTAAAAGTACATTATAAATAATGTTTGTTAAGTATATAAAGCAGAGGGTACAGAGGGAGAGAGAGGGGGTGGGGAAGAAAGAGAGGGTGGGAGAGTTTAGTAAATAATGTTTGTTAAGTATAAAACTATGTAGATTTTTATTACACAAAATATTTTATTACACTTTTTAACAATACAATAATATATTTTTATCTGGCAGATAACTACGTTATTTGTTGTTAGAGAGTTTCGAACAATCCCTCGAGAAATGCACAGGCTGAGCTTGTTCCATGAGTCTTCAAAAAACTTCACCAGCTCTAATTAGATTTTCAACTAGATAGATGATCTCTTCTATTAAAATAACAATTTTCTTATTTTATTTTGAAGAACTAATTTTTAAAAACTTGTGTTATATCAAACTAATTCTTTCATTTTCATAATACTTTTTTCGCACTTTCTGTGCAATACCGCCTAAAACATCTTAGTTGTAGCTCCCAACAGCTTTTGTCACATTTTGAAGATCTATTGAATGTATACGAATTGGAGGATGAAATCAGGATATTTCTACATTATTTTCTTATAGATGACACTTGTAGATTTCCATTTCCTCAGGCAGTTGTATAATATGCAAAAGTAGGTTTTTCTACCACCAACATATGGCCAAACAACATTAGCTTTGCAATGCATTGGGCATATCACTACGTTATTTGTTATTATAGAGTTTCCAACAATCCCTTCAAACAAAATCATAGGCTGAGCTTGTTACACGAATCTTCAAAAAACTTCACCAGCTCTAATATTATTTCCAACTAGGTAGATGATCCCTTCTATTAAAATCACAATTTTCTAATTTTATTTTGAAGAACTAATTTTTGAAAACTTGTATTCTAATAAAACTAATTTCTTTTATATTCATAATACCTTTTTTGCTCTTCCTGTGCAATACCGTCAAAACATCTTAGTTGTAGGTTAATGTCACTATTATTAAAATTCATGGTATAATCCATTCTTTGACGCATTGATTTGCAATGAACTTCATCAATTTTTAGTGTGTTTTTATGTTTATTATTACATCGTTCTTCTGCATTCTACACAAATACAATAACACTGACATTCAATAATTATAAAATTCTAAGATTCTTGCACTTCTAGATCCGACAGATGGATATAATCGCCTTCATAGCTAAAGACACAGGTCCTGGGCCAATTTTGGACAAGTTCCCTTTGGAAGAATTGCTAATTTACCTTTAGAAATCATAGGGCCAGTAAAGCATTGATAATTGGAACACTATGAAGTAGAAGGAGGCTCTGCTAGTGAGATATCTACCACATTATTTCTGCCTCTACTACACGAGGTTGCGTGCTTTGACAGGCTTGAACGTAATCTTTTGATCGCTGTAATGCATAATAATATGATAACACAATCTAACAAGAAAAATTTACACAAGTATGCACGTGTATGCATATTATTACACTCTTAGTATATATGTAATAAAATATCAAACTCACTATTTCCGGGTTTTAATAAGTGAACATCCTCCTTATTTTAAATGTTGTCAGCTATCACAAATGCTTCACAAATTTTTTTAGAAGATGATCATTTTTACTTCCGGAAACATTTTTAAACCAAGAACTTGTAAATGGATTAAAAGTTATGTATTTGTTGAATGATGTATACTTGTCAAAATAATCCTTACGTGCTAATATTGTGTAATATAAGAAAAGATTTCCCAAAGTAACAAGAACTTTTATATTTTATATTAAGATTATTTCTAATAAAAGTTTGCTACTTATCTGAATCCCTTCCAATTTGTTGAGATATTCTAGCTACAACCTACTCATATAAAATAAAAATGATTCTCTCTATATATCTGCATAAAACTTTAACAAAAACTAGATAGATAGAGTAGAGATTATGTTATAATAAACATACTGCAACATATTTATATTTCTCTCTTTCGTGTCTTTTTTTACTATATTCACTGAAATCATCTGATCTTCTAGCCTTTATGAAATGCGACTCAAAGTTTGCCAAGAAGTTGAGCTCTCATCTTAACTACCCTTACGTAACAGCACCTGATACTAACTTTTTTCACAAAACACTCTTATGCATCCATTTGCTCTTGTTTTTTTTGCCAAGTTATTATTACATCGTTCTTCTGCATTCTACACAGATACAATAACACTGACATTCAATAATTATATATTATTATAACCAGGTTCTGGCTTAGTATTACAGTGTAATATTCTAAGATTCTTGCACTTCTAGATCCGACAGATGAATATAATCGCCTTCATAACTAAAGTCACAGGTCCTGGGCCAATTTTGGACGAGTTTCCTTTGGAAGAATTGCTAGTTTACCTTTAGAAGTCACAGAGTTAGTAAAGCATTTATAATTGAAACACTATAAAGTAGAACGAGGTTCTGCTAGTGGGATATCTGCCACAGTATTTCTGTCTCTACTACAGGAGGTTGCGTGCTTTGACAGACTTGAACATAATCTTTTGATGGCTGTAATGCATAATAATTTGATAACACTATCCAACAAGAAAAATTTATACATGTATTCACATGTATGCATATTATTATTACACTCTTAGTATATATGTAAAATATCAAACTCACTATTTCCGGGTTTTAATAAGTGAAAATCCTCCTTATTTTAAATGTCGTCAGCTGTCACAAATGCTTCACCACTTTTTTTAGAAGATGATGATTTTTACTTCCGGAAACATTTTTAAACCAAGAAATTGTAAATAGTGCTAATACTCTGTAATATAAAAAAATAAAAATATAAAAAAAGATTACAGAGTAAGAAGAACTTTTAGATTTTATATTAAAATAAGATTATTTCTAATAAAAGTTTGCTACAAAATGAAAACCAAAAACTAGATAGAGTAGAGGTTATGTTATAATAAAAACGTATACTGTAAACATCCCCCCCCTCTCTCTCTCTCTCTCTCTCTCTCTCTCTCTCTCTCTCTCTCTCTCTCTCTCTCTCTCTCTCTCTCTCTCTCTCTCTCTCTCTCTCTCTCTCTCTCTCTCTCTCTCTCTCTCTCTCTCTCTCTCTCTCTCTCTCTCTCTCTCTCTCTCTCTCTCTCTCTCTCTCTCTCTCTCTCTCTCTCTCTCTCTCTCTCTCTCTCTCTCTCTCTCTCTCTCTCTCTCTCTCTCTCTCTCTCTCTCTCTCTCTCTCTCTCTCTCTCTCTCTCTCTCTCTCTCTCTCTCTCTCTCTCTCTCTCTCTCTCTCTCTCTCTCTCTCTCTCTCTCTCTCTCTCTCTCTCTCTCTCTCTCTCTCTCCCTCTCTCTCTCCCTCTCTCCCTCTCCCTGCCTCTCCCTGCCTCCCCCCCCCCCGCCTCGCCCACCCTTGGTCTACAGCAGTCAGATCTGCAGTCAGTAAATATGCTGACAGCGATCAAGTGGCTTATGGGCGATTATAGTGCCGCCGATTTCGTGCCAGAGCCGGAGCTGTCGGAGCAGCAAGTGTTTGCTAAACGCGAGCAGTCCCGAATAGCGTTCATCGACTTAACGTTGATGAACAAGTCTGGGTCGACTATTGTGGATCCCAATACTGACCCAGACCTTCCGCACCCGTTCATAACGCTCCTTGATGACCCGATAGTGATGCAGAAACTCTCGGAGTCTCGGAGGATGAACGCTCCACAACAAGCACATAATGCAGGGGTGGAGCCAGCGGAAGAGGCAAATGGACAGGAGAGTTCCGGGACAGAGATATTGAGCTCTGCAGCACCCACCGGGACATCTTCAGCCGAAGCTGAGGGACGGCTTCAATAGCAACAGCTCCAACAGCAACAACTGCAGCAGCAGCAAATGCAGCAGCAGCAAATACAGCAGCTGCAAATGCAGCAACAGCAGTTGGAGCAGCAGCGACGGCAGCAACAGCAACAACAGCAGGAGTAACAGCAGCAGCAGCAAGTGCTCCTGGAGGAGCAGCGCAGGCAACGTCAATGCCAGCGGAACTACGAAAAAGAGTCGTTGTTAGCACGAAATAGGCAGCACGGATTCTGGCAGCAATCGCGAAACCCGCTGCAGTCGTAAAACCTAGAGTGGCCGCGACAGCGTGAGTCGCGAACCGCCGGGATAGCAGTCGGAGACAATATATTATCGGAGCAGCTACTGGCAGTGATCAGAACACTCGTCGAAGAGGTTGAAGAGCTTAAAGAGAATGTACGAATACTTCAAGGAGCTCGACATCCAACCTCAAGTACGCAATTGGAGGGAGTCCAACCCCCAAGCACGGGCCGTAGACGAGGATCACCGCATGTGAACTTCCAAGACACGTTCACGTATGCGGAGTTTAACAGCAGCAGCCCGAGGCTCCAGTCCCCAACAGAGGCTGGGAGGAATAATACTAGAAATTCTTCCCAGCGCCAGACTAGGAATGGGGCGACCCAGGATCCGTCTGAGAGGCATACGTATTTGCCTCAGCAGACGAACCGTGATGTGGGCCAGATAGTCTGAAAATGCCACATCAGGTTCTCAGGGTCCTCAAAGGAGCAGAGCCTCGAGTTATTCCTCACAAGAATAGAGGAATGCAGAACTCTAGCTAATCTGACATATGACGAGGTGCTTTCGTAGTTGTCAGAGCTCCTAACTGGGGTAGCAGCCACCTGGTACCGGAGTAACCGCCACACATGGCGATCATGGCCAGATTTCATAGCGGCCGTAACGCACATGTATGGCGGGGACAGGGGACACCAGCAGCACGTCATGGCGGAAATAAACGCGAGGACTCAAAGCAGAAATAAACTTACGCGTGATTACGTGGTAAATTTATAAGCCATGATCCTAAAGTTGGTTCCGGTGCCTAGCACCGCTCAATAGTTAGACATGTTGCACCGGAACATGCGGCCAGAACTGCAAAAGATGGCAATGCGAAATCAAATTACGGATTACCGAGGGCTCCTGGACCTGGCCCGGGAAGCCGAATTAGCGCTCGCGGCAGATAAGGTGTATCACTCGCCACCACCGCCCGAGCGCACGTACATGCCAGAATTTGCCTACGTGCCAACTGAGCCGTCCACGTATCAGCGGAAAAAGCAGAGTCCAAGCGTGGCGGCGATGGGGCACCAACAGCACGAGCCTCGAGAGAGCCTCGATGCTATGTTCCGTCGGGTCATAGCCGAATGCTTATCGGCCTTGACAAAGAAAGGCACCGACGAGAACAAAGGGCAAAAGCCTAGCCCGCCGCCAACCAGAAAACCTAAGAAGAAGGGTAACTGGGAAAATAGGCGGCGGGAGGGCGGGCAAATTACAAACCAGCCTAGTGGGGGTAGTAGCTCGACCCACCAGGCTAGGCCGCAAAGTCCAAGAAATAACGGACCTCCACAAAGGCAAGAGTACCGAAGGGAACCCGGATATGAGCAAAAGGGAGGCAACAAGCCCAATGCTGCCGGAAAGCAACAGGGAAACGGCCAGGGGGGCAGGTAAACACGACCACATACCCGCCCCCAGCTCTCTCACCAGAGACCGAGGGTAACTCGGTCCAATCGTCTGGAGTGGAGAGTGAAGAAGTTCCCGTGAGACTACGGCCTTCACCGTGCCAGGCAAAGGGCTTTTCCAATTTACGAGAATGCCCTACGATCTTTCGTATGTCGGAGCGTCCTTCCAGAGGCTGATTGACAAAGTCATCGGCCCCAAACTCGAACCTTTTGCTTACTCGTATCTCGACGATATAATAATAGTCACAGAGACATGCGAGGAGCATAAAGAGGTTCTAAAAAGAGTTCTGGACAGGATACAGGACGCGGGCCTCACAATAAATCGCGAGTAGAGCGTTTCTGTCGCGATGAGGTCCAATATCTCGGGGTCATAGTAAATAGAGATGGTTTTAAGCCAGACCCCGAGAAAATAAAGCCCATTATGGAGTATCCGGTAACGAAAAACCTCCGTCAGCTGAGACGCTTCTTAGGAATGGCCTCGTGGTATAGAAAGTTTTTATCGAATTTCGCCACAATTTCTGAACCACTGACCGAATTAACGAAAAAGGATCGGAAATATGAGTGGTCAACGGCACAAGCAGAGGCCTTCCAAAAGCTAAAAGCGCTAGTAGCTTCTGCACCGATTCTACACAGACCGGTATCTAACGCGCAGTTCGTGGTGCAAACTGATGCGAGCGATACAGGTCTGCGAGCGGTTCTATACCAAATAATTGACAGCGATGAAAGAGTCCTAGAGTTCGCGAGCCGAACTCTGAGCGCAGCCGAGAGGAATTGTAGCGTGACGGAACGAGAATGTCTAGCAATTCTCTGGGCAATCAAAAAGTTCCGTCCGTATATAGAGGCCTACGACTTCAAGGTTATCACGGACCATAGCAGCTTGAAGTGGCTCCATGACCTCCAAAACCCGACCAGCAGGTTAGCTAGGTGGGCTTTGGAGTTGCAGAACCACAGTTTCACGGTCGAACATAGAAAGGGCTCGTTGAACAATGTTCCAGATGCCCTTTCACGGATGTTCGAGGAAGAAGAGCCAGCGGTCGCCGCGTTAGAGCTCGAGCGCGATACAAACGACCACTGGTACCTCAAGATCGTGAAAGAGGTTCAACAGCAGCCGCGAGACTTCCCCACGTTCAAGCTGGCGGGGGGGAGACTGTACAAGTACAACCCTAATGAAGTCATAGACGAATCTCTCGGCGACGACGATGCATGGAAGTTAGCAGTCCCTCACGAAAAGCGACGCGAAGTACTGAGAGAATGCCATGACTTTCCAACTGCTGGGCACTTGGGCCGCGAGAAAACTCTAGAGAGAGTAAGGCGGAAGTATTATTGGCCACACATGTCTCGAGATGTGGCCCGATACGTGAACTAGTGCCAAATTTGCCAGCAGTGCAAAGTCGAACAGCGCGCTCCAGCAGGATTCATGGGACGTCGTATAACACAGCGTCCATGGCAAATCGTGGCCAGCGACATTATGGGACCCATCCCAAAAACCAAGCACGGCCACGAATACATTCTCATCTTCCAGGACCTATTCACACGCTGGATCGAAGTAATTCCGATAAAAAGGGCAGATGGCAAATCGGTGATAAAAGGGCTCAACGAACGAGCATGTTTGCTGTTCGGAGTCCCCGAGGTGTTTTTCTCCGATAATGGGACTGAATTTAAGAATGCACCCTTAGAGGCATTCTTAAAGGAGAGAAACGTGCATCACACGTTTACACCACCATATCACCCTCAAGCCAATCCCGTCGAGCGTGTGAACCGAACGGTGAAGACCATGATCATGTCTTACGCTGAGGAGAATCACCGGTCCTGGGATGAGCATCTGAACGAGCTGGCGTTCGCGTATAATACGGCAGAACACAGCTCTACCAAGATAAGTCCTGCCATGCTCATTTACGGCCAACAGCCTGACCCACCGAAGACACTAAGGCGGGAGGAAGACAGGTTAGCCGAAGAGCAAGGGCAGCAAGAGGCGATAAATAATTGGGTGGCGCGCATGGACAAGCTCCGCGAATTGCACGTTCGGGCGGCGGCCGACGCGCAAGCGGAGCAGGCGAGACAAGCCAAATATTATGACGCTCATCGTCGACCTCCAGAATTCTGTCTAGGCGATCGTGTATGGAGAGAGAATAAGGTACTATCCTCAGCAGCTGAGGGGATTTCTGCCAAATTAGCCCCGAAGTACGCGGGCCCCTACACGATTGTGAATATTCTAGGTGAAAACACCTATGAGATCCAAGGTGAGGATGGTCGAACGATCAGTCCCGTCCATGCGCAGCAACTCAAGCGATACGTCTCCGCAGAAGAGCCGAAAAACTACTTGGACAAAAGTAGTCAAGAAGTAGCCCAGTCGCTACCACCGAGGGACTCTTCAGCCGAACGTAACGTGCCAGCGGGCAACAGAGTTAGCCAGGGGAATGTACAGCCTCGGGCGACGGCTAAGAGGCGCGGTCCACCTCGTAAGACCGCGCTGTTAGTTAGGCCAGGAAAGCGTGCGAGCGACGGCCGACCTCCGCGTGCGGTCGGTCCAACAGAGTCCAAGCGAGGCCCAGGGAGGCCAAAGGGCTCGAAGAAGAAGCCTGCATCTGCCGATGTCGGGCCAATTAGCCCCCGTCGAACCCGAGCGTCCGAAAAGCGCTAACTGTGTCGTCCAGAAATTGTGCCGTCCGTACTAACCCGTGTTCGTCCTTGTTTTCCGATCCTCAGTCTCACCAATCTCCGGGGTCAATTTACCTGTTGCAGGATATGCAGGGCCTGACTCCAGAAATAGCTGAGACGGCGAAGAAGGTGATTGCTGGATTAATCCAGTGCAACCCTGACCCCGCCGTCATTGACTTCCTGGAGCAGGTAGTGGAGGGCATAGACGCGGTGACACAGGCACCACCGCCAGTGGAAGAGGCCTCCACACTTGTCATAGAGGAGTTAGAAGCGCCGGAACCAAGAAGGGGGCCTTCGGGACCAACCGACGCAGGCGTTGGCCCGTCCCCGCTCCGGCGACCTCATCCTCCGAAGGAGCAGCGGGAGAAGAGCGGGGCTCGGCCAGAAGAAGCACCAGTCGAGCCGATTGGTGCCGGCCGAGTTCCCGAAGAGGAGGCGGCTCGAGCCCATCATTGTGCGCCGGAAGTTGACACAAGGAAAAGAAGGAGATGCTCCGACTCAGGCCCCAAAAGGAGCACCGACCGATGGAGTCGGTGCGGCCTGGGTCCCGGTGGAGCAGGCTCTAGAGGAGGCGCGGCGCCTCAGCATGTCCTCGCGCGCTGCGGAGGACGCTGCCCTGGCCGCACTGGAGGATTTTCTCCAGTGCCACGGTGAGGCCGGAGCGGCAAGCCGGCAAATGGGTCGGAATGGCCCAAGGCCGGCGAGAAGAGCTCGCGGCCGCCGCAGAGGCCAGGGCCGCCAGGCTGCACCGCGCCGCCTTGCAGAAGGAGGAGGAGGCTCGTCTGGCACGTGCGCAGGAGCGCATGGAAGAGGCCAGGCGAGCCAGGGAAAAGGCGGAGGAGACGGCGTGTCGGGCCAAGGAGGAGGCCCAGCGTCGTCTCCTACGAGAAGAGGAGCGCCTCCAAAGGGCGCTCGAAGAGGAGAAGGCGGCCCGGGAGGCGCTAAATACACAGGCGCTTCCCCGGTGCTTCATGTGTGGTGAGCTTGGGGTAAAGAAGTCGAAGCACTGCACCAACCAAGATCGCCACAAGGGGCGCCCGACTTACTCCCGGGCCAGCTGAAGAGGACTGAGTCCCGCAGTGTTTCTTTTTTTTTGTTTTTTTTTTAATAAAAATTAAAAAAAAAATATAATGGGTGACTCCGATTCTTATACTTCTCTTGTCCGAAATTCCTTCCCGAAAGGCTCCACCGATTTAACCTTATTTTCAGGTACGACGACGGCCATGGATGGCAGAGCTGCTCGCGGTCCCCTAAGCAGTGTCTGGCGGGGGGGTGTAACGCGTGCGCGAGTTAGGTAGTTCGAGATTCGAATTGCATGCTCACCGGCGGTGCGAGCGCGCGAGCATCCTGACCGGATTAGAACAGTCTCGCGACGCGTAATATGCCCGTCGCGTACCCGCGAAGCTGCTACAGCTTTATAGGAGTCACGGCAGCCATCTTCGTGTCTGCCATCGCGCGTAAAACATCTCCTCCGTGTCTCTCCTGAGTTTACTTGTCCGCGCCGTCCTATCGTTCTTTGTGAGACCCCGCGAGTGTAGTGGAGGCGCCGCATATAGTGTACGTGCGAAAAAGAGACAGAGAGAGAGCGATCCCGAGCCGCGTGAGCCGCACGAGACTGCGAGCGACGAACCGGCAGCCAGCCCGCCTGCCGACCCAATACAGCGAGCAAGAGAGAGAGAGAAAGAGAGCGCAACTGCTGTGCGAGCGACAGGGAGCGAGAGAGAGTCGAGTGCACCGGCTGCTCCTTCCTAACGTAAGTTTTCTACTCTCCTCTCGCGGGTTCATTGTAAAGGCTCGCACGGAAATCGCCCCGTGCAAGCTTTTTGTGCCGTGTACGTGCGGGTAACACCGCGCGCGAAATTAGCAGCTTCGCCGTGCGCCGTATAGTTCGCGCATTTGAATATTAACGGTTGCCTGCGAACTAACTCATAATTGTTCTAATCAGCACGTGCGTTGTGCTTGTAGAGATTAGTGATTTTAAATATACTGTGATATCTAGTTACTCGTCGCGTTGTTCATTATAACCTGTCCTTCTCCGGAATACCGCCGCCTCCGCGGGAAAACGACTTCGCCGGTCGTTTTCATATCTGAGCATAGCGGCCGCGCGCTTTACTCTTCGAGCGCGCGCTTTTCACTCAGCGATCCAATTAATTGGAAAGCGAAGTTCGTGTGCGATCTTCGCGTTGTTTCGGGATTCCAGGAGCAGATCCCCGGGTAAGTCATTTTAGTCTGACACCCGCGGCACCGTGTTCTAGGGCATCGCTGGCCTGTGGCTTGTTGCGATTTTCCCCCACTAGCCATCCCGTTACAAGCTATATATATGGTCGGAACAAAACAGCTGATCGAGTAGGTCTGAAAGAAAGCACAAAGGAAAATAAATCGGCCCTCGAAGTCCTCGAATTTTTTAATATCAATATAACTTGAAAACGGCGGCATATTTTTAATTGAAATTTGTTATACCTGTAGTATATCAAAGCAGCTATCCGTTGATATATTCATGTATATTAAAAAAACGTAATTGAAAGGCGTAAAAAATTAGTACAATTCTCGCGCACCCATTTCAATGTATATGGAGCACGGTCGTCCCTCAGGCTTTTTCTACATTGGACAGATACTTGCCTTCGGAGCGCTCCTTGATATTTATATTTTCTAAAAAGAAAAATTTTTTAGTTATCACGGTTTTTTATTATTAACAAAAATGTAAAACTTGAAAAATTGAAAAATGAAAAAAAAAATCTGTCGTTATCAAATTTTTTAAAATACACCCCCTCACATTATAACAGCCTTTCCACATTACGCATTAAATATAACACATATAGCTTTTATATATCTTCAGATCGAGTTCGTCGCCCAAAAAAATCGGTCCATTACGAAAAAAGATATTTGAGGTAAAAAATTTTTTTTTTAAATTTTCGAATCGCGTTTTCTCAAAATACTTGATTTATCGATTTAAAATTTTAACCATTTATTAAATTTATAGAAGACTATATTTGGTTAAAATTTCAGGAGATCATCATTTGTTTTTTAGAAAAAAATTATTTTAGAAAAAATTTGCGTTTTCGTTGTCGCACGATAACAAGAGCAAAAATTACCCAATCGTCCTGAAATTTGGCAAAGATGTAGCTTTTATATATCTTCAGATCAAGTTCGTTGCCCAAAAAATCGGTTCATTACGAAAAAAGATATGACGCACAGTTTAAGCTGAATCCAGACCCATGACCCTCTCCTAGTTAGTCTAACCGTACAAGATAAAGTATTAAATTTTAAATATTAGAAGTAAAAATTAATTAAAGGGATCAATAAATTAAGTTTGAGGAAGCTACGGGCCAATGAATTGGCAGCGATTTTTGGTATGAGATATTTGAAATTTCACAAAACTGGTATTAAGCTATATTAATTTCTAAATCTATTATTTAACATTAATTTCTTTCACGTATCCAATACAATGTTTAAAAGCAGAAATGTATACAATAGACAATAAATATATAATATATCCACTTTTCATCGCCGGTCACAATACAATGCAAAAACCATTTCCTTTTCTGCCGTTGAAGCAGCACTTCACAGGTGAGAAAACGCCATTCGACGTCTCTCGACTTCAACTCATACGGCACCCAATGTCCTTGCTTCTGGATCATGCCTATCGCTTTCAAACGTTTGGAAACTGTTATCTCATCTACTCGTAATGATTTTGCAAGTTCAGCTAGCGTCTGACATGAGTCTTCATTTAGTAATTCCTCCAATTCTTCGTCTTCAAACTTTTTTGGTGCACCAGCACGTTCTTTATCTCCAAGATCAAAATCGTTATTTTTGAAGCGTTGACACCAGTCTCTGCATGTCGTTTCCGACAGAGCATGGTCACCGTAAGTTTCAACAAGAATCCTGTGCGTTTAAGCTGTAGATTTTGTTTTAATAAAATAGTGCAATAAAATTCCCCGTAAATACTCTTTACTTGGCACAAAACTTGACATTTTTAGTAGTAAGAACAAAAAACGCTGTTTGCACTATGGCGAACTAACGTACACATAAGTTCAAGCTTACCGACAGTACTTTCTTATAGATGCGTTAGCATCTGAAATTACATACACTTAGTCCTGGTAACGCCATCTGTTAGGAACAGCGAGAACTTATTCAAGGATCCAATATTACCGTGTGCACCCTACGTCCATGAATTAAATGGTGTAGCAAAGAGATACAATAGGTCTGCTATGGATATTGGTAGATGTTTGATGAGAGAGGCTAGAATACACAGACGGTACTGGCCAGAAATTATGAAAACTGTCACTTAAAAAATAGAACTATTGTACACACACAGGAGAACAAAACTCCATATGGAATATTTTTTAATAAAAAACCTAATGTAGGACATTTAAAAATTTATGGGAGTAGAGTCTTTGTTAGAGTTCCAGAAGTTTTAAGAAAAATTAAATGGGACAATAAAGCTGAATAAGGAATTTTAGTAGGATATACTGAAAATGGCTATAGAGTCCTAGTAAACAATAGAATTATTAATGCTAGACATGTACAAGTAGTAGAAAAGAATGTAAAATTAATTTGTTTGGAAAAAGATACCGATGAAAAGGATAGAGAGGTTAGTGATAGTGAATCAGCGGAAGAAAATGATGAAATTACTACTGAGCCTAATGAAAATGAAACTAATGTAAAGGTTTAATTGCCTTTTACTTCGACTTTCGAGTCAAGTAAAGGTAAACAAACTAATTCCAATAATGTGACTGAAAATCAGGTTAATGATAACTCAAACGATGTCAATAATGAAAATGTTAAAGATCCGCTAAGTGCTAGTCAGGAAAGCTTAACAGTTCAAAGAAGGTCGAACAGAAAGAAAAGTCCTGTGAATAGATTTGGAAACCCAGTTTCACATTTTATTTATGTAAATTATACGTTTGAGGAGGCGTTAAACTCTAACGATTGTAAAGAGTGGCAAAAAGCAATGAATTCAGAAATAGAAAGTTTAGTTAAAAATAATACGTGGACAATTGTAGACATACCTCATGATAAAGAAATTATTAATGTTAAATGGATTTATAAAAGGAAAAATGATAATACCTATAAAGCTAGATTAGTTGTTAGAGGTTTTCAGCAGAAAGAGTATATTAAAAATGTTCATTCACCAGTAGGCAAAATGCAAACGTTAAAAATTTTGTTATCTCACTGTTGCAAAAAACAATTGTTTATAGAGCAGATGGATGTAGAAACCGCGTTCTTGAATAGAAATGTAAGATCTGAAGTGTATGTTAATGTACCTAAAGGTTTTAAGATTGAAAAAAACAAAGTGCTTAAATTAAAAAAGGCTCTATATGGACTAAGGGAAAGTCCAAGAGCTTGGTATGAGTGTTTTAATGATCATGTAAATAAACTAAACTTCGAAAGAAGTAATTATGATTACTG
This sequence comes from Torymus aiolomorphi, assembly GCA_036365515.1. Classification (NCBI taxonomy): domain Eukaryota; kingdom Metazoa; phylum Arthropoda; class Insecta; order Hymenoptera; family Torymidae; genus Torymus; species Torymus aiolomorphi. The sequence continues at coordinate 112,562,762 of CM070876.1, forward strand.
TCTGTACGTAAACAATTCTGGCAAAGATCCAATATATATTTTAGTGTTTGTTGATGATTAATATGCTGCAAAGATAAAAATAAAATTAATGAGTTCAAGAAAAATTTAATGCAAAGATTTATAATGAAAGATCTTGGAAAAATTAATCAATATATTGGAATATATGTTGATTATAGTAGTAATAGAAGCAAGATGACTATAAGTCAAACAAAATATATTGAATCTTTGGCCAAGAAGTATGATTTAGAAAATGCAAAATTGTATGATACTCCAATGGAAACGAATTTAAAGTTAGAACAAGCAAGCGAAGTAGATGAGCGAATCAAGTATCGAAATTTAGTAGGAGAATTATTATATATTATCACAGGCACGAGGCCAGACATTTCATATAGCGTCAATTATCTAAGCAGATACCAAAGTTGTTACGGCGAAACATACTTCATGCAATGAGAATATTGAAATACTTAGTAAAGACGAAAGATTTAAAATTAACTTATTATTGTAAATTAGAAAGTGATACACTAGATTGTATGGTAGACTCCGATTATGCAGGAGATAGTTTAGCTAGAAAATCGACAACTGGTTTTGTGATAAGATTGTTCGGAAATTTAATTTATTGGAAAACACACAAACAAAGTACGGTAACAAAATGTTCAACTTTTGCTGAGTATACGGGTATGTCTGAAGCAGTAACAGAAATATTGTTTATTAGAAATTTATTGACTGAATCATTTGATGTAAATTTTGAAAACGCGATAAAAATGTATGAAGATAATTCAGGAGCAATTGCGATCGCTAAGTTTGCGAATTTCACCAAGAATTCGAAACATTTAGAAGTACAGTATCATTACATAAATGAAAATTACGAAAATGGTATTATTGATATTATAAAAATCGATTCACAAAATAATTTAGCTGACATGTAACAAGAAATTTAGATAAATCAAAGTTTATTATAAATAGAAAAGCATTAAGATTAAAATAATATTATAAGCGAAAGTGGAACAAATCAAATATAAACGTAAACAGAAGTCAAATGAAGTAAATATGTTTGAAAATACGTATGTGACAGTCTAGAGTACAAATTTAAGGAGACGTGTTGTAATATGGTAAATATTATATCTAGATCTAATGTATGATACTAGTGGCGCCACCTATTCGCACTTTGGAGGCGCGGCCTACTCGAGGCGAGCGAGTTATATGAGTCACCACATAGGTACTTAGACGCATCGGCCAGCCAGCCCCCTTATCGCTCTGAATGGAATCTGCATGGACAAAGAGAAGCCAGAAGACAATGAAGATGCAATATATACTTTTCATATATACTTTATACATATACTCTCTTTATACTCTCTTGCTGCACTTCGCATCGACGATCGCCAGTCTCTGTCGGGCATCCAACCTGTAACGACGTTTTAATAAATCATTATTCTAATCAACACCCTTTGTTCGATTACTTACTTTGGCGAGTGTTACCTGTGTGTGTTACCTTTCCTTGGTGATCCACCGGGGCTTGCTACATAACTGGTGCTGCGGAGACAGGACCGTGAAGCTGCAAAAACTCAGATTCTCCCTCAACCTGGTGACGGAAATCTTCAGCGAGGAAGCAGTTGGCGTTTCAACGTCCATCATCACGGAACCTACGACGTCAAGATTGGAGTCCACCTGCAAGCAGAGATTCACCCGAAATCATTAAAGACAAACTAGTAAGTCTTTGAAATTTCCTATATCCTACCCAACCCTATCCTTTTAAGTGCAATTGATTTTACGTGAAGCGTAATAAAAAATAAAGCAAAATGGCAAATAACGGAAATAATCAACAAAATCTTACGGTAGAACAATTTAAATTGCGACTTACGATATGGCGCGACGCGATCCCCATATATGAAGGAGGTACAAGACTCCTTTCGCACTTTATACAAACGTGCGACAAATTCGTCGAAAATGTGGCGACTGCAGATAATGCAATAAACGAGGCATTATTCGCATTAATCAAATCAAAGATTCGCGGTGAAGCACTAGACCTAACAGTGGCAAATAACCCGGCTACATATGCCGCATGTAAAACGCTTTTAGTTAATAGATTCAGTGACCCAAGTTCGGAGGAGTTACTATTTAACAGACTAAGTGTATGTTATCAATTGACAACTCAGTCTTACGAAAAATACGCGGACGAAATCAAAAGCAGGCTAAATAAATTGAAGGAACACATACAGTTAAATAATCGAGATGCTAATGTTATAAGTATTAAAAATACATTTTATGAAAACGTAGCCAAAAGTACTTTTATAAATGGCATTAAATAGCCGTACCATTCTTACTTGCTACATTTTGATTTAGACGACGTTGAGGCATGTATAATAAAATGCCGTAAATACGACAACCATGAACAACAAAGTGCTTTCCTCAATTTCGCACGACAACGTGATAACAAACTTAAGCCCAACGTATTCGGTACAATCAATGCTAAAAGTACAAACCCATTTACGAGTAATAGTAATCCAAAAATTATTCACCCTTCAAATAATTTACCAAGTACTTCAAGAAATGTAAATCCATTTTATTTTCAACCGACATCCGCATTTGCACAAACACAACCTGGATTTATCCCCACAAATTATCGTAATAACAATTTTGGTCAAAATAATAATAATCTGCCAAGACAATAAAATTACCAACCAACACCAATGTCAGTCAGTACAAAAAATACTAACAAACAAGGCGTTGATCCAACAAATAGATCAAATAATTTACCAGCACAAAATAACTTTAAACCAAGAACGAACTTCTTTCAGAGCACAGGACCAGCAAACTTTATCGCTGAAGAGTTGCATCATCAACAAGAACAAGGAGAAGAGGAAGTAATCAATTACCAAAATGACTCACCTGTACCAGATCATGAAGAATTTAATCAAGAAAATGACGAGAGTGATAACTGCCAAAATTTTCAACAAGCTCCCCATACGACAGAACCGACGTGATAAATTTAAATTCGATTAGCAATTCACCCGAACTACCACACTTAATAATCCACCTCTTAAAATTCTCATCGATTCTGGAGCCTCATCATCCATTATCAATCCAGAAATTGCATATAAACTATTTTCAAAATTCATATTTCCTTACGAATTCGAAATTAAATCGGCGCACAAAACGACGAAAGGTACACATGCGCTTACCTTTCCTATATTACGTGAATACGGTGACGACACACCTATAACTTTCTTAATAGCAACATGGTACTATACGTACGATTGTTTAATCGGACATAAGGATTTGCAGAATTTGGAAGCGAATATTAATTACAAAACTCAAATTTTTAGCACATCTAAGTTTGAAATAAATTACTTTAGAAACATACCCGACGATCATCAGAATTTTAAAGAGAATCATCATCAAGGAGTAGAATTACCGATAAGAACTGATCACATGAACGAAGAAGAAAGATATAAAATTACATCACTATGCCAGAAGTACAAAGACTGTTTCTACAATGAAAATAAAAAATTATCAGCGACTTCTGCGGTTTCACACAATATAAGTACAAAGGACGATCACCCTATCTATGTAAAGAGTTTTAGATACCCATACCATCTAAAAGAAGAAATTCAAACTCAAATCAGAAAACTGTTAGACGAAGAAATTATTCAACCAAGCAACTCGCCCTACTCATCCCCCGTATGGATAGTTCCGAAGAAAGAACATGCAAGTGGAAGAGAAAATGGAGAATGGTAATAGATTATCGTAAATTAAACGACAACACCATCGAAGACAAATATCCATTACCTAGAATGGACGACATTCTAGAAAATCTGGGCAAATGTTCTTACTTTAGTACATTAGATTTAGCACAAGGTTTCCACCAAATACCCGTCAACAAAGATTCAATTGAAAAGACAGCGTTTACCGTAGAAAACGGGCACTATGAATATGTCAGAATGCCTTTTGGTTTAAAAAACGCTCCGGCTACTTTTCAACGTCTGATGGATAGAATTTTAATGAAATATCTACATAAATTCTGCTTCGTTTACATGGATGATATAGTAATATTTTCGAAATCACTCCAAGAACATTTACAACATCTGAAGCTAATATTCGAAGAACTAGAGAAATATGGTTTAAAAATTCAATTAGATAAGAGTGAATTTCTAAGAAAAGAAGTTCCATTTTTAGGCCATATAATAACAGCTGACGAAATCAAGCCAAATCCCGATAAGATCAAAGCAATTCTAAAATATCCGATACCTAAAACCCAAAAAGAAGTTAGAATATTTTTAGCACTAACCGTCTTTTACAGAAAGTTCATAAAAAATTACGCAAAAATAGCGAAACCTATGACAAAAGCACTCAAGAAAAAAGAAAAAATAGATCGAGAAGATAAAGACTATAAAGAAGCGTTCGAGAAATTCAAAGAATTGATCACTAACGCACCAGTGCTCGTCTACCCAGACTTCACCAAACCATTTACTGTCACAACCGACGCCTCAAACTTAGCAATAGGTGCAGTTTTATCCCAAGAACAACATCTTATCTCGTGTTATTCACGAACATTAAACTCAGCAGAACAAAACTATCTGGCAATAGAGAAAGAATTACTGGCAATAGTGGAAGCATGTAGACAATTTAGACCATATATCTATGGTAAGAAATTTACGATTGAAACAGATCATAAGCCATTAACCTGGCTCTATTCTTTAAAAACGCCTAACGCTAGACTGATTAGATGGAGACTAAGATTAGAAGAATATGATTACATAATAAAATACAAAAAGGGTTCTGAAAATTATGTCGCCGACGCACTGAGTCGAATTGAAATTAATGCTAATAAAACAATAGAAGAAGGCTCACTCTCAATGGTGCCTCAAACACCTGACGAAGCACCTGTCATACCTGAAGAAATGGACGAAATATTTGACGACAACATGGCAACAGTCCACATAGCTGAAGAAAATCCGACCTTTTCGCTACCTATAACAGACAAAAATGTTCACGCTTTTAATTACAGCATTATCATAAAAGGAGGAAATGATTACAACTTAAAAGTAAACAAAGATAAACTTAAAGTACAATACACGGTGAAAATTAATAAATCAAACGCAGAAACACATTTACTTAAATTTTTCAAGGAAAATATTAAACCCGATAAGCAATATGGTATCTACTTTACGACCGAAGAATTGGAAAGAATTACGTATAGAATATTGAAGGATCATTTCAATGAAAAATTATAACTAATCAAAACAACCGCGTATACCCCTACGATTGATAAAAATAATTTCATAAAAGAACTCGAGACATATCATAATCAAAATCATAACGGTATTCGAGAGACCTTATTACACTTTAAGAGAAAACTCTATACACTTAATATGGATCGACTTATTCAAAATTTTATAAATCAATGTGAGATATGCCTAGAGCATAAGTATGAGAGAAACCCATATAAAACAGAAACATACGGCCCTATCACAGCTAGAAGACCGCTCGAACATATACACATGGACGTATTTCATTTCAACAAGTATAAATTTTTAACAATTATAGATATTTTTTCCAAATATGCTCAAGCCTATTATCTACCAGATGGAAATGCCACGACCATGATAAGCAAATTGAGACACTTTGCCTCACACCATAACTTTCCGGATAAAATTACGACAGACAACGGAAATGAATTCAACTCAACAGTATTTAAGGAGTTTTGCCGCATACATAAAATTCAATATCATCAAACAACGATAAACAGACATACATCGAATGGACCCATAGAAAGACTGCATTCAACCCTAAAGGAAAAATTAAGTATTTTATCCAATCAAAATCCAAAAGAAACAGTGAAAAATCTTATGATCACTGCTCTCTTAATATACAATCAGAGTATACACTCTACAACTAACTATACGCCTTTTACACTGTTATATGGACCTTATGACGAACTACAGAAACACATTATCGAGCCCGATGCCGATACCCTAGAAAGATATAATGAAATCAGAAAAAATGAAATTTTACCTTTTTATGACACGCTATATAGAAACCAAAAAGAGCAACAAAAGTTACCTAATAGTCCTGACAAATCGTTAGAAAATAAAGAAATTTACATGAAAACACATCAACAACAACGCGACAAAACCGCACCACGATATCAAAAATTACTTGTAGAGACACACCAAGGCGCCTCGTTAGGTTGCTATATACATGGTCAAGAACGCCGATAGAATTTAAGAAGTGCCAAAAGAATAAGAAAAACTTCTTCTTTGCAGGACAATGAAGACGACACTAATCTTGATGCTCATAGTTCTGCTCGCGGAGAGTAGCGAAATCAACCAAAATAAGACGCATTACGATTACTTAATAAAATTAAAAGATCATTTATTTTCAATGAACAAATATTCGACTTAGAATTGTTAACATATGACCAAATATCGGATATACGTGTACATTTATTGGCAATCTACTCTCAGAAAGAATTAATATTACACTATCATAATTTGCTAGATTTTCGCTTTGCTCAGGGATCAATTGCATTCACACAAAATCTTATTGTATACACCATCAAAATCCCTATACTTAATCCTATCGAATTTTCACTCCATCAAAGACTTGCTATAATCAATTACAACAATCAGACAGAAGTTATCACCACGCCATGGAGTTTGACCGGGGCATCTATAAAACTATTTGCTAATAAGTGCCGACAGATGTATGAAAAGAATTTTTTATGTCAACAAATTATAACGGAAAGAGTCAAACCGATTATCATTACAATTAGTCCACCTTTAATACTGACATACAGATTATCTGAAAATTTAACTCTAGTATCGAGTAATTATCCGATCAAGGTTAAACGTGATAATGACCAATTGATGATCCGAGGAACATATGCAATACAAGGAAATGATGTACAAGTACAGGGATACCGACTTGACGAAAATCTTGGTGAAATGGAACAATCCAGCCTAATTTCACCTTTAGTTATCAAAGACCACCAGTTGAATTTCGAACCTCTAAAAACTTTGACATCACCTACACTAAATATTCCAGTTTCTAATCAAATTAAAACCGAATTCGTCCTGTCTACAAGTTCAATTATATTAGTATTGCTGTTCATAACGATTACATCGATTTACTTAATATACAAAATAAAAGTCAAGAAACAACGGCCGCAACTTACCAAAAAGTTCAAAGACGAGGACGTCATTGAACTTGGCCATGGAGGAGTTATATGAGCCACCACATAGGTACTTAGACGCATCGGCCAACCAGCCTCCTTATCGCTCCGAATGGAATCTGCATGGACAAAGAGAAGCCAGAAGACAATAAAGATGCAATATATACTTTTCATATATACTTTATACATATACTCTCTTTATACTCTCTTGCTGCACTTCGCATCGACGATCGCCAGTCTCTGTCGGTCATCCAACCTGTAACGACGTTTTAATAAATCATTATTCTAATCAACACCCTTTGTTCGATTACTTACTTTGGCGAGTGTTACCTGTGTGTGTTACCTTTCCTTGGTGATCCACCGGGGCTTGCTACATAACTAGCGAGCGCCGTGCGCACACTTCTCTCTTGCTTGTCGACCGGCATGGAGTACGAACGTACGAACAACGTGTAATAGTTAAATCCGTTATTAAACTATATTAGTATTAAACAAAGTTAACTCTGCATCAACATTGATTTCCACGCCCTCAAAAACAGTTATATCAACAGACTTTTCAAAAAATTGAAGGATCCTTCTGGCGTCCTTTACCCCGATGTTATTTGCCAGTGGAAAGGGGTTACCAAGGTACAGGCATCTCCTCCCCACTAGTGCAGGGCACTCGAGGATAACGTGCAGTAACGTCTCATCCTCCTTTCCACAGAATCTACAAGACGGGTCTTTTTCAATTCCCATCGTGTGTCTGTGTTTCCGCAAAGTACCATGCACGGTAATAATCCCCATCACGGCCTTTGCGCTCTTCCTCAATGCGAGAATTTGCTCTGTTCATCCCTCTATCTCTGAATCCTTGAAGAAGGTTTTGGCTGTTCGACATCCCTAGATGTTCGTGAACGTTCGAAGGCGTGAAGCCTTCGAATGTTTTTAGCGATCCATCTGTCAATCTTTGCGTTGATTACAGCGTCGCATATTCCAGTTGCCGATTCTGGTCCCGTTAAGATCTCCTTCCTTGCCTGCATGGTCAGTCTGTCCGCTATTTAATTTCCCTTTATTCCTGTATGGCCCGGCAGCCAGAAAATGGTTAGTGGGCGGCTTTCTACCAGCCAATTCAGGGTCAGATAACAGTCGCACATTAGCCTCGATGTGGTTGCGTACGCTCTAAGAGCCTCAATGGCGCTCCTACTATCTGTGCCGATATGTGCCCCGCTCTGTTTTTGCCCAGAGAGCGCAGTTCAGCACCCCTACTAGTTCAGCTTGCAGTACCGTCACGTATCGCTGCAGTGGAAAGGTGCACCCCCTGCGGCGGTAGACTTCGGCATCTGTTCCTTCTACCCGTTTGGATCCATCTGTATACCAGATTTCACCATTGGCTGGTAGCTTCTCCCGGCCCGTTGCCCAGTCAGATCTATCAGCCAGGCTGATCAGGTATTTTCTGTCGAACATAAATGCCGTGGTCATCTTATCGCGGGGCATCAGGAAGATGCCTCAGGACTTCTGGTATTATGCCCTCGATGTTCTCCCTAGAGTCCTTTCTGACCCTGAGCAGCCCTCTTGCAGCACAGCAGCAATGGTCAGATGGAGAGACTCCATACATAGGCGCAGAGCAGCCGTTGGCAGGCCCCTAGAGCAGCCGTTGGCGTGGACCACCCCGCTCCGGTGACGCACCGAAGTACCAAGGCTCTCAATCTTTCCAGCTGACTTTCTGCTGTTTTCAGATGCGTTCTATCCCACCAGACCATCGCTGCATAGGTAAGTCGGAGTTTTAGAATTGCATCATACAGCCACTTCATCGCTACTGGTTTTAGTCCCCAGTTCCTGCCCATGACCCTTCGCAGTTGCCATAGGGCTGCGATGAATTTTCGGCACTTTACTTCTAGGTGTCTCCTCCATGTCAGCTTACTGTCCATGGTGACTCCTAGATATTTGGCCTCTCTGGATAGCTTGAGTGCCTTCCCACTGAGCGCCAGTTGGCAGGTTCTATCCTACTTATATTTTCTGGTGAACACCATGACCTCTGTTTTGTCTGGGTTAACTCCGAGGCCCGAGCTCCTACACCAGACTTCTACAATCCGTAAGTCCCCCTGTGTGAATTCTAAGACGGCGTGTAGGAAGGGGCCGCGCCTTATAATCAATATGTCATCGGCGTAGCCCACTACCTGACGCCCCACAGTGGGCTAAAACCCAATTTTTTTTTTCAAAATAAAATAACTCCACACAGAAACCACCGATTCGGATGATTTTTGTTTGTACTTATAGCTAATTGAATGTAGATTAGCGGAAAAATAGAGTATTGTCAAATCAATTATTATAACCTCCAAACTCTACAAGAAACATAGGTATTTTTCAAAATTTTATAGGAAACCGTATTTAAATTTTAGAAAAATGATTCTTTCTTGAAAAAATGTTGCCCCCTGAGTTCCTCCATGTATAATATATAACCCCTACACCTTTGTACCATAACCTAACAACTACGTTGAATACTTCGCCGCAAAGACATGTTAATATGATAATCTATAATGCACTATGACTTTGTAAGTTAGTGATGAAAAATTAAGTGATCTGTAATATTAAAAACTTTTAATGATCATATCCCAATACTTTTTACCGATTAGCTTATTAATTCGATTTAGAAAAAAGTTATTCCAGACAGGAACCACCGATTCAGATGATTTTTGTTTTTACTTACAGCTAATTGAATGTAGATTAGGGGAAGAATAAAGAGTATTGTCAAATCAATTATTATAACCTCCAAACTCTACAAGAAACATACGTATTTATCAAAATTTTGTAGGAAACCGTATTTAAGTTTTAGAAAAATGATTCATTTTGGGAATAATGTTGCCTCCTGCGTTCATCTATGTATAATATATAACCTCTACACCTAAGAAACATAACCTAACAGCTCTACGTGGAATACTTCGCCGCAAAGACATGTTAATCTGTCATGCACTATGACTTTGTGAGGTAGTTGTGAAAAATTAAGTGATCTGTAACATTAATAACTTTTAATTACCATAACCTAATACTTTTTACCGATTAGCTTATTAATTCGATTTAGAGAAAAGTTATTCCAGACAGGAACCACCGATTCGGATGATTTTTGTTTTTACTTACAGCTAATTGAATGTAGATTAGGGGAAAAATAAAGAGTATTGTCAAATCAATTATTATAACCTCCAAACTCTACAAGAAACATACGTATTTATCAAAATTTTGTAGGAAACCGTATTTAAGTTTTAGAAAAATGATTCATTTTGGGAATAATGTTGCCTCCTGCGTTCATCTATGTATAATATATAACCTCTACACCTAAGAAACATAACCTAACAGCTCTACGTGGAATACTTCGCCGCAAAGACATGTTAATCTGTCATGCACTATGACTTTGTGAGGTAGTTATGAAAAATTAAGTGATCTGTAACATTAATAACTTTTAATTACCATAACCTAATACTTTTTACCGATTAGCTTATTAATTCGATTTAGAAAAAAGTTATTCCAGACAGGAACCACTGATTCGGATGATTTTTGTTTTTACTTACAGCTAATTGAATGTAGATTAGGGGAAAAATAAAGAGTATTGTCAAATCAATTATTATAACCTCCAAACTCTACAAGAAACATACGTATTTATCAAAATTTTGTAGGAAACCGTATTTAAGTTTTAGAAAAATGATTCATTTTGGGAATAATGTTGCCTCCTGCGTTCATCTATGTATAATATATAACCTCTACACCTAAGAAACATAACCTAACAACTCTACGTGGAATACTTCGCCGCAAAGTCAGGTTAATACGATAATCTGTAATGCACTATGACTGTAAGGTATTTATGACAAAATAAGTGATCTGTAACATTAAAAACTTTTAATGACCATAACCTAAAACTTTTTACCGATTAGCTTATTATTTGGATTTAGAAAAAAAGTACTCCAGACAGAAACCACCGATTCGGATGATTTTTGTTTGGACTTACATCTAATTGAATGTAGATTAGGGGAAAAATGAAGAGTATTGTCAAATCAATTTTTATAACCTCCAAACTGTACGAGAAACATTTTTTCTAAATTTTTCTAAATTTGGTTGAAAACTGTATTTATGTTTTAGAAAAATGATTCTTAGTGGTAAAAATGTTTACTTCTGAGTTCGTCCATATACAATATATTACCATTAGACCTGTGAACATCAAGGAGCGCGGGCGTGCTCCGAAGGCAAGTATAGAAGAAGCCTGAAGGAACGACCCGTACTACATATACATTGAAATTGGTGTGTGAGAAATTCAATGCGCCTATATACCTATTACGTTAGTTTTAACTATATAACATATTACTCTGAATCGAAAGCTATTTCATTGCTCTACTCAAATCAAAAGATTTTATTTAATAAGATTATCTTGTTTAAAAGATATAGACAACTGAATTTTTTTATGTTCGTTTTCCTTTCAGAATTTTAGTCTTTTTTTCCGGCATCCGGTTTGCAGTTTTAACCTTACAACTATAAGTAAAATACTTCGCCGCAATGACAGGTTAATACTTTATTCAGTATATCTTTTGAATATAATTATCACTGGATTAGTAATTTGTAAACAATTCGATATATACAATCTTTGGTGAAGCTAAATGCAGTATAACCTTCGGGCTCTTTCATATTAAAAAAACCGCTGCCAATTCATTGGCCCGTAGCTTCCTGAAAATTAATTTGATGATCCCTTTAATTCATTTTTAATAACAAAATTTATTATTTTTGCAACAATTTATTACATTATTATAATTAAATTTATTATTGAAAAATTAAAAGTTTGGGTTTATAGTACATGGTCAGTTATTGTCAGTTTACCAGACAACATACAAATTTTTCATATTTTTGTTTTTCTGTCAGTGCATGATGTAAGTATCTACAACTATAGAGGAACTAGAATTGAAATTTAACCAGAGTCTAGAAACCGTCAGCTGTTGAATGATAGCACACGGCCTCAAACTGCCATGCGGGCCTCAAAGGCCTGCTATGTGTAGAGAGAGTACGTCTACAACGTGCCACCCAGCGTCTGGTTTTTGGTTTCGGAACCCCCTCTCGGGGCCTGATTCTCTAACTCTATCTCGGTGCGATAGATACAAGACGAGAGTTTTAGCCCAATCAGAAAGATTCTTTAGAAGGAAAAACAGTTGGGTGTGACGGACGTAAGCTTATCAAGGCCCCGTACCGCTCTAGTGATGTTTTGTCTATTTTTGCTCGACCAAAAATCGAAATCCTGAGGCTGGGTAGCATGTTGTAGACGCTCTACTATACCTGCATTTGTGTCTCTCTCAGAGCAGCCAAGCGAAGTTTGCGATGAAAATTTTTGTCTTCAAATTTTACGATAATAATGGAAGTTGGATAAATGAAAAAAAAGAAATTTTTCTTATATTATTTTAATTATTCGTCAGTTTTGAATACTTAAACTCAAGAATTCATTCTTGAAAATTCAAACATATTATATTTGGGCGTCAATACACCTCAGAAAACAATTATAACATGTTTTTACAACAACTCAAAAAATCACTATCACAAAGCTTCCTCTAGGAGGAAGCAAAAAAAAGCTTAAATTGAATTATCTTATAATTTGAAATTACTCATACAATGGACAGGCAGAGCTGAATCGAAATAATCTGTAATCTTATGAACCTTGTAGATTGAAATACCAGATTGAAAGGAAAATATCCGATAGCCTCAAAACTCTTTTATATAAATAGAATAAAGCTTTAAACTCAATAGGCTAGCTTGGCTTGAAGCTAAATCATCCACAGGCTTTGATTTTTTATATTTGTTACCCCAGGTAACTCGACTCGATTTTTTCTCTTTTGTTTATATTTAGTTACGTATACATTTAATAACATTTATAATACAATAAGAGAATAAATAAATGAACGTTTATTTTTCGTTTGTACTATACATTGCATCGGTTATCTGAGGTAAGTATTTTTAACTACATGTATCGGATTGCTTAATACAAATTTTAGACTGTCCAGTGTTCCTGGTTTGTATTGTTATCATTTAAAGGAAAAGTTCTAATGTACACCCTAATGAAATACTTAAGCCGTAAATTATATTAACATTAAATTTTTATATATAATTTTTGCAAATTCGGTTCGAAAAAATGAATACTCGGTTAACTAATAAGCATAAATAAGCGTAGAATTTCTTTATTACTTTATAAATTTCTTAATGAGTTATTAAATATAATTTTATCTAAATTATAAGATAAGACAAGTATGTATATATACTAATTCGAGTCGAAATTAGCATTTATGTTGTCTTACAGAAATAAAGCAATATTCTGTAAAATATAAAATTTAAAAATTATACTATCAATTTGGAATATAATTATTAACTATACCTATAATCTATAAGTATCTTATTATCTGCAGTACAATAAATAATCAAATTATAGCATAGCAACCGTATAAACAATTATGTTAAATAGGTATAATCATATCACAGCAACCGCATCAACAACAGCCAAATGCACAGATTTTCAAAACACGAAGAAAAAAGAAAATACTTTAGTTTAGTATAATTTGATTCGTGTCCATCAAACATTGCATCGTTAAGATAAGGTGAGGTTAATGCCAGACTATTGTTTTAGCCTGATTCGAATTACATTATGGGTTAATTATTTGAATATGTTATAGAATAATAATTAAATCATAAATAAATAGGTGATGCAAATAATGTAGAGTACAGGGTCAAAGATGCCAGTGCAGGTAAAATGTGATATAACGTATATCTTAAGGGGGGTATTTCGCTAAGGAGCATATTTAACGAGTACTTCCTTGGGCCTCCAATATTTTTAGCCCATAATATTAATATTATTGCTTGCAAAGTAATCTATAGTCAAAATTAATAATGAAACAATAGATTTTATAGGTAAAAAATATATAAAATTTGCTTACACAATCAATTCACAAATTTTATGAAATTTAAAATCAGTATGTCACGCATTTTGTTTAAATTTTCGAGACTAATATTAAATAACTTGGCCAAATATTTTTTCATTGATTCTTTTTTCTCGTCGTTCGTTGGGCCATATATTTTTCATTGTTTCATTTTTCTGGTGGTTGCTTGAATACATATGCGTTTTCTTATTGGCTAAAATAGGCTGGAAGTATAAAAATTATGCAAACATACAAAAATCGTGCTATCCCACAAGGCTATGTAGCAATGTAACCTGAAAACTCAATTTTTATTAATGTCGTGCTCAATTTATTCTTCATCAAGGTACATTAAAATTATGCAGAGAGATTGGAATAATCATTATTTATCACGTATTTAAATTTTATTTGAAAATATTTGGTTGGATTTTGCGAAAGACCCTCCTTAATGCGTGGATGTATTCAACAATTACCGAGGTGTTTAAAATTAATCAACGGCAAGTTTTAAAAAGGGTTGCATCTTTATTTTAGTTATTCGATTGTTGTTATATAAATACTCTCAAAAATATTTTTTATATAATTAAGAAGATAATTTTTTTTATTTTTAAAGGCAAATGCTATATACAAAATATAAATATGTCAAATAATACTTCTGAGGATTATATTTAGTTATTATTTATTTTTGTAAAGTGGCATATTACTTTAGGGCGAGTAGTAACCGGTCAAAAATATCCAGCTAGGAAATCCAGATGGATTTCCAGCTGGATTCCAGGTGGATTTCCTAGCAGGATCGGGTGGATTCACGTAGATTTCGATGGATTTTTTAGCTGGATTCCTACTCTTATCCATGTTGCGTAGATTTCTTACCCATTTTCAGTAAAAATTAAGTAGGAAATCTACGCAACATGGACTAGAGTAGAAATCCAGCTAAAAAATCCATTGAAATCTACGTGAATCCACCCGATCCAGCTAGGAAATCTATCTGGATCCAGCTAGGGAATCCATCTGGATTTCCTAGCTGGATATTTTTGACCGGGTATCGTACACCTAGGGTTTGAAGAATCAAGAATTAATTTTTATTATTCGATAATTATCCGATTTTATATTATCCGATGTCATACGTGTAAGCAATTAATGTTTTCGTAAATAAAATAGTGTTTCATAATTATTTTTGATTGATATTGTAGCAAAACCCGATCTTTATAAATAGCAAAGTTTGGTTAACATCAATATATATACACTTTTTAAAATGGATTTTCCTTCAAGTGTTGTATCACCCCTCCCTCTCACCTTCTACAGTAAATAATATATCATTTAAAATAAAAATATGCATTTAGCTATAGCATGTTCAAACCCAAAACAAAAAAGAGAAAAAGTGAAAATATTCAAAGAGGTCGGCCGAAAAAGAAAACTCGTAGCAGTTTTAACGGAGGAAGAAAACGAATAGTGACAACGGATTCTGATCCCGGTAAAAAATAATGTCATCATAAATGAAACCAGTAATTGCAATGTCCTGCAATTTAATATATCTATATATATATATATATATATATATATATATATATATACATAGGGGGGAAAGGGTATCCGCTCGGAAAAGCCCTTTTATTTCTTTTGTTCAATATATATATATATATACATATACTACCGAAACAAACGTTTGACGCTTTGTTATTAGGATGTCAAAGCACAATTTATAGAAGAGCCCATGAAGTTGCTGAATTCGCAAATCATGATATAAATTTACTAGAATTAGCTCTGAAACTGACTCTAAAATCAAAGAGACAAAGTATTGATGGAAACAATCACATTGCTTATGAAGATCAAACCCAAACTGATGATGAACTAAGTAAGTCCTATAGAAAAAAGAACCTTAATCAAAAAAATTAAGGCAATTAATAAAATAATCCTACTCTAAAATCAAAGTTTTAGTTTTTCTTTAACTAATATAAGTTCTTACTAAATTCGCGACTTCATATCCATCGGCAATCACAATTTAGAATCTGTTGAGAATGTTTGTGTTTTAAAATGAAATTATAATAAAAAATAATTGGCTTTTATAATTATTTGTCACTACCTCTAAATTATTAAAAATACATTGAAACAAAAATAATATATGTAATCTCAAAAAATTAACCAAATTATCTTTTGTTGAAGAATTTTTATTAATTATTAGATAAAGTAATATGTTTACTGTACGTTAATTGATGCCACTTTAGTTAAGAAGTATGCATATAGCAATAAAACAAGAAATAAGAGCACTAATTTCGAATAGTGAATGTTTACTAATAGAACCTTCTTACTCCATTTTGAAATGATTGATAAATTCTAATTACATTTTTCATCAGGGCAGTCGAATGAATCAGCCTTAGCTTTCTATATGGAAAATGACTATAGCAAGAATCGGTATAAAGCTTTAGTAACCGGTACTCATTCAAAGAAATCCAAGATCTATCCACGTTATGAGTTAATTAGGTAATAATTTTTTTTTTATATTTCGATAGAAAAATTTATAATTCCATGATATATTGTAGAATTTGAAATTCCATGATATATTCCATGAAAAATTTATAATTCCATGATATATTGTATTCAATATAATAATTCGTGGAGCTGAATTTGCTACTTTATTTTACTGGACAGTATAGTGAATATTATTTGAAAATTGCGATGTATTAACGACTTTTTTTATACAAAAAGCTTTGTGACAGTAAAAAAGTTTACAAAAATGTTGAAATATTTCAATGTTAAAGTATAATTAAGTTTCAATTACATTGTAAATATAATGCGCAAGAGTTTAAAAGCTTTCTCGTTTTGAAAGTAAAGCTATATGAGTATAAATCGTCCGCTGGGAGGAAAATAGTGCTATCTCGTTATTTTGCCAAGAAAAGTGCTAACTCGTTATTTCGGGAAGAAAAGTGTCATCTTGTTATTTTGCTAAGAAAAGTGCCAACACGTTATTTCGGTAAGATAAGTGCCATCTCGTTATTTCGTTAGGAAAAGTGGTAACTCTTTATTACACTAAGAAAAGTGCTCCGCTGAGTTGGTAGTTTTCTTAGCGAAATTGGCACTTTTCTTAGCAAAATAACGAGATGGCACTTTTCTTACCTAAATAACGAGTTGACACTTTTCTTGGCAAAATAACGAGATGGCACCTTTTTCCTCCCAGCCGACGAAATAATGAACGTTACTTTAAATTTTTTGACAAACGTTAGGTGAAAGTTTGTTTAAAATTCAAGACCAATAGGGTAATAGTGCTATTTTTGTGTTAGTTTGCGTAACGATAATCAATTTCCATTCAAACTAATTATTTAACGTGTAAAATAAAGTAATATTGTTTTTCCAATTAGAAGTGAAATGGTTGAATGTTTACCTACACGAGTTTATGCGACAGAAGTGGAAGTTAGAGTACCTCTGCAAATCATGCTCAACAAAACCGTAGAAAGGTTATGTGAAACTGTAGCTACTGATTGGAGACCAGAAGCCTTAAATGGTGTCACCTTGCTGCTTACATCAGGTTTTGATAGCTCGTCTGGACACATGAATTCGCACCAAAGGTGTGAAAATCCTGAAAATGACAGCCTGCTTGCTCAACAAACTTTGTTTGTAACAAGTATCTCATTGATTAAGTTAAGGTAACATTAATTTTTAAACAACAAAACTAAAATGAATTTCCTATTTTTGTTTTTGTAATCTGTAGATCAGATTAAAATTATAAAACCTGGCTTGATTTGACATACTTGTATAAAAACTATGCGTATAAGAATTCACAGCTCAGAGGCTTATCTGTCTATAAGGTATCTTACGGAAAAAAAATCACTTTTTGGGGGTTTACATCCAAATTTGAGTGTGGAAGTTCGACTGTAAGGATTATACACTCAAATTTGGGTATACACGGTCAATTATAAAGAGTATACACTCAAATTTTGGAGATGATACTCATCAGTTAAGAGTACACACTTAAAATTAAAATTATAACACTGAAGTCAAGTGTTACTTTTACTGTTCCTTTATACTTTAAAGTAATACTTAAATTGATAAAGACCTCTGTGGCTAAAGCTTTTTGCCCTTACGTGATAAAATCAACTATATAAAATACAGAACTTTATACATAGGCAAGCTCAGCTTTGAATCTAAACACCTGCACCCCAAAGCATGTTGGTGATAAATATTTAACAAAATGTAAAGTATTATTTATTTCTATGAAGATTTTAATAGTAAATTTACCGAACGATATTTAATTTAAGGAGCATAAAATTGATAGTTTACGCACACTGAATCAAAAAATATTTTAACATTACATATTGGACATATAATACAGTAAAATATTAAATTAATATATTCTTATATCAAGTGCTGAGGAATATAGCTGGATTAATCCCACACCACAAAGTGTTCGGTTTTGTCGACCGTTGCGAATCGCCCTTGAAAAAGAAGATGAAACAGCAACTATTCGGGAATTTCAGCGTTTAACTAATGAGATAAATTCGCTTACCACCCACAAGTTTCAGATGTTAAATAATAAAAAAGTGACCGTAAAGTTTCAAGTGTCTAAAACCATGTTTGATGGAAAATGTGTAAATACAATCACAGGGAATAGGGCGACTTGCAAATGCCCTATGTGTTTACGAACCACGTACAAGTTTAAACTACAAGATCCATTCACTCCTAAAGAGGAAAATTTGCAGTATGGATTAGGATTATTACATGTTGAAATCAAAACATTTGAACATCTTTTGCATTTGGCTTATAGATTAACAATCAAAGAGTGGGATGTTACTGAACCACGGAAAGGTACGTTAGTTAATATTTTAAATTAGGATCTTGGGACTATGAGGATTGATTGATATTTTCTACCTTTTGTAACTTTGAAAATTGAATTTGATCATATAAACTAAATACGTTGAAGTGTTCGAGAAGTTACTTAAAAAAAGTAACTCATTACAGTTACTTGGTTTAAAACCTTTTCTAAGGTTTAAAACCTTTTCAAAGGTTTAAAACCTTTTCAAAATAATTGACCAGCTTATATTTTTTCGTAGACCTTGCGTTCTCCGATTAATTGGGTTTGTGACTTTGTTGAATGACTGACTCACTTATTGCTGCACGTATGTATAACGCCCTTTTATTTTGTGTTGACCTTGCGTCTCTTTGCTATTTGGGTTGAATTTTTGAAATAATTGACTTGCTTACTGTTGCACGTCTATGTAATTCCCTTTTTTACATAGACATCGCGCCCATGGCCATTTATATTTGACACTTCTGAAATAATCGCCTCACTTACTGTCGCAGTACGAATTACAGTATGTGTAACTTCCTTTTTTGCGTGGATTACGCCTCCTCCTGCTATTTGGGTTCGAGACTTTTTTAAATAAACTCCCTTACTGTCGCACATCTGCAAAAACTCACATTTTTTTGTAGACCTCGCTTCCCCTTCCTATTCGGGTTTGAGACTTTTTTAAATGATTGATTCGCTTACTGTCATGTCGCACGTCTGCGTAACTCCAATTTCACGTGGACCTTGCGTCCTCTGAGTATTTTGGTATAAAGATTTTTTAAATAATCGTCTCTCAGACAGTCGCACGTCTGCGTGCCTTCCTCTTCTACGTGAGCCTCGCGTCTTCTGGCTATTTGGGTATAAGAATTATAATTGACTCGCTAACTGTCGAATGTCTATGTAACTCCCATTGTAACGTAAACTTACATTAGTGCCTCCAGCTATTTGGATTTGAGACTTTTTTAAATAATTGTGCGTGGAAATCACTTCTCCCTGCTATTTGGGTTTAAGACTTTCTAATAATCAACTTGCTTAGTATTTCACGTCAGTGTACCTTGTTCTTCTACGTTGACCTTACATTCTCCGACTATTTGAGTATAGAAACTTTTTAAATAATCGTCTCGCTTACGGTTGTACGACTGCGTGCCTTCGTTTCTTTCGTAGACCTCCTCAGATTTCGATTTAAAAAATTGTGTGATTCTTGGATTAACTAATGTTCTGAGTTTAATGATTTCCTATATAAAAATGTATTATTATCAATATTATTTTTGATGATATGAACTATTTTTTAAATAAATAATGAGAAATACAGCTTGGTATGCTTGCTCCTACAACCTCTATAAATATAGACTCAAATTTTAATATTAAATTTGTAATTGAATACGTAAAGAGAGAGTATAGTGAAAATAAAAATAGATTAAAACAAAATTTTGGCTTAATATTAAACATCCACCTACATTATAACATATGTTTAATAAAATTAAACAAAAATTGTTACATAAGCAATTTACAAGCTGCTATTTTTTCTCTCCAAAATAACTGTATCTATTAAAAGTAGTAATTTCATAAATCGTACTTTAAAAAAGAGATGGTAATCCTTCTATATTCGTTCTCTTATTAATCGTTCGGCCAACGAATAAGAGATCTAACTCAGACCCTCTGGGTGGCTGTTCGTTTTTGCGCGCGATCTCTACATATGCATGAATTCCTAAACTCAAAAGTAAAAATTGAGAAAATATAACAACAAGAACGTGCAATCCGCGTCTCGAGTCTCTAGTTCATAAAAATTTCAATGTAATCTATTACTCTTCCTGATTGAAAAAAATGATTAGTATTTCATACTTCATGTTAAATTATAACTACGTTTTCAGAAAAATACAATGAACAAAACACTGCTCTAAAAAAATACTTTTTGCTCAATTTGGAGTAAGAGTAGACCAAGTTTTACAAGGTCACGGTACCACAAACACTGGAAATTTAGCACGAAAATGTTTTAGCAATCCACAAAAATTTGCACAATCTTTAGGATTAGATAAACTATTTGTAGCCAATATTGCTTTATTATTGCAGTTATTTAAGTGCAAAAAAGAATTAAAGTTTAAAAAAACAGAGAAGTTTTGTTGGGAAACATATGATATGCATTATAGTTTATACCCCTGGGCTCGCATGAACCCAACAATGCACAAATTTCTTAGGCATGGCTGTGAGATATCGAGTCGCTTCCCTTTACCTATAGCTTATTATGCGGAAGATGCCTTTGAAGCAGCCCACAAGTACTATAGAAGAAATATGGTTTTGCATGCTAGACAGAACAGCAGAAAAAACCGTATTTTAGATGTATTTAACCGAGCTGTATATATGAGTGACCCAAAAATTTCCTTAATTACAATTAAGAACAGAATACAAAGACGAAAGAAAAACAAGATTACTTTGGATATGTTAGAGTACATAAACGAAGTGTAAGTAAAAAGATATCATTGAGTAAATATAAAATTAATTCGTTTATATTATTCTCGAGAGAAGGTAATTCATTTTTTTTTTGTTGCTGGGAAGTTAATGAGGGAACAGTCTATATTTATGTAATAGTAAATCCCTTCATTTATTTTGTTATTTTATTATGCCAAAAATTGGGTAAATTTACTCATACTACAAAAAAGCCTGGTGGAAATTTTCTCTATAAAAAATAGCCGGAAAGTTCTGGGTAGTCATGAAACGATTTTTCTGGTCCAATTATTTATTTAACGGAGACAAGGTAACCTCAAAATGTTTTTACTAAAAAGGACCCACCCCCACAACCATTATGTATTGATTTGCAGATCTAGACACATTTGATCGGAAGGTCAAACAGTACAAAAATACTAAATTTTCAGAAGAATTGGCCGGGAACCAAAATCAATAAGGTTGCTGGGTGGTCCTTTTCTCTATAATTTGATTATGTATTTAAAACCAAATATTAAAAAATAGCTATAGCCTCTTACTAGTTATATTCTAACTAAAAAAACTGGCCAAATTTGATATCTTTAAAATACTCATTAATAAGTTAATGTAAATTTGTGAAAAACTTATTCTGATATTCTGCCTATTAAATGGTGAACATGAGCGGAAAAATTGTTTCATTGATGAATAGAAATGGCCAAGAAAAGTGTATAATTTTTACGATTGTTGGTGAAACTAGCTATGATTATGCAAATAATGGAATTGATTTCCACCAGGGTAATTATAAATATATTGATAACATTTATATATGCGCTTCAAAAAACTATATACTGCTAAATACCTATACCTACATTTAAAAAAATGAGTTGGGCTTATTCAATATAGGCACTTGACATTTAATTTTATTATCGTATACAAAAATGGAAAATAAATCACAACATAGTTACAAAGGCACATAAAGTACAAAGTAATTTTTATTTCGACGAAAATTTTTAATATGAGACTTTATTCCAGAGTAAATGTGGAAGATAAAGAAACTGAAACGAGTGAACCTGAAGACGAAGGAAATGAAAGTGGTCGAGATGAAGATGTGGGAACTGAAGACAGTGAAAGTGACGAAAGTGTATCTAGCTAAAAATTAAATAAATGTTTGGTACACATTATCATATATTTTTTACATATTTATGAGTTCAAATATTTACTAATTATAAACATTTTCAAGATACACTCATATAAAAAGAATGATAGCATTTACTCCATCGCATTATCCGAATGGCATAGAATACTTCATGTTATAACAATACCAGTGGTCTCTAAAAAATATATAATGTATAAATTTAAAAAGTATATCAATCTTAGCCCAATGGTATATAAATGAATTGAAGCCATAAGGCATTGAGATTTAAGTATTTACTTTTTGACTAACTTTAATGGTTATGAGCTAATTAACTTTAAGCTTGACCTGAAGTTCCAAGCTGAAGATGAAGAAGATTGAAGAAGATTGAAGATGTAAAGTTTACCTGTTTGTGTATTAAGATTTTGAAGGTATATAGTTTGGATTATCGGAGATATTTAGCGTTCAGATTGGTCTGTCTTTGAACAAAAGTAAAAAAGGTTATACGATACAGGCCGTTAACTTTGACATATAATAGGAGAGAACTCAATATCTACTATATAGAGCTTGGAGGTTATAATAATTGATTTGACAATAGTCTTTATTTTTCCTCTAATCTACATTCAATTAGCTATAAGTAAAAAAAAATCATCCGAATCGGTGGTTTCTGTGTGGAATTACTTTTTTTCTAAATCAAAATGATAAGCTAATCTGTAAAAAGTTATAGGTTATGGTCATTAATACTTTTTAATGTTACAGATCACTTATTTTGTCATAACTACCTTACAAAGTTATAGTGCATTACAGATTATCGTATTAACCTCACTTTGCGGCGAAGTATTCATCTTCAAGTTGTTAGGTTATGTTTCATAGGTGTAGAGATTATATACGAGATTATATTATACATAGATGAACGCAGGAGGCAATATTATTCCTAAAAAGAATCATTTTTGTTTTGTGTTGAATGTGATTGGATCGTGGATTGTAGAGGTTCAAAAAGAGTAGGCGTTTCGTGTGGAGACAGGAGACTTTATTAATGCGTGTCCGTTGTGCCTCGTAGCGTACATTGATGTTGCTGCTCTCTCCCTCGGCCGTCGCGCGTGAAACTGTCTGAGTGAGCCGGCCGGCGCGACGAGGCACCGTCGGCAGGCGTCTTGGTAGATGGAGGGGCGGTAGAGAGAGACACGTGGAGAGCGCCGAGTGGCGCGACTCTCTCGCGTGTGTGTCTGTGGCCGGAATAGGGGGGCGCTCTCGCTGAGTCGTGAACATTCCGCCCACCTTCGCCAGATTGGCGAACGGTCCCTAATCCGAAGGTTGGAGACGTATGACTTTGGCGATGGGGCGTCGTAGCGTTGTGGTAGCCGTGCGGAGATCAACCACACGGACGTGGCCATCGCTCCCTGGGTGGATGGCTGTGATTTGTGCGATGGGCCACTTTGCTGGTGGCGTGAGCTCATTACGAATGAGCACTAAATTCCCAATTGCGACGGAGGACTGAGGATGTTTCCACTTCTGACGGGATTGCAGGGACGTCAGGTAGTCCGTTGACCATCTCTTCCAGAAGTACTGGGCCAGCTGACTGATCAAGAGCCAGCGCTTTCCTGCTGGAACGTTGTCGTTGGTGACATCTCCTTCAGGAACTATAAATGAAGATCTTTGTATGAGAAAGTGTGACGGTGATAGGAAGTCAAGGTCAGAAGGATCGTCAGTGAGAGCGGTTAAAGGTCTGGAGTTAAGGCATGCTTCAATGCGACACATAAGAGTAGCAAGTTCAGAGAAAGTGAGAACTTGATCCCCAATGACTCAGCGCATGTGAAGTTTAGCCGATTTAACGGCTGCTTCCCAAATGCCTCCAAAATGGGGAGCACTGGGAGGATTGAAAATCCAGGAGGTTCCTTCTTTTGTAAGAGACCGAACAACTCGAGAAGAGAATTCTGACGAAGCATCTACCATCTGTCTTAGTTGAACATCTGCCCCGACGAAGTTAGTACCTTGGTCAGAGTATAACTCCTTGCAATGACCTCGACGAGCCGTG
The DNA here is from genome assembly GCA_036365515.1 of Torymus aiolomorphi. Lineage (NCBI taxonomy): Eukaryota > Metazoa > Arthropoda > Insecta > Hymenoptera > Torymidae > Torymus > Torymus aiolomorphi. Next base: position 112,587,194 of record CM070876.1, read on the forward strand.
AAACGATGAAAAGCGGCGATGAACGCCTCATTTGAATAATCCTCAACTACCTCAATATGAACGGTTCTGGTGGCCATACAAATGAAGATGGCAATATAACCTTTCATCGTGCCTTTACCTCTAGATTTAGTGAGACGCAGATGAATAGGCCCGGCGTAATCGACGCCAGAGCGTTCGAAAGGTGACGACTGACAAACACGAGCTTTGGGTAATTCGCCCATTAATTGGGAGGGCACTCGCGCAGCATAGCGAGAGCAAGTAGTACATGCTCTGATGACTCTTTTAACTTCTGCTCGTCCCTTAACAATCCAGTATCGTCGTCTGAGTGTAGCAAGAGTTAACTGAACACCACCATGAAGCGTACGTTGGTGAGCGTCCCTGATTAATAAAGTAGTAAAATGACACTTACCAGGTAAAATAAGAGGATGCTTAGCATCTTCTTCGAGAAGAGAGTGAGAGAGTCGACCGCCCACCTTGAGCAAATGATTTTTTATCATGGGATTTAGCGGTGACAGAGGGCTTTTAGCCGAAAGTTTACCTGTCCTTGCTAACTGATAAATATCAAACTTAAAATAGGCTTTCTGAATTAGGTAGATCAAACAAAGTTTGCTGTTCTCAATCTCACTAGCGCTGACCTCTTTTGAACTCGAAGAGTCTTGGCATAGTAGGGATTGAAGAACAGAGATAAAGCTAACACCTAAATTTGAAGATGTCGCACGCTCCATTTTCGAGCAGACTCGATTAATGAAACGAAAGCAATACGAAGCCATCCGTAACAATTTATCTAACGAAGAGTAATTATTAATAAGGCTCCAAATTTCTAGAGTGGTCTCAACAGAATTTGGAGTGCTCTTACTTGCGAATAGAGTGTAATTAGGTTGAAAATTCAAACTATTTACGGTAAAGTTGAGCTCGTCATGAGAGCTCGACCAAGGTTCATGATTATCAGAGAGCCAGGAGGGGCCTTGCCACCATAAGCGATGTGAAGCTAGTTTTGAAGGCTCAATACCTTGTGATATAACGTCAGCGGGGTTATCGGCTGATCGCACATGATGCCAATAGGCTTCAGGTAATAGAGTGTGAATTTCCGAACACCTGTTAGCTACAAAAACACCCCATCTAGATGGGTGATCCTTTAACCAAAAGAGGACATCTGCCGAGTCTGACCATAGATGAATACTTGCCATCTTAATAGGGAATGATTCGATGAAAATTTGCACCAAACGAGCAAGTAGCAACGCAGCGCACAGTTCTAAGGGAGGTATGCTTAGAGTTTTAAGCGGGGCTACTCGCGTTTTAGCCACTTGAAGGGTGACAAGTACCTTTTGGTCTTGAATTAAGCGCAGGTAGACTACTGCACCATACGCAAATTTGGATGCGTCTGCGAATCCGTGTATTTCGAGAAGTTCACACTGAAGTTCACACTGAGGTGTGTATCCACTCCAGCGAGGGATTTTGATCTCTGAGATCGAAGGAAGATCTTGTAACCAGTTTTGCCAACGATTAGAAGTTTCCGAAGGAAGATCCTCATCCCAACTAACCTTTAGAATCCATAGCGATTGCATAATAATTTTTGCAGTGATCACTACAGGCGCTAACCATCCCAAAGGATCAAAGATCCGAGCAATTCTCGAAAGAACTGAACGTTTAGTAAATGGTAGTTCCAAGGGGGAATTCTCGATGTGAAAACTAAAATAGTCTGTGTTAGGTTGCCAATCTATACCTAGAATAGGTACAGATGTTTCTGAAACAAATAAAGAGATCGTATCTGCAGCTAACATATTCGAGGGTAGGAAGGAAAGCACTTCAGAGTTATTCGAAGTCCACTTTCGTAGATTAAGATGACCCTGCTTAAAGAGTTGAACCAGCTCATCTTGTTTCTGCAGTGCTTCTTCAAGAGAGTGTGCTCCAGACAACACATTATCAGAATACATTTCTGAACGAACAGCTTCAGCTGCGATCGGGTGATTTTTGCCATAATCTTCGGCTAATTTCAGTAGCGTGCGTATGGCTAGAAAAGGCGAACATGCCAAGCCATACGTCACTGTTGTCAATCGATAAGTTTGAATGGGTTCACTCTTGTCAAAACGCCATAAAATCGACTGAAAGGGTTGATCACATTGCTCGACACCAATCTGCCTGAACATTTTCTCCACGTCAGCTGATAGAGCGATCTTATACCTACGCCAGGCACAGATCAAAGCGACGGGATTTTGAAGTAGATTTGGTCCAACGTGTAGAAGATCGTTGACCGAGACACCTGACTTGGTTTTACTCGAGCCATTAAACACAGTACGTAATTTGGTAGTCGTACTAGTTTCCTTCCAAACACCATGATGTGGTAAGAAGGCTTGAGAGTTGTTCGAAAATGAATCAGAATTTGAAGAGAGAGACATGTGACCTAAGCCAATGTATTCCTTCATGAATTCTGTATAAGCTATTTTGAGTTTCTCGTCTTTAGCGAAGTTTGATTCTAGACGAGGGAGTGCGCGTAATGCGGCTGAATGAGATTTCTCGAGATGAGCAGAGCTCAACTGGTCACGATTTTTCCAGGGTAGGCTTACAATATATTGCCCTGTTTCATCTTGACGAGTTGATTTTTGATAAAATTCCTCGCAGACTTGTTCGTCTGGCGAGTAAGATTTTTTGTCATTGACTATCTCCTCCGCCCTCCAAAAATCTTGTACGAGCTCCAATAGTTTGGCTTCTTGCTCGCAGGTATTTGAGCAATGAAGGGATATTGAATCTAGCCCTATTTCTGGAGTTGTGGGCAAGTTTGGAACTAAGTGCTATCGGCTGAAGACTTTGGCCCTTAACAATTTGATTTTCAATGATTTGCGCATAAGCGCTAGCACCGAGTAGAATATCGATACGTGAAGGTTTGAGATACTTGGGGTCTGCTAGTTGTAGCCCTCTTAAGTATTCGAAATTTGTATTACCCCTTACGACGGGAGGCTTATACGACGAGAGTTTTGGCAAAACAATGCCATCAACTTCCAAGGAGAAAGTTGAATCGAAATGCGGTTGTATAGTAAGACGAGCAACTTTAGAAGAAACAGCAGCTGTCTTTTCACCTATACCTTGAATGTGCGTGTGACTGGTTCTACAATTTAGAGATAGCAAGTTACACATAGCTTCTGTAACAAGTGAGATTTGAGATCCAGGGTCAATCAGCGCACGAAGTTGAATTTTGGTTCCGTTAGGACCAAGGGCGTTAACCCTAGCGGTAGCTAAAAGTACTCCTGTACAATTAGTACTGTCTCCACTATTGAGGGAGACTGCTTGAGAAGCAGGTTTATCATCAACTTTTATGTTGAATGCTTGAGAAGCAGGTTTATCATCAACTTTTGTGATGAATGCTTGAGAAGCAGGTTTATCATCAACTTTTGTGATGACGAAATTGCCACAGTTTGGGCTAGAGGTGCTGGTCGCTGAGTCAATCTGATCAGTCTGCAACGAACTGATTGCTTGATTGTTGTCAGAGTGCACCAGAGTGTGATGCTTAGCTTTACAAAGAAAGCATCGGTAGTTGGAAGTACAATTTTTAACGTTGTGCGTCCCTAGACAATTGTAACAAAGGTTTGAAGATTTAATTAATCCCTTTCGTTCAGGAACCGTTTTATTGAGAAACCGTTCACATCGATTTGTAAAATGAGATTGACTACAAAATGAACATTTCTTTTTTGAGGGATTCGTCGTAGAAGTCTGATGAGAATAAACCGACTGAGCATTGTCATGCTCTGATTTGCGAGGTTTTGAATTAGAGGTTTGAGCTTTGGGGTTAGTATTAGAAGACGATCTAGTACCTGCTTCGATGGCCTCTAAGGTGAGGGTTTGTCTTCGAAGAAAGGCTTGAAGTTGTTCTATTGTGGGTGGATCGACGCTATCCCCTAAGTGTCTTTCCCATTCCTTTCTTGTATTTAAATCAAGCCGATTTAACGCAAAGTGAACGATTAAATCACTACCTAATTGAGCAACTCTGTTAAGAGAGGTTAAACTAGCAATGGGATTGAAGATTTCCCTATACACGCGTTTAACTTCTGATGAAGTATCTGACTTCATCGGCTTAACCGAGAAGATTTCTGATATGTGAGAACTAACAATGCGACGTTGATTTTCGTAATATTCGATCAAAGCTGTCCAAGCACGTTCATAATTATCGACCGAAATAGGGAGAGATTTAATTTTCTCAAGTGCTTCACTTGTAAGGTGAGTGCGAAGATAATGTAATTTCATAACCGGCATCAAATCCTCGCGACGATGAATGACTGAACGAAAAACATCCCTGAAGTTTTCCCAATCAGAGAATTTACCAGAAAATTTGGGCAAATCTATTTTTGGTAATGATTGAAACGAAACGTTAGTAGTTTGAGCAGTACTTGAAAGAGGCGCGATAGCGAGGTTAGAAGGTCCTGAAGAACTATTCTGCTCTTTAAGATCTTTTAAAAAGTTAAGAAAATCACCTTTCCTATCATAGAAACAATCTTCTACTATGTCAAAGAGGTAAGTTTTGAAATAATCATGATTCAGATCAACTGCTTTGAGATTCAGAATTTTATCGTGATTTTGCTTAAAGGTCGCGTAATTTTCCTCGAGTACAGCTAAACGAGCCTCGGCATAACCCTGGGTCATTTGATCTTTACCTTTAGATTTAAAATTCAGAAAAGAATTATTAATTCTTGCTTGAAGTGACAACTGTCTAGTATGTAGTCCCTCCATTTCGAGATCAAGTTAATTAGACTAGTAACGAATTTGACTATTTGAGCTTAGGTTTAAGTAAACTACTCTTACCCACTCGAGAGTAAAGTAAGAAGTAGTGAGAGTAATTACATCTAAGTCTTAACCTAGGTTATAATACTTATGCTACAGTGAAAGTTGAGATGCGCTTGACGACGCGACGTTGACTGCGTCTGCTTTCGTTCCCACGATCAATCAGCTGATGATCCGTAACGTTGATGTGAAGAACTTGAAGTGAAGTTACTGCAGACGTTGTGATCGCAGCTAGCTTCGCAACGTAGTCAGCTGTTGAAGATGCGTCCAGGTGCGGGTCAACAGTCGAAGTTGCAGTCCAAATTTGAATCAACAGGCAGCAGTATAACTGCAAGGTGCAAGTAAAATAAGTATTTGCTAGGTCGAAATTGCATTCAATTTCTCAAGACTAGTTAGATATTACAATAAATTTTATAATAAACTCAAACTCAATCAAATTGTATTAATCTCAAATTAAATTTAAATTTTCATTAAATGAAAAAAAAGCACTAATTTGACTAGACAATAGTTGAAAAGTATTTTTAAATAAACAAATTGGAACGATACGTGTGTCCAAGTATTAGGACGAAGTATCCAAGCGCAATCGGATCGACGATAGATGCGAAGAAGATGGACTCGTCCGAGAACAGCTCTGATCCGTTGATGTGCGCGACCCCTGTGGCGAAGTTGGACTCGTCCTCCTCCTAATCCTCTTGGTGAAGACGTATTCGATGTCCTGGACGTAGCGCGCCCTGTTCTTCGTCTTCTTGTATACGTCTCTCCTTCCCTCGTGGAAAGCTCGCTATATGCACGGCAAGCACCGCGCAGCTTGATGGAGAGGCAGCGAGCAGGCTCCACGTGGGTAGACCCTGACTTGATGTGTGTAAACCCCGTAGCGTGTACGCTGCACGCGGGTACTACGTGACTTGGCTTATGTGAGCCCCGTAGCGTGTACGCTGCACGCGGGTACTACGTAGAGAAATGCTGTGGACCCCGAGCGTGTACAATGCGCGCTGGTTGTCCGAGTCTTGTGGTCTGCCGGTCACCGTACGAGCGCGGTGACTCGAGAGCTGGCTTTACAGCGTACGCTCTTGGCTACAAGACAAGATGGCTGCCGGTCACCGTACGAACGCGGTGACTCGAGAGCTGGCTTTACAGCGCACGCTCTTGGCAATGTCTTGGAGTCGTTAGCGACGCACTCCAAGGCGTTTTTAGAGATGGGGAGAATAGCAATTGAGAATGCTATTTCCCCAAGTAAGCCTTAGTAATAGGCTTACTCGCGCGCAACGGCGTGATAACGAGAGAGAGACAGCAACATACGCGCGAAGTCGGCATGCGGGCATATGCGACTTATTCGGCACTCACGACCACGAACACTTTTGATGCGTACCTGTATGGGAGAAAGGTAGCTTTCCCTATGCCACTCGAGAGTAGACATAGAAGAAAGAAAGACTTTTCCTCCTTGATGTGGCCATTGCTGCAGATTTCCTCCCACGATCCGGCTCGAAGGACCAAATGTTTTGTGTTGAATGTGATTGGATCGTGGATTGTAGAGGTTCAAAAAGAGTAGGCGTTTCGTGTGGAGACAAGAGACTTTATTAATGCGTGTCCGTTGTGCCTCGTAGCGTACATTGATGTTGCTGCTCTCTCTCTCTCGGCCGTCGCGCGTGAAACTGTCTGAGTGAGCCGGCCGGCGCGGCGAGGCACCGTCGGCAGGCGTCTTGGTAGATGGAGGGGCGGTAGAGAGAGACACGTGGAGAGCGCCGAGTGGCGCAACTCTCTCGCGTGTGTGTCTGTGGCCGGAATAGGGGGGTGCTCTCGCTGAGTCGTGAACAATTTTTCTAAAACTTAAATACGGTTTCCTACCAAATTTTAATAAATACGTATGTTTCTTGTAGAGTTTGGAGGTTATAATAAATAATTTGACAATACTCTTTATTTTTCCCCTAATCCACATTCAATTAGATGTAAGTACAAACAAAAATCATCCGAATCAGTGGTTCCTGTCTGGAATAACTTTTTTTCTAAATCGAAATAATAAGCTAATCGGTAAAAAGTATTAGGATATGATCATTAAAAGTTTTTAATATTACAGATCACTTAATTTTTCATAACTACCTCACAAAGTCATAGTGGATGACAGATTATCATATTAACATGTCTTTGCGGCGAAGTATTCCACGTAGAGCTGTTAGGTTATGTTTCTTAGGTATAGAGGTTATATATTATACATACATGAACGCAGGAGGCAACATTATTCCCAAAATGAATCATTTTTCTAAAACTTAAATACGGTTTCCTACAAAATTTTGATAAATACGTATGTTTCTTGTAGAGTTTGGAGGTTATAATAATTGATTTGACAATACTCTTTATTTTTCCCCTAATCTACATTCAATTAGCTGTAAGTAAAAACAAAAATCATCCGAATCAGTGGTTCCTGTCTGGAATAACTTTTTTCTAAATCGAATTAATAAGCTAATCGGTAAAAAGTATTGGGATATGATCATTAAAAGTTTTTAATATTACAGATCACTTAATTTTTCATAACTAACTTACAAAGTCATAGTGCATTATAGATTATCATATTAACATGTCTTTGCGGCGAAGTATTCAACGTAGTTGTTAGGTTATGGTTCAAAGGTGTAGGGATTATATATTACATGGAGAGAACTCAGGGGCAACATTTTTCAAAAAGAATCATTTTTCTAAAACTTAAATACGGTTTCCTATAAAATTTTGAAAAATACCTATGTTTCTTGTAGAGTTTGGAGGTTATAATAATTGATTTGACAATACTCTTTATTTTTCCCCTAATCTACATTCAATTAGCTATAAGTACAAACAAAAATCATCCGAATTGGTGGTTTCTGTGTGGAATGACTTTTTTTCTAAATAAAAATAATAAGCTAATTTGTAAAATGGTTTAGGTTATGGTCATTAAAAGTTTGTAATGTTACAGATCACTTATTTTGTCACAAATACTTTACAAAGTTATAGTGCATTACAGATTATCGTATTAACCTGACTTTGCGGCGAAGTATTCATCTTCAAGTTGTTAGGTTATGGCTCACAGGTATAGAGGTTATATATTATGCATGGATGTACAGAGGAGGCAACATTTATCCCAAAAAGAATCATTTTTCTAAAACTTAAATACGGTTTTCTACAAAATTTAGAAAAATACCTATGTTTCTTGTTGAATTTGGAGGTTATAAAAATTTATTTCACAATTTTCTTTATTTTTCCTCTAATCTACATTTAATTTGCTATAAGTAGAAACAAAAATCATCCAAATCGGTGGCTTCTGTGTGGAGTTATTTTATTTTGAAAAAAAAATCGGGTTTTAGCCCACTGTGCGCCCCTTCTCACTAAGGTTTGTTAACAGATTGTCCACTACCAGGCACCATAACAGGGACGACATGACTCCCCCTTGCGGGCAGCCTGAGGAGACATCGCTCCTTACTGTGGCGTTGCCTTTGGTCACTTCTAGTTGCCTGTTTCCGAGCATATGGCTCGTCCAGTCTACTAGCATTGTAGGCACTCCAAATCTCCTCAGGGCACCACTAATGATGCCTCTTGAGGTATGATTGAACGCCCATTCTATGTCCATGAAGGCACCGACAACAAAGCCTCCATTCTCCAGCTGGGGCTGAATTAGGTGTATCATCTTTCGCAAGGCTGTCTCCGTGGACATACCTACCCTGTATGGGTGTTGACCCGCATGCAGGGTCTTTCCTCTTAAAGTGACATCTCTATCGATGTAAATCGATATAAAATCATATATCTATCGATGAGCCTTTTAGAGGTTTTAAGCAAGAAGGAAGTCAAGCTTATAGGGCGGAAATCCTTTGAAGAGGTATGTCAGCTTTTTCCTGGTTTCGGTATGAACACCACCCTCGCACTTTTCCAAGTGGCAGGTACGGACCCAAGCATAAGGCTAGCCTTGATCAGCTTAACCAGGGGCCCAACTAGGACGTGCTCCACCATCTTCAGGTGCACGGGATATATTCCGTCCAGTCCAGGTGATTTGTGTCGTTTAAAGGAATTTATGGTCCATTTGATCCCCTCTGGGGTCACTATCTGGTTTGCCAGTTTGCAATTCTGGCGCCATATCGGCGCCCTGAGCCACCTCCTGCTCGCCTCCTTTTCCTCCTTCTGGATCGGCCCTTCCTTATTCCTTTCACTAAAATTAGGAAATTGTGCCTTTATCAGGAATTTCAGAGTCTCCTCATCTGATGTGAAGAAACTGCCGTTCGAGAGCTTTAGAGAGCCAAGGACACCCTCTGGATTGCTTGAAAGCATTTTGTTCAGTCTGGCAGCCCCGACCCGTCCAACTTCCTCACAAAAGGAGGCCCACTTCGTCTGCTGGGCCTTCCTAATTTCTTCTCTGTATCGATCCCTCTTCTGGTTATATTCTTGCCAGCAGAGAGGGTCGTTGCATTTCCTGGCTATTATAAGGGCTCTAGTCCTCTCTGAGAGCAGCCAGGCCCTTATTCCACCATCTCACTTGGCCTCTGGGCCTGAGCTTCGTAAGTTGGCAGTTGTTGTGGCAGGCATTCAGCATCTCGTCCTCCAACATATTGGCGGCCGTCTCTAACGTGGGTACGTCGTCAATTGCTTTAGGAAAGTCCCTAAGGGATTCTGCGAGATCTGCTGAATAGTTTACGCAGACCGTGTCGTTGGGATTTCTTTTCGATTGGGGTCTCTTCGGTGTACCCGCTATTAGATTGAACCTGATCTGTTCATGGTCTGATAGTGATGGTTCGTCCGACAACCTCGAATTGGCAATCCTGTCTGTGAGGGTACACAGGGTTATATCCAACACCTCCTTCCTTACAGCATTACGGAAGGTCGACGTGTTGCCAACATTCAGGATTTCTAGTTCCGTAATCAGCAGATATTTTACCAAACGCTGTCCACGCCAATTGGTGTCAGTACTACTCCATAGTTGATGGTGTGCATTCACATCACATCCTATCAATAGGGGGATCCTAAGCACCTTGCAGTGATCCACTAGTCACGTCACTTCGGTTGGTGGCACATTCGTGTCCTGCCCCCCAACGTTGAGGAAACATGCCGACGCTATGGCCTCTCGCCCGACACCGTCTATCTCTGTCGTGACCACCATCAGGTCTCCAGTGCATAGTTCCCATTAGAGCACGCCATTTATCCCTTTCGCTACTATGCATGCCCTCGGCCTGGTCGATGCTGCGTCCATGACACATAACAACCCTCCCAAATCCCTGATTGTGCCGTCCACTGTCCATGGTTCTTGGACCAGTGATAGGCCTGTGTGCACCGCAGCCAAGCCCTTCTGCAATATAGCAGTGGCGCCCTTGCTGTGGCGCAAGTTAATCTGGATTATTGGCAGTAACGGTGGGGTCATTATGCCTTGTCCACCGCTACTGCCTCAACCTCTTCCCCTTTCGAAACCTGACGGGACACCTTGAAGGTGACTACCTAGCTCCATCTAGGGCCTGTTGTCAATTGCCTCTAAGGCCCTGACCTGAGATTCGGGCAGCTGGATCACCAGAACGTATTTCTCTCCAGTGTCATACCTTCCCGAGTCTTTGTTAAGTGGTGACGACTTTACTGAGCGCCATCCGCTCATGTTCAAAATGTGGTTGCAGGCCCCTAGTCGGTTCATGACCTCGGCCGGCTCCTCAGGAGATTCCAGGAGCCAGATCATAGCCTTGTGCAACCTTTGGACAAGCTCTACCCCTCCCATGCTGAGTTTTCGGCCGCCGAACTCAAGGATGGACACCTTATTTAGTAGTCACCCCTTTGATCTTTGGTCGGAGGCCTCGGAGACGAAGACGCCCCATTTCCCGAACGATGTTCCTATTCCGGACATCGGTTCTGGGGGAGCCTTCTTAGCCAGTTCCCTACAACTGGCCCTGAAGCTGTTGAAGTCACCCTGGGACAGTAGTGTCTCGGGGTATTCTTCTGCCGTTGCTACCATGCTCAGGGGGTTTGTCCCTTGAACGGCGGTAAACCCGACCACGCCGATAGCACCTTTTTGAGGCGCCCCCGACGAGCCCTTGCCCTCAGTCGCCTTTCGACCGTCTCCCTTGGGCGGTCTGCATTCCTCCCCATAGACCGGAACTTTGGAGCCCCAGCCCCCAGGCGATACACAGCCCTCCCTCCGTCGTCTCTTGTCGTCCCAGTAGGCTAAGGGCAAGGTATCCTTCTCCCTCTTTTTCCTCTTCGGATCCCCTCGGGACTGAGCTGTTTGTGTCTCATCTTGCTGTAGGTGGGTCTGAGGTTGCCCTCTGCCTCCCTCCTCAGTTTGGCCAGTTTCTTGCGGTATGCGCCACATTTTCTTGCGGATAGGTGTGATCCGTAGACTACTAAATCCTCCCTCTGGAGCGCCGGTTCGTCCTGGGTGAGTTCTCCACCGATTACCGAGGTAGAAGGGGCGACGACTTCAGGAGTCGCCGACATCGTCTCTAGCGTGGGGCGTTGGGGATTGGCTCCCCTCTTCATCCACCGTTCCAGTCGCCTCCCTTTGTTTTATTTTTAAGAACTTTTTTATTTGAATTCCACGAGTAGCTAGGGAAATATAGGTCCGCCGCCGCAGAGCCCCGCATGCGCTAAGCTGACTAAAATACTTAGAGATTGCGCCAAGTGCCTCTGAGGCTCCATTAAAGACCCTCCAATACCCAGGGCCACGAATCTCCATCGATACGGCTCGCCTAACAACTTCAGATCGGGGGGTGTCTATGCTCATCCAGACCACCACCTTGGATGGGGAGATGCTTGTTGCTCACCAACACGATCCGGCCCAGGCCAGGCGGTAGCCGGGACTTACCTGTTCTATACTCACTTGGATGAACCCTGTTACGGGTTGCCACATTCACACCAGGCCTCCCATATATAGCTGCCCCCACACACAAGGAGTACCCCTTTATAGGGCGCCACATGCATGCAGCTCCGCCTCACCCTTGCCCTCTGCTGCGCTGACTCAGCCTTCCCACCAGGCCACCCGGGATTTCCCACCAAGGCAGGTCACCCACATGGCATTCGACAAGGTCCTACAGCCCTAGGGGAAGAGAAGGAGGCTAGCTTTTGGAATGAATTTTACCAACGATCCAATAAATCGTATCTTAACAGCGATCTCGATTCTAACTTACTTCATCTCTGAAAGTAATTTAAAAAAAAAGTCAGTTGTTGGCACTGTCTGATCCAAAGCATTATCGCGAGACAGTCGACGTAACGGACTTGAAGAACAAGGTCATAGAATAACGACCACGGAAAATACTTCTCGAGCATTTGATTATGTTTCTTAAAAAATGTTTGCGTGACTTAATCAAATATCTTGTTTATCTCGAAGATAATCAATAAAAAGGGATTTATAGCTATTGACATAATCTAATGCGAAGGATTACAGCATGATATATATATATATATATATATATATATATATATATATATATATATATATAACATAGTACACCGCTACCTTCCAGGACACCTACAGGTTTTCTTCAATAGAAGTAGGTATAAAACTTTAAACAGTATATAAGTGACTAAAGAAATAATATCCCTCAGGGTGTTGACTAACAGCACGACGCCTGCGGCGCCCCCTTTCAGTTCCGCAGTATTTTATGTTGATTTCGGAAAAATTTTACGGAAGAAAACGTTGTGAAAGAAATCCTAAATGTCCTGAATAATACAAAAATGTCCTGTAAGGTAGCGGTAAACATATTCCTAATTCAGTACAGTCCTGAAAACATGCCAATGTCCTGAAACATAGCGGCAAAACAATGAAAAGTCCTGAAACATAGAGTGAACAGATATATATATATATATATATATATATATATATATATATATATATATATATATATATATATATATAATTTTATCCTGGGATCATTTTGAGGATTTCATGGAGGTTTTCTACAATAGTAGTGACACAAATATAAAAATTGTTATAAACAATCAGGAAACAAGCGCGTGACTAAAGAAATAATGATCCTAAGGTTATTGACTAACACCACGATGCCTGCGGCGCCCGCGAAATCGATGTATTAACACACTATTGTGGACGCCGCAAAAAAATCCTCAAAATGCTAAGCGGGTACCGAGGAATGTTGAGGATGCTCCTCAAAATGCTAAAAAACTCAAAAGTCGGTATTTTTACCGAATATAATCCTCAAAATGCTGTAGAGCTATATGTATATGTGTGTATATATATATATATATATATATATATATATATATATATTATAACTATGGGAATTGGTATATTTGAAGGGATATCAACGTATAGATCGGTACTTTTGAAGAGATGTCGGTATTTTGAAGAGACTCCTCAAATTTCTCAACGCAAGAATCGCGACTTTTGAGGGGAAATCTATAACCCCTTTTCCAAGAGTCGGTAACCTGAGGGTCATTATTTCTTTAGTCACATTGTCTGAACTCTGAACGAAAGGTTCACATCTTCTCAAAAGTACCTATTTAGAAATATATATTTATATATATATATATATATATATATATATATATATATATATATATATATATATATATATATATATATATATATATATATATATATATATATATATATATATATTTATGTCGTTTATCGGTTTTGGAGAGTTTTTCTAGATATTATATACCGGTTTTGAAGAGTTTCTCCGGTTTTGAAGGGCCTCTTCACACCGGCAAAGATATATATGACCGGCTTTGGAGAGTTTTCGGCCATTTTCTAGAGTCTATAACCCCAGGATACATATTTCTTTAGTCACGTTAACATAGGCTACTCTGAGAAAAAGAACTATACTTCTCCAAAACCGGTTCACCCACATACTTATATATATATACCGGGTTCCCAAACTAAGACGTACACGAGATTTTCTCTCATCCAAATTGATCAATTCGCCAAAGTCTGAGGGCCCTAGGGGTTTTCGGACCCAAGGAATCGAATGGCGCTATCAAAAAATTCATAAAATGCCAAACACAAAAAGTAAAAAAATTATTTTTTTGAAAAATATTTGCGGTCCGGCTTTTATAATAGTTTTTTGTAGTTTGTTCAATTTGGAGGCTATACCACCTTTACCCGATAGCATTTCATGTAATAATATTTATTTAACGCAGTTTTGAAAATTGTATATTTTACTTTGGCTCGGACCGCAAACTCGCGTTCGAGAAAGCGGAATTGCGGAACTCGGGAAACGCCAGACTTTCCAAACTGTGACTCTAGCAAAGAAGCGGCAACTTCAACTCGCAATAGCTGAGCACAACTAAATAAAGTAAACAAACTATCTAATCATTGATACAACATAATAGCATGATATTCATAATGTTTTCATCAATAGCTATTTATTCCAAGTACATATTATTACTGTAGCGCACAACGTAATACGTAATTTGTAGGCTAACGAGCAATGTTTACAAATGGTGAACATTTGCGACGGCGTCCAGAGATGGCGCCAATACGACTTACGTCGCACCGTATGAACGCAGCGCGCAGAGTCACGGCCGTAAATGAGCTCGTGGTGTCGCGCGTATATACGTATCTCTGCAGTACTTATTTTCAAAGAAACTAAACTAAAGAATCATAGTTTCGTTACTGAAAAGTAATAATATCCAATTTTTTTTGCGCTTCCTTACTTCAGTAATGTTCCCATTGAAATTAACCGCATACTGAAACATGTTCTAATACTACTGCCTTTCTGGACTAGTAATTAACATATATTTCATGGCTTAAGTTAAGCATGTATTTCTTTTTAAAAACTTTTCCCAAACCTGATATGAGGCGTTTCACGTCAGCTGTCCAGGCGCGGCGCGCGAGCGCGAAAACATGCTGTTTTCAGCTTGTGTTTGAAGGGCTAAGATGTATCTAAAAAAATAATCCCCAAGTGATTTCGATGTAGTTTTTCCTCAGCTTTTCGAAGGTGCTATTAGTTTCTCAAAATTTTTCAATTCTAACCTCAAAAAAACATAAAACGTGTTATATCTCAAAAATTATATTTTTAATATTTTTTTTTTACCTGCTAGATCGAAAGAGGAGGAAATTTTACATGGATATAGCCTTTTTCTACATAGGGGTTTTTTTTATTTTTTCCAGATATTATTCAAGAAATACTTAGAATTAAAAAATTTTGAGAAACTAATAGCACCATCGGAAAGCTGAGGAAAAAATACATCGAAATCACTTGGGGATTATTTTTTTTAGATACATTTTAGCTCTTCAAACACAAGCTGAAAACAGCATGATTTCGCACTTGCGCGCCGCGCCTGGAGAGCTGACGTGAAACGCCTCATATAAGATTTCTTACTTTCAAGTAAAATTAATACAAGCATTGTCTTAACTGCCGATACGCGTAGAAAAATACACACAAGCAAGGTCTTATTTAAATTTTTCTTTTCTTTTACCTTTTTAATGGAAAATTATATTATTTTCTATCACAATCGTTCACGCATGCACAAATGGTAACTTTGAGACAAAAAATAACTTAATATCAATGTATTTTCATCCTATTTTCATTTACTGTGTATATGCACTGTGTATATGTACTGTGTATATGAATGAACTGCAGCGAAGTGTTCTCTTGATTTTTTGTGATTTTATGTATTTTATTTTTAATAAGCTTGAAACTCTACCAATTGCTTGGTCGGTAATGGTAGGACTATGCCACCCCGTTAAGGTATGGCTGAAAGTATGGGCTAAAGAATTGCTGGTAGTATGGCTGGAAGTATAATGGTTAAAAGTATGGCTTAAAGAAGGTCGAAAATATTGGCAATATATTTAGTATATATTGGCAATATATTGGGAATATATTGGCAACAAATTGGCAACAAATTGGCAATCTCACAATCGTTACATACAAAATTATACACAGTTTGTACAAAGTTCAAATTTAGATAAAGTTTAAACAAAGTTTAGACCAAGTTCAGAGCAAGGTTATAGAAAGTCTCCAAGTCTTAATGAAAATCTCGCTTAAAGTGTCGCATACAACGTACGTTTATATGAAGTTTAAACAAAGTTCAGGAAAAGTTCAGGCAAAGTTTGTACAGAGTGTAGATAAAGTTTAGATAAAGTTTAGATAAAGTTTATACAGAGTTTAGACCAAGTTTATACAGAGTTTAAATTAAGTATAGATATAATTTAAATAAAGTTTGGGTAAAGTTTAGAGCAAGTTTAGACAAAACTTATAGAAAGTTTCGCTTAAAGCGTTGCATTCAAAGTTTGTACGCAGTTTACATACAGTTGAGATATAGTTTGGATAAAGTTCAAACATAGTTTACAACATGTTTTGACGAAGTTGATAGAAAGTCTCAAAGTCTTGAAGCCAAAGTTTGAGCCGGACTTCGAGCAAGACTTTTAGCGAGACTTAGAGCGAGACTTTTGGTGAGACTTTTGGCGAGACTTTGAGCGAAACTTTTGGCGAGACTTCGAGCAAGACTTCGAGCAAGACTTTTAACCAGACTTTTAGCGAGACTTCGAGCGAGACTTTTGACGAGACTTTCAGCGAGACTTTCAGCGAGACTTTTAACCAGACTTTTAGTGAGACTTCGAGCGAGACTTTTAGCGAGACTTCGAGCGGGACTTTTAGCGAGACTTTGAGAGACACTTTTAGCGATACTTCGAGCGAGACTTCGTGCGGGACTTTTAGCGAGACTTTTGGCGAGACTTCGAGCGAGACTTCGAGCGAGACTTTTAACCAGACTTTTAGCGAGACTTCGAGCGGGACTTTTAGCCAGACTTTTAGCGAAACCTCGAGAGAATTTTAGCGAGACTTTTAGCGAGGCTTCGAGCGGGACTTTTAGCCAGACTTTTAGCGAGACTTCGAGAGAGAATTTTAGCGAGACTTCGAGCGAGACTTCGTGCGGGACTTTTAGCCAGACTTTTAACGAGACTTCGAGAGAGAATTTTAGCGAGACTTCGAGCGAGACTTCGTGCGGAACTTTTAGCCAGACTTTTAGCGAGACTTCGAACGAGACTTTTAACCAGACTTCGAGCGAGACTTCAAGCGAGACTTCGAGCGAGACATTCTATAAACTTGATCTAAACGAGGTATAAACTTTGCTCAAACTTTATCTAGACTTCAGCTATACTCTATAACCGTTGTATGTATAAACTTGGTCTAAACTCTGTATAAACTTTATCTAAACTGTATTTAAACTTTATCTACACTCTGTACAAACTTTGCCTGAACTTTTCCTGATCCGTGTTTAAACTTCATATAAACGTTGTATGCGACACTTTAAGTGAGATTTTCATTAAGAGGTTATATCTGGTTGGAATTTTTTTTTTTTCCATTTTTTTTTTATTGGCTTAAAGTATGGTAAAACATCCCTAGATTTATGATCAATAATGTCCAAACATGAAAGAAACTCAGACAAATTTTAAAAATCAATTTTTCCAAAGCAATTCTGAGGTGAAAAATGAAGAAATTTCGTCTATTTCGTTGACGGTGCATTTTTGAATCTCGCGGTCATATATATGCTTATAATTTATCGACCGCCGAGAATATACTTCAAAACTATGCTATAGATGTCGCTTTGTTCTACACATATACTATTGTACAATTATATGGTGCTGGGATAGCAGAGTAAAGGTAAAAAAATTATTACGGCCCTCATTATGATTTCACAAAATTATAAAGTTTTCAAATTTCAAGTGCGTTTATCTCAAAACCAAGTTTTCAAAATCGGCACGCAGTAAAACTCGATGAGTTTTCATCCGATTGATTTGAAATTTTAACTGTAGCTTCTTCATTAGATTATCTGTTTAAGTACACACGATTTCAACGATCGATAAACAATTAAAAAAGTTATAAACAATTTAAGTCGATTTTTTTCGTCGAAAACGCAACTTTTTGTTTGAACAACCGCCATTTTGCGAAAAAAATTCCTAAAAATATAATTGTGTGTACTTCAACCGCAAAACTCATGTATATATGAAAAAAATTTTTTTATTGTTCCAGATGGTGATCCAGAGGACTTCTACTGCGTGCCGCAGAGATACTTTTTCAAATACTGCTTTACATTTATTGACAAATAGCCGCCATTTTGTAAATTTTCACCAATAAAAAAATTTTTTTATATTCCCAAAAAAGAGTTGCTTAACCGATTCATATATTATTTATTTATGCTAATTTAAAAACGAGCTCAAAAAAAATATGAAAAAAGGCCTTTTTTTTGAGCTCCAACCAGATATAACCCCTTAAGACTTGGAGACTTTCTATAACCTTGCTCTGAACTTGGTCTAAACTTTGTTTAAACTTTATCTAAATTTGAACTTTGTACAAACTGTGTATAATTTTGTATGTAACGATTGTGAGATTGCCAATTTGTTGCCAATTTATTGCCAATATATTCCCAATACATTGCCAATATATACTCAATATATTGCCAATATTTTCGACCTTCTTTAAGCCATACTTTTAACCATTATACTTCCAGTCATACTACCAGCAACTTTAGCCCGTACTTTCAGCCTTACCTTAACGGGGTGGCATAGTCCTACCATTACCGACCAAGCAATTGGTAGAGTTTCAAGCTTATTAAAAATAAAATACATAAAATCACAAAAAATCAAGAGAACACTTCGCTGCAGTTTTGAACGTTCTATCACCCAGTAAAAGTTTGCTCGTAATATTTTTCTAGGTTTGCTTAATAATCTGGAAGAAGCTCTGAAAACACTGTCGGGGTATAAGTTCGATTTTACGAGTTAGGATTTCTTCGAAACATTTGATTTGTATAAGCAATATATGGGCAATAGCTGCCCAACATATATCTAAAGATAGACAGTATGTGGCTCCGGCGCTGTGGCATTATAAAGCCAATATTTCGCCCATATATTGTTTCTTATAGGCCACATCTTGCCCATACTTGGTTAATACTATGTGAAATATTTAGGCCTTAGTAACTTTTTTCACGCTGGGAGGTTTATGTTTAATTATTTAACACTATGAATAAATAATTACGAAAAAATTATAAACTCATAGTAATAGTAATTTCAAGAAAAAGTTATGAATAATAAATTCTAAGAATAACAATAAATTAATTATTAATCACTATGAATAGTAACGTTACTGTCTGACGTTATATGGATAAATATGATTTTGTGTATTATTTATTAATTTATTTGCGATTTCTCACTCGTAACAGTATAAGAGTATGTCTGATTTGGAAAGCTTCGTTACTTTTTTCATAAATAGTATATTACGCACCTAGGGAGGAAAAAACTTGGACAGTCCATATCTCGTGTTAACAGAAAGTAAGGAAGCGCAAGACAAATTGGGTATTACTACTTTTCAGTAACAAAACTATGATTCTTTAGCTTAGTTTCTTTGAAAATAAGTACTGCAGAGATACGCATATACGCGCGACACCACGAGCTCATTTACGGCCGTGACTCCGCGCGCTGCGTTCATACGGTGCGACGTAAGTCGCACTGGCGCCATCTCTGGACGCCGTTGCAGATGTTCACCATTTGTAAACATTGCTCTCTAGCCTACAAATTATGTATTACGTTGTACGCTACAGTAATAATATGTACTTGGAAACAATAACTATTGATGAAAACATCATGAATATCATGCTATTATGTTGTATCAATGATTAAGACAGTTTGTTGGCTTTATTTAGTTGTGCTCAGATATTGCGTGTTGAAGTTGCCGCTTTTTTGCTAGAGTCATAGTTTGGAAAGTCTGGCGTTTTCCGAGTTCCGCAATTCCGCTTTCTCGAACGCGAGTTTGCGGTTCAAGCCAAAGTAAAATATACAATTTTCAAAAATGCGTTAAATAAATATTATTACATGAAATGCTATCGGGTAAAGGTGGTATAGCCTCCAAATTGAACAAACTACAAGAAACTATAATAAAAGCCGTACCGCAAATATTTTTCGAAAAAATAATTTTTTTACTTTTTGAGTTTGTCATTTTATGAATTTTTTGACCGCGCCATTCGATTCCTTGTGTCCGAAAACCCCTAGGGCCCCCAGATTTTGACGAATTTATCAATTTGGCTGAGAAAAAATCTCGTGTACGTCTTAGTTTGGGAACCCGGTATATATATGTATATATATATATATATATATATATATATATATATATATATATATATATATATATATATATATATATATATATATATATATATATATATATATATATATACACACTTATGGGGGTTTATGTAGCCCAAGACTGTATATTAGTACCTACAGCCCAGAGTTCCCTATGGCAAGTGACTAAAGAAATAATGGACCCTGGGGTTATAGACTCTAGGTCGGGCTGCATAAACCCCTATATTTAGAAATATTATGAAGTCCGGGCTACATAATCCAAATTGGGCTCGATAAACCCCTATATATAAAAAAACGGGCTTTATAAACCCCTTTGGAGAAATGTATTATATATATATATAGATATATATATAAATATCTTTGTACGGTATTTTGAGGATTTCATAAAGAATTTGTACAATAGTGGTGACACAAATATAAACATTGTTATAAACAACCAATAAACAAGCGCGTGACTAAAGAAATAATGACCCTAAGGTTATTGACTAACACCACGACGCCTGCGGCGCCCGCTTTTACGGAAAAATATCACGGAATTTCCGAAATCGATGTATTAACACACTGTTGTGGAAACCGCTGAAAAATCCTCAAAATGCCTCTCGAGTGCTTTGAACTTTTGAGGAGACTCCTCAAAATGCCTACAAAATCCTCAAAATTCGGTATATATGACTTATATAATCCTCAAAATGCGTCCCAGATGTGAATATATATATATAAATATATATATATATATATATATATATATATATATATATATATATATATATATACACATATTATTCAATAACACCATATTCTAAAATCAAAAGTACGGATTAGAATTCCGAGAATTGGTGTGATACACTATTAAATATAAAAAAAACGTTATTCACTTTAATATACATAAACACATTGGATCACAGTAATGGATTAGGTCGAGTCGAAGACTCCTGTTGTATCATCTAGTGCGTATGGGTAGCAGGGCCTTCAGTATTTAAATCCGTATCTTGTTCACTAAAAGTAATCATAGAATGATTATTAGTGCCCCACGGTAATATAATAAAAATCAAATGAAAAAGGATGTAATTTTAATGTCAAGTTTAATGATTTGAATAATAAAAGTTAAGTTACGGCACAGAATGACTCGAAGGTTATGGTACTGAAGTTTGCCTTGTATTCGTGTCGCTTGAGACTGCAAAATTTTTCCCCTTTTTACCTTTTTTGACGGGGCCCCTGGAAGTTCCAAGTCAGATTCAGTTTCTAATACTAGAAAACACCAATAATAATACCAGAAATAATAGAGCAACTAAATTGTAATATTGATCCCCCTTGTTTTATACTAAGTGTTAATTAAAAAATAGAATTTATTAAAATAGAAGCGGATATATGTGTATGGATTGTAACGCTCATTTTTGAGCCTTACAATTAAGTAAATTAATCTAAGGCGAACTTGTCATTCTGCGCCTATGCCCTGCTCCTGCTGAAGAAGACGTAGTTCCTGACATCTCTAAAACACATTAATATCACGGCTCGAGTGTGCGAATCTCACTGTCTACTCGATCTCTCCCTGGCATTCGAGATGGTCAACCCTTGAGTGGTTCTCAACAAAAACATTGTAGTTACTGGAGAAAAATATCGCCAGGTCCTCGGGAGTGCTTCAGCCACCTTTCCGTCATTGCCGTATAAACATCACCATTGAAAATTTCCATGACGTCAAGCCGAGGGACACTGGGGCAAGCGGGCATGGAAACGATAGTCAGCGTGCCGCCATCCCGTGTGCCATGGAAGAGAGAGAGAGAGAGAGAGAGAGAGAGAGAGAGAGAGAGAGAGAGAGAGAGAGAGAGAGAGAGAGAGAGAGAGAGAGAGAGAGAGAGAGAGTCTAGTAACCAAACACGAACGAGTGATGGCGCTCGTTCGCTGGGCCTTGCAGGCTTGTGTCGTCGTCGATGTGCTGTGCTCGGTCACTCCATTGTGGACCGTAGTGCGCATTAGCCGTGACTTTGCCATGTTAACATACGCCGGAGTTTCGATTAAGAATTTTATTCGCGAGTGCCCGAGCCGAATCACTTAGTGTCGCCTGCCTGCTTTCTGGCCAGCCTACGGCCGCGATTTGAAGCCGACTTCAGGAGACAGCGACGGAGACGACAGCCAACATCGCAGCGCATCTCACATGCCGCTGTCATTGCCATCGAATCTGCCACCTGCGCCGTTGCCCCAGCATTGAGATAGTAACTCAGCTAGGCCGCAACCATATGGTTTTCGACTCTCTCTCGCGTCGCGCGCACCGACTCTAGCCGTCACCTAGAGCCGGGTAATATTGTAGCGTCTTTGCGTAGTCC